>OX377618.1:237111029-237635309 GCA_947397865.1 Polietes domitor | reverse complement strand
TCTATTTTTATCATTTCTTTCATATGAAAACACTGTGCGTTGTTACACATGTAGTATATGCAGTTGTCGTTGTCATCATCGATGCGGCTGAGTACTTTAAAGTAAATACTGCTGCTGTTGTTGCTGCTGTCCTTATTATTGTCCCATATAGAGAGTGTCGTGTTGTGTTGCGTTCTCTGTGGCATGTTGTTCAGTTCCTCCATTGTGTGTTTGTGTGGTGGTGTTGTTCTTGAAAAAGATTCCCCCCTCCCCAAATACACAATTATGATAAGATTTTATGCAGTTTATGCAAATATTTGCAATTTCAGATAAAAAGGTGATTCCACAGAGCACAGCTTGGAAAATAATACAATGTTTACCCTTCTACATCTCCAGCTCAGTGTTTACAAAACAACATAAAGACATTAAATATCAAGGATGTTTCGTGTTGGTGTTGTTATATCCTGGCCGGCATTGTTGGCTGATGTTGTTACGGATGTTCATGATTGTTATAGTTATGGTTATTGTTATTGTTATTTTTCGAATGTTAAGGTTAAGGTTGCACATAAATCCGCTTGGACCGAGAAGGGGTGGTCGGCCAGAGATATGAGTGCTTTGATTATAAATATTCGTTTACAACTACAGAGGACAGTTTTGGCATTGAATATCAAGTGGAATGGAGAACATCCTTTTCAAATTATAAATATTGTTACATAGTCCACACAAATTATTTTTTGGTAACATTTAAATACATAGATGTTAGGATGGGTCGCGGTCCATACAAATATGAAAATAATTTCCAGTCACCTCGTGGAAATAAAGTTTGGATTGTTTAATGATATGTTGTAAAGGGTGTCCCAAGAAGAGCGCAATTTTTTAATTTTAAATAAAACACAGATATTTAAGAAAAAATCGTGAAACTTTATTATATCGTAAAGTAGACAGAATGAGGTTATGTATGGAACAATATATCGTGCAGATGGCCGCCGCGGCTTTGCTGGCATGCACGCGATCTTTTAATGAAATTTTCAATGACCGTTTTGCATGAATGCTGCGGTATTTCATTAATGCAGCGTCGAATTTCGTCTTTTAAGGCTTGAGTCGTCGTCGGCTTATTCGCGTAAACCATCGACTTCAAAAAAACCCAAAGAAAAAAATCTAATGGTGTTAAATCGCACGATCTAGGCGGCCAATTCTGATCTCCAAAACGCGAAATAACACGACCGGGAAATGACTGATGCAGCAATTGAATTGTTTCTCTGGCTGTATGACATGTGGCGCCGTCTTGTTGGAACCACATGCCCTCCACATTCATTTCTTCAATTCTAGGCAAGAAAAAACTGGTTATCATTTCACGATACCGAACGCCATTGACTGTTTGCGCTTGACCTGCCTCATTTTCATAAAAAAAGGTCCAATGATTCCTCCAGCCCAAAAACCACACCACACAGTGACACGTTGAGGATGCATTTGCTTCTCGTGAATCACTCGAGGATTTTCCGCACCCCAAATGCGTCAATTCTGCCTATTGACGAAGCCATCAAGATGAAAATGGGCCTCGTCACTGAAGATGATTTTATCGGCAAAATCAGCATTTTCATGTTGTCTCTCCAATACCCAATTAACGAACTCTCTTCGCTGTCCATGGTCAGTTGGCTTCAGTTCCTGAGTCAATTGAACTTTGTATGCATGAAGATGCAAATCTTTCGTCAAAATTCGCTGCAAAGTGGATTTGGAGACACCAATTTGCTGAGCTCGGTGTCGAATTGAGGTGGATGGAGTTTGAGCGACATCATCATGTACAGCTGTGACATTTTCGGTCGATCGACCTGGTCGATGGCGCGTTGTTGTCTTTACATCACTAACAGACCCAGTTTCGGCAAATTTATCCATTAATCTCTTTACAGTTGACTCTTTTCGAGCATTATTGTGACCCCAAATTGATCGCAATTTGCGAACTGTAGCCGCAAAACTTTCACCATTTTGGTAAAACAATTTCACAATGAGAAGGCGTTGTTCATTCGTGTAGCGCTCCATTTTTACTAACCTCGTACCTTCTACTAACAAACAATAACAATTGTTCAAATGTCAAACAATGACACTTCGAATGTTGCCAGATTTAAAAATTGCGTTCTTCTTGGGACACCCTTTAAAATATTTCGTCCCTATTTTAAAATCGTGTGTGAGCTAAACGCTACAACCTAAAAATCATCAATTTTTCCAAGTTTCGTTTTTGTTCACTGTTTTGTCAGAATTAGTAGACCCTTGGAAGCAATTTAAATACAAACCTTTACTATTGTCTTAAATGGAAAGAATTATTGAATTTGTATAGTACTTGTTATACCCTCACTGTACAGAGTAGGAGGGTATATATCATTTTGGACAGAAAAAAGTGTAACGCATTGAAGGAGTGACTTAAGACCCTATGTATGTTTGGACCAAATCCGTTTCACGACCATTTAAGGTGTTTGAGCCATGTCCGTACGGCTCTTGAAAGGAGTTAAGGAATCGATTCAAACTTTGCACATGGTAACATTTTTCCTAAACTTAAATTAAGATCGAAAATGGGCGAAATTTGTATAATCACTAAATGTACAAAATATAACAATGGGTCTATCTCGTTCCCTTTCGGGTGTTACAAACAAAAACATAATACTCTCGTGGAGTGTATAAAAACAAAAAAGTGTTCTTTTGGTTCAAATTTTTTGAAAATTTCAAGAAAATATTCTTTTTTGAAAAGATTTGATAGGTGTCTAAGAAAAAAATGTTAGAAATTTATGTACAGAGATATATGCATTTGCACTACTTTAAAACCTTGAAAATCCTGCAGACAAGGGTATTTTCTCATAAAGATCCACCATAAGCCAAAAAAGTAGAAAAAAATATTTCTGACTTCTAAGAGTGAAGAAAAATATTATTAAATTAATTGAGGAATATCATTAAATTAAATTAATTGGTGCTTATCACAAAGTATTTGTTACAACCATAATCAACTTTAAAAATATACAAGAATTTTGATTTGATATTATTGACCATGATTTGATTTGATGTCCTGTAACTTATAAAGAATTTATCACGTCATGTGTAGAGACGTTTTATGTTAGGGTCTATTAAAAACTTTCCAACTCCGCTCCCGCGAATATTTCTTATCATAAGTATCTAGTAACGATTACTTTCCACTATGTTAGATGTCTCCTCTGGTGGTACTTGCACTTTTTTCTCAAGTAATAATTGCCATGAATATTGAGAAGGGAGTGTGGAAGCCCTGAAACGGATCCGTCAACCCTGTGAAGTGTAAAAGATCGAAAAAAAAACCAAATGAAAACGACAAATAAATATGATTGACCATTTCTAATATTTTACTAGAACACAAAAATTATTTATGTATTTGCAGTAATATTTAATAGTCTGACCACCAACGCAATAAACCTTTACTCTGCATATCATTTCATTTCGGTTTATATTTATATTTCTACTTCTTATTTGTATTTTTATATATATATATCGATCATTCCATGTCAAACCGAACACTTTTTTACATCACCATTTCCGATATCATTGAAACTTTGTACGATAACTGAACTTTATAAAATATTTGATTCGTAGAAAACGAAAAAAAAACCGAAATTTGTTTTCTAAATATATGACCAATTGAAAATTGAGAAAATCAAGAAAAACGTGCCGAGGTATGAACATTAAAAATGGTGTAGTGAGAAAACGCGTGGGCACAATTCAAAGAATGATGGCTTTTTTTAATGGTAATTAAAAGTAATTTTCACCGGCGTTCTTGGCTATTGACTGCAGCTGACAAATTTCTGACAAAATTCAGAAAAAATATAGGCATATTCCCTGATCAATTGTAAACAAACGCTTAAAATGTCTGCTTGGAGAAATAACGGGTTGTATTTTAAAAAAAACATTTACTAAATATAGTCGCCCGAAAAAAGTATTTTCTGAACGATTGTTCATAAAATAACAATAAATAACGGGAATACACTCGATACACACACATTCGTTCAAAAATAGTGTTTGGTGTTGGTAAAACTGCGGAAATTAAAAGTTTTATTGAAAAATAAAACTTTTAATAATATTTCTTGAAAAAATAAAATAAAAGGTGTGAACAAAAATTATGTGATAAATTTATTCAGGGAGATACAATTATTTTGTTGTGGGTTAAACTGGAAAAAATAATTAGTATTTCAATAAACATACACATACATGTATCAAAATTTAATTCTGTGTGGGTAAAACAGGAAAAAATTAATAAATATTTCAATATTCTTACATACTACATGTATGTATGTACATAATTTTATGTTAAGCAAAATCTAAGTAAGGAAAGTAATTATATTTCACATATATTTGTAGTGATCGCATCAGTACCGAGTGATGTAATTTGAACAGTTATTTGTTTGTTTGGAACGAATGACTGATAACCTAATATACGCGGATAGTTTTAGCCTTACTAAATCGTTCTTTAAGTTTATTATTATTGTCATGATATTGATCTGTTGTAAAGAATTCAGTATTCACATTCTGTTTAAACCAGAAAAAGAAAAAGTAAAGAGTATTAATATGATTATTAATATTAGGTAAACTTGCTCGTGCATTTAATCTTTTAATTGTTGCTCCTAGACCGTCGCATGGTCCCTTTCCATGGGATGTTGCAAAAAAATGTCATTCCGCTTTAACACCAAAATCATTTTCATGAAATACAAGATTTATGAAGTTTTTTTATTTTATTTTTGTATTGAGCACTTGCGCCATCGGAGAAATAAAATTTTTTTCCACTTTACCCAAAGTGTTCTGTACAAATGAGATAAGGCCATTCTGGAATAAATTCATAGCTACTGTATCATGCTTTAGACATTCATATATTGCGACGTAGTTAGTAAACTTTTCTTCTCCATTTTCGTTGTAATAAATTGCCATTGGGTGAATTGTGACTTAGTGATTATTCCAATGAACTCCTTGAATTGAATTTTGTATAACAAAAGCGTAGTTTTCCGAAAAGTCAGAAATAACTACAAATTCGCCTGGGTGTAATTCCTTTTCCTTCTTATTAAAAAATAAATTTTGTTTCTTTGCGACATAGGAATGTGACAACAATCGATGTAGCTTTTCGAAGAATTTGTCAAAAAAATCGTCCGTGCTTGTATTCAAAGTTTCAAGTGCACATCGATCAGTAGTGACCCATTGCTTATATGAAATTGAATCTATCATTTTCAATTGAGTCGTTCAATTAAGTCGTCGCATCCAGGGCACAATTCACATCGCCGAAGATAGCAATCATGAGTTGGGGGTTGCAAATTATTTTTGAGAGACAGTCGTTATAAGTTACAATTTGGAGGTTATCAGATGTTAGTCTTCAAAGAGAAGACCAGTCAATCATAAGTTTTACGTTTTGATGCATACAGCACACACAAACGGAATGGGTTCCTGTAGCTCCCGGTAGAATATAGTATTTCGGTTGCAATTCCGCGAACTTAGAGAATTGCATTTGCGCCTCTGGGTGTTTTACTTTGAATAATACATGGACTTCCTTTAAGTTGCACAGTACCAGTCTTTTTGGAATTGATTCATTTCTCTGCTTATTTCCTAAGATCCATAAAACTCAATTACTTTTTTTACAACTTCATCTGTAAGGGGTTTTCCCGGTTTTCACAACATTCTTAGCCACAGAAATCATGTGCCTTGTTGCACCACTAAAATTTCTGTGAATTTTACTGTAAGACCAGTCCGCGAATAATTTCAAAATTTTAATTTTTAACTCTCTTTACATGCAGTTTTATATGTTTCTTTCAATTTTGATATAATAACAACCGTCATTTTCAAATTGGTCTTCCTCATCGACATCAGCTGAATGAAATATTTTCTCTCTAACCAGACTAAGCATAAACAAAGTACGTGTGTGTATGTTATTTTATGAACAATCGTTCAGAAAATACTTTTTTCGATCGACTACATTTAGTAAATGTTTTCTTAAAAATACAACCCGTTATTTCTCCAAGCTGACATTTTCAGGGTTTGTTAAGAATCGATCAGTGAATATGCCTATATTTTTTCTGAATTTTTAGGTTGGTGTTTTCATAGTGAAAAATACAAAAGAAGAAGAAAAGTCAGAAATACACAAAATTGTTGTCAGTAGCAGTCAATAGCCAAGAACGCCGGCGAAAAGTACTTGTAATTACCTTTAAAATAACCCATCATTCTTTGAATTATGCCCACGCGTTTTCTCACTACACCATTTTCAATGTTCATACCTCGGCACGTTTTTCTTGATTTTCTCAATTTTCAATTGGTCATATATTTAAAAAAAAAAATCGGTTTTTTTTCGTCTTCTACGAATCAAATATTTTATAAAGTTTAGTTATCGTATAAAGTTTCAACGAAATCGGAAATGATGATGTAAAAAAGTGTTCGGTTTGATCGATATATAAATGATATGGATATATATATATATTGACATTGTCATATATATTTATAAATGATATGAAATGAAATGGAATGATCGATATATAAATCAATGTGTGTCTGTATGTTGCGTATAGGACGCCAAACCGGTGGACCGATTCGCCTGAAAATTTTACTGTATCTATCTTCTGGACAAGGGATGGTTCCAGGATATACTAGGTCATTATACGAAAAAGAGGCGTGGCACCGCCCACACAAACTATATTTTAAAACTATCATAAAACACGTTCCGAAGTGTGGATTCTCTTGACAATTTTATTGTGACTAACTTCTGAACAGAGGATAGTTTTTGAATGGTGACTATACAATGGTCTTGATACAAATGGACGTGAGACTGCCCACACCAACTATATATCAAAATTATTACAAAACACGTAACGAATGGCGGATTCTCTTCAAAATTTTACAGTATCTAGCCTGTGGAAAGGGGATGTTTTCTGGCTATAATAGGGGAAGACACGACAAATGGGCATGACACCGCTCACAAAAACTATATTTTAAAACTATAACAAAATACATTGATTCACTTGAATATTTTATTGTAACGAACAGAGGATGACCCTTGACTATAAAAAGGTCATGCTACAAGCAGGGACGCGGCTCCACCCAAACAACAATATTATTAAGTAACACGTGCCGATTTTTCTACGCTACGTTCAGGTAAGGGTTTGGTTCTTGGATAAAAGAGGTCATGATATGAACAATTGGCGTGTCTCCCCCCAAAAAAAACCTCTATTAATTGCAAAGCAACAAGTGGCCTTTGACAAAATTATAACTGCAGTAACAAATGACAGCGGCGGCCTTTTTTCTCGGTGCACCAGGAGGCACAGTTAAAACCTTTCTCATCAGTTTGGTATTAGCGCGCATCCATCTCAAAATGGGATAGCTTTAGCTATTGCTTCCCCCGGTATTGCTACTACATTATTGGATGGAGGATGAACGGCATATTCAGCATTGAAATTGCCATGGAATATGCCATTTTCGATTCTCCAACTTGTAATATTGGCAAAAGTTCAGGCATGACGAAAATGCTTAAAACATGCAAGCTGAGTGTGTGGGATGACTGCACCATGACACATAAGAAATCCCTACAAGCGCTTAGTTGGACACTTCAAGATTTAATATCAAATACACAACCATTCGGTGGAAATCTTATTTTACAGACCCTTCCAGTAATTCCAAAATCAGCACCCGCATCTCTGGCGATATTTATAAAAATTTAATCTTACCACACATCTGCATCACGATGACTCATCAGCTATATTTTCGAAACATCTACTGGATATTGGTAATGGAAAAGTATCAGTCGATGCAGTGAAAAGAAGTATTACATTTTCAAAAAATTTCATTCAGGAATCAATTCAGCAATTAATCGAGAAAATCTTCCCACAATTTACCACAAACTAAGGAAACAAAGAGTGGATTTACGTCCGTGCTATATTGGCTGCAAAAAAAACAATGTTAATGCAATCAATAATTTAATTCTGGAACAAATTTCTAGGTGATTGCACACATTACAAATCGATAGACAGTATCATGAATGCGGATGAAGTTGTCAACTATCGAATTAAATTTCTAAATTCTTTGGACCTTCCAGGAATTCCACCGCACATGTTATCTCTTAAAATTGGTTGAACTATATTTCTTCTAAGGAATGTTAGTCCTCCTCGATTGTGCAATTGTACTAGAATTGCTGTCAAGAGACTAATGCCCAAAGTCATTGAAGCAACGATTTTAAATGGAAAATCAAAAGGAAAATATGTCCTTATACCACGCATTCCGATGATTCCCACCGATATACCATCCGATTTCAAACGACTACAGTTTCTGATTCGCCTAGCATTTTCAATGACTATAAACAAAGCACAGGGACAATCACTTGAAGTTTGTGGATTGAATCTGGAAAATCCATGTTTTTCACATGGTCAGTTATATGTTGCTCGAGCGCAAAAACTTTAATGCACTTGAACAAGGTGGAAAAAATTGTAAATATCGTGTATCCCGAAGCACTCCAATGAAATACTGACTAACTTAACTAATAGACACAAAATACATTCTTATAAATAATTACCATAATTAATTAACTCTCTAATAAATGTTTCTTTTAAATGTTTCATTTTCTTTAAAGAAACACTGAAAAAATTACTTAAATTTTCATGAAGTTTTTATATTTTAAAAATGTAACTTATGAGTTTAAATAAATAAGTACTAATTTAAACTGATTTACAGAAGTAAAAATATACGAAACAAAAATTGCGAGCATACAAAGTTACATACATAAGGAAGACGAAACCCCGTGCAGCGCTGGGTACAAAAAGCTAGTAGATTATGTATATTTATGTTCCGTTCTCGAAATCACACATTTTAACTGATTTTGTTCAAATTTGGCGCAGCACCATGTATTTGAACTAGAAATATTTCCAGTGAAAATGAGTCAAATCGGTACAGATTTATATACAGCTCCCATAAAAATTTCGCTTCCGAGATTACTTCTCTGCTCTAAAAACTGCATAAATTAACCGATTGTGGTCAAAGTTGGCACAGTACCTTATATTACAACAAGAAACATCTATGGTGAATGTGGTTGAGATCGATTCAGATTTCTAATTTTCCGCTCTAGAAACCACATTATTTAACCGATTTTGATCAAATTTGACACAACACCTTATATGTTAACTAGAAACTAGAAAATGAGTTAAATCGGTTCATATTTATACAGGTTCCAAATGTTGCTGATTTTACTTTTTCTGCCCTTGAAAACACATATTTTAACAGTTTTTGATTAGAACAAGTTATATTTCAACAGGAAACATACATTGTTAATGTGGGTATCATTGGTATCGATATAAAATCTTCACCGAATTGAATAGCCTTTCTTTAATTGTTTTCCTATACATTTGCTTTAATTGTAACATTACTAACACCGGTGTATAACCTTGCATAAGAAAATTGGTATGTTTGACTCAACGAATCCAGAATTTTTTGTTTCAACTGGAGTATATTTTGTAATGCAGAATGTTTTACCTCCCACACAAATGTCTGTCTATGTGTTTTCGGAGGAAATACGAGATAAATAAAAAGATTATTTTTTAAACCGGGACGGTTTGTATGAATGTGGTTTTTTGCACCTAAACTAGTTTGGTTTGTATTATAAATACTTCAGGAATATTTGGACTATATATTTTACCATCGCTGCAGCGATTTTAAATCATAAAAATCATGTTTTTCTTAAAAATGACGTTTGTACACTTATTGAAAATGAAATGAAAAGAGATGTGCTACTGAAGCCGTGACAGTTACTTGGCCGATATTATGTATCACATAGGGTTTGCATCCCGAGATTTCCGGCGGGAAAATTCCCAGTAATTCGCATATTTTTCATTTCCCTTATCCCGGAAATTTCGTACGGGTATCCCGAGGGAATTCAGTTGAAACTTTTACATAGTTCTTTGCATATTCTTTTTATAATATTCACAATAAAATTAAAAATTTTATAGAATAATTTAGGTATGTCAAATATTTTTTAATTAGGTATGTCAAATATTGCAGTTGGATAATAAACTTTTTTTATGCTGCGTTCGGATATACACCCAAAATCCACTTTTTCGGATTTTGTCTGTAGAACTCTCAGGAATTCAGTTGAAACTTTTACATATTTCTTTGCATATTCTTTCTATAATATTCACAATAAAATTAAAAATGTTATAGAATAATTTAGCTATGCCAAATATCTTTTAATTAGGTATGTCAAATATTGCAGTTGGATAACAAACTATTTTTAAGCTGCGTTCAAAATTTTTCGGATTTTGCCTGTAGAACTCCATATGAAAAATGTAAAATTCGGAAAAAGTAGATTTTGGGCGTGTATTCAACGCCCAAAATAAATGAAGTTATCCGTTTGAAAATATTTTAAACAATGCTATGAAATACACAAGTAACAATTGTGTTAAAAAGTCAAGATGACTGTCTAAAAACAAGAGTTTAAAGTTTTCGAAGCGACAGGACAAACAGACAATTTAAACATTTTATGTAATGTTCTACTGACTATTAAGCCAACATCTGTTGAATGTGATCGATCGTTCTCCATCGCGTCCACTTTTTCCTATATTATTATTAATTATATTTATTATTAATTATATTATTATTTTAAATATACGCTTGTATATGTATATACATTTAATTAATTTTGAAACTTGAAAAGACATTTGAATTGATCTCATATTGCACTTTATTATATAAATTCTGTAGCAGGTTCGTTGTGAAATACATATTCATTTTACTTTAATAAAATGTGCATGTTTCATTGGAAAAAAAAAAATAAAGTTTAATTCATGATAAACAATATGTTGATGATTTCCCGTGCTGTCCCGGGAAATAAAAAGTACGGGAAAATGCAAACCCTAGTTTCACATATAATAAATAACTTCATTCAAAAAACAAGTAAGGAAAGGCTATAGTCGGGCGGGGCCGACTATATAATACCCTACACCACTCCCTGCGTATGTACCTCGCTTTGATTACTAAACCCAGGTATTTCATGGGAGCAATTTTATGTAGTTCATACAATTTATATAAATTATATTCATATAATTTATATGCTATAAATTCATCTTCAGTCAAATTTAACGAGTATGGTAAATAATATGGTAATTGATCTAATTTTCCGACAGACAAATACAAATTATACAGTAGTATACCAAAGTCATTTCAAAGTATGGACATATGGACATCACCCAAACAATTCTCATTGCAATTCAATTCGGTAAAAAAGTGAAATCGGGAAGGATTTTTGCATCCTGTAAATGTATGTGTTTGACAAAAAATGTTAAATCGGAAAGGACATTTGTATGGGGGTATATTGAAACCTGGAACGATGTGACCCGCTTTCACCATGTCTGTTTATTGGTGAAATATAATATGTAAAATTTGGCCAAAATCGGTTTAACATTTGGGAGCAACATTTGTATGAGGGCTATATCTAAATCTGAACCTATCTTACCCACTTTCACCATAGATTTTTCTAGTTCGATTATAAGATGTTGTGCCAATTTTAAAGAAAAACGGGTACAATATGTGGATTTTAGAGCGGAAAAAGTGAAATCGGGAGCGACATTTGTATGGGGGCTATATCTAAATCTGAACCGATCTTACCCAATTTTTGTATACGTATTTCTAGTTGGATTATAAGATGTTCTGCCAAATTTAAAGAAAATCGGTTACAATATGTCGTTTCTAAAGAGGAAAAAGTGAAATCGGGAGCGACATTTGTATGGGGGCTATATCTAAATCTGAACCGATCTTACCCAATTTTTGCATACGTGTTTCTAGTTGGATTATAAGATGTTCTGCAAAATTTAAGGAAAATCGGGTACAATATGTCTTTTCTAGAGCGGAAAATGTCAAATCGGGAGCGACATTTGTATGGGGGCTATATATAAATCTGAACTGATCTTACCCAATTTTTGCATACGTGTTTCTAGTTGGATTATAAGATGTTCTGCAAAATTTAAAGAAAATCGGTTACAATATGTCGTTTCTAAAGCGGAAAAAGTGAAATCGGGAGCGACATTTGTATGGGGGCTATATCTAAATCTGAACCGATCTTACCCAATTTTTGCATACGTGTTTCTAGTTGGATTATAAGATGTTCTGCAAAATTTAAAGAAAATCGGGTACAAGATGGGGTTTCTAGAGCGGAAAATGTCAAATCGGGAGCGACATTTGTATGGGGGCTATATCTAAATCTGAACCGATCTTACCCAATTTTTGCATACGTATTTCTAGTTGGATTATAAGACGTTCTGCCAAATTTAAAGAAAATCGCATATAATATGTCGTTTCTAGAGCGGAAAATGTCAAATCGGGAGCGACATTTGTATGGGGGTTATATCTAAATCTGAACCGATCTTACCCAATTTTTGCACAGGTGTTTCTAGTTGGATTATAAGATGCTGTGCCAATTTTAAAGAAAATCGGGTACAATATGTGGTTTCTAAAGCGGAAAAAGTGAAATAGGGAGCGACATTTGTATGGGGGCTATATCTAAATCTGAACCGATCTAACCCGGTTTCGCCACAGATATTTCTAGTTTGATTATAAAATTTTATGCCAATTTTAAAGAAAATCGGGTACAATATGTGGTATCTAAAGCGGAAAAAGTGAAATCGGGAGCGACATTTGTATGGGGGCTATATCTGAATCTGAACCGATCTTACCCACTTTCAGCATAGGTATTTCTAGCTCGATTATAAAATGTTGTGCCAATTTTAAAGAAAATCGGGTACATTATGTGATTTCTAGAGCGGAAAATGTCAAATCGGAGCGACATTTGTATGGGGGCTATATCTAAATCTTAACCGATTTCCTCCAAATTCAATACCGATGGTCCTTGGCCAGAAAAAATAACTTTTGCCAAGTTTCATGTCATTCGGACAACAATTGCGACCTGTAGAGTGCGAACAAGCTTAGATGGACAGCAGACGGACGGACGGACAGACAGACATCGTTAAATTTGAAAATCCATTATCTCTCACGTACACAGTGCGACAACCAAACTTCCAAAAAGTACAACTTGGGAAAAATCTATTTATTTAGAATGTCTAAGTCAGAGGAATGTATACACCGAATTCCATGATTCTATCTGCGGCCAGATAGAATCATGGCTGGTACCATTTTTATACCCTACACCACTTCGTGGAATAGGGTATTATAAGTTAGTTTTAAGCCAAATGTTTGTAACACCAAGAAATAATCGAGCTAGACCCACCTTTAAGTATACTGATCGGCTTAGAATCACCAGCTGAATCGATTTAACGATGTCTGTCTGTCCGTCCGTCTGCCCGTCTGCTGTCCATCTAAGCTTGTTCGCACCCTACAGGTCGCAATTGTTGCCCGATTATCATGAAATTTGGCAGAAGGTACTTTTTTGGCCCAAGGACGATCGGTATTTAATTTGGTGGAAATCGGTTCAGATTTAGATATAGCCCCCATACAAATGTCGCTTCCGATTTGACTTTTTTGCGCTCTAGAAACCACATATTGTACCCGATTTTCTTCAAAATTGGCACAATATTTTATAATCTAACTAGAAATACCTATACTGAAAGTGGGTAAGATCGGTTCAGATTTAGATATAGCCCCCATACAAATGTCGGTCCCGATTTGACTTTTTTCGCTCTAAAATCCACATACTGTACCCGATTTTCTTTAAAATTGGCACAACATTTTATAATCTAACTAGAAACACCTATGCTGAAAGTGGGTAAGATCGGTTCAGATTTAGATATAGCCCCCATACAAATGTCGGTCCCGATTTGACTTTTTTCGCTCTAAAATCCACATACTGTACCCGATTTTTATACCCTACACCACTTCGTGGTCTAGGGTATTATAAGTTAGTTTCGCGCCAAATGTTTGTAACACCAAGAAATAATCGAGATAGACCCACCTTTAAGTATACGGATCGGCTTAGAATCACCAGCTGAATCGATTTACCGATGTCTGTCTGTCCGTCTGTCCGTCCGTCCGTCCGTCCGTCTGCTGTCCATCTAAGCTTGTTCGCACTCTACAGGTCGCAATTGTTGTCCGATTGTCATGAAACTTGGCAGAAGTTATTTTTTCTGGCCAAGGACCATTGGTATTTAATTTGGAGGAAATCGGTTCAGATTTAGATATAGCCCCCATACAAATGTCGGTCCCGATTTGACATTTTCCGCTCTAGAAATCACATAATGTACCCGATTTTCTTCAAATTTGGCACAACATCTTATAATCCAACTAGAAACACCTATGCTGAAATTGGGTATGATCGGTTCAGATTTAGATATAGCCCCCATACAAATGTCGCTCCCTATTTCACTTTTTCCACTTTAGAAACCACATATTGTACCCGATTTTCTTTAAAATTGGCACAACATCTTATAATCCAACTAGAAACACGTATGCAGAATTTGGGTAAGATCGGTTCAGATTTAGATATAGCCCCCATACAAATGTCGCTCCCTATTTCACTTTTTCCGCTTTAGAAACCACATATTGCACCCGATTTTCTTTAAAATTGGCACAACATCTTATAATCCAACTAGAAACACGTATGCAAAAATTGGGTAAGATCGGTTCAGATTTAGATATAGCCCCCATACAAATGTCGCTCCCGAATTCACTTTTTCCGCTTTAGAAACCACATATAGTACCCGATTTTCTTTAAAATTGGCACAACATTTTATAATCGAACTAGAAACACCTATGCTGAAAGTGGGTATGATCGGTTCAGATTTAGATATAGCCCCCATACAAATGTCGCTGCCGATTTGACTTTTTCCGCTCTAAAATCCAGATATTGTACCCATTTTTCTTTAAAATTGGCACAACATCTTATAATCCTACTAAAAAACCAATGGTGAAAGTGGGTAAGATCGGTTCAGATTTAGATATAGCCCTCATACAAATGTTGCTCCCGAATGTTTAACCGATTTTGGCCAAATTTTACATATTATATTTCACCAATAAACAGACATGGTGAAAGCGCGTCACATCGTTCCTGGTTTCAATATACCCCCATACAAATGTCCTTTCCGATTTAACAAATTTTGTCAAACACATACATTTACAGGATGCAAAAATCCTTCCCGATTTCAATTTTTACCGAATTGAATTGCAATGAGAATTGTTTGGGTGATGCCCATATGTCCATACTTTGGTATGACTTTGGTATACTACTGTATAATTTGTATTTGTCTGTCGGACAATTGGATCAATTACCATATTATTTACCATATTCGTTAAATTTGACTAAGGATTAATTTATAGCATATACATTATATTCATATAATTTATATAATTTGTATGAACTACATAAAATTGTTCCCATGAAATACCTGGGTTTAGTAATCAAAGTGAGGTACATACGCAGGGAGTGGTGTAGGGTATTATATAGTCGGCCCCGCCCGACTTTAGCCTTTCCTTACTTGTTTTTTTTAAATTTGCACAACATTTTATAATTGAACTAGAAACAATTATGCTGAAAGTGGGTAAGATCGGTTCAGATTTGGATATAGCTCCAATACAAATGTCGCTCCCGATTTGACTTTTTCCGCTCTAAAATCCACATACTGTACCCGATTTTCTTCAAAATTGGCACAACATTTTATAATCGAACTAGAAACACCTACTCTGTAAGTGGGTAAGATCGGTTCAGATTTAGATATAGCCCCCATACAAATGTCGCTCCCGATTTGACTTTTTCCGCTCTAGAAACCATTTTATAATCGAACTAGAAACACCTATGCTGAAAGTGGGTAAGATCGGTTCAGATTTAGATATCGCCCTCATACAAATGTTGCCCCCGAATGTTTAACCGATTTTGGCCAAACTTTGCATATTATATTTCACCAATAAACATTCATGGTGAAAGCGGGTCACATCGTTCCAGGTTTCAATATACCCCCATACAAATGTCCTTTCCGATTTAACATTTTTTGCCAAACACATACATGATTCAAAAATCCTCCCCGATTTACCGAATTGAATTGTAATGAGATAGAAAGTGGGGTGTATAATATAGTGGCTCCGTCCGTCTTTCGCCTTTCCTTACTTGTTTGGGACATGCATATATGCCCATACTTTGGTATAACCCAAATGAGGCCCCATGCAGATCATTATATGTTTCAACTAGGAATACCTACCGTGAATGAGAAATATAAAGGCGCATGTTTTGGTACAGGCTTCAAGTGTTGTTGTAGGCCTCCAAATGTCCGTCCGATTCATCCTATTACCGCTGTATAATCTGTATTTATCATTCGATGTTGATCAATTTTTCCAGATCATGTTATATTTACTTTACTCGGAATATCTGCTGGCAAATTGGATCAATTACTTTATTATTTACCATACTCATTAAATTTGACTAAAGATGAATTTAAAGTATACTGTATAATTTATATGAACTACTTTAAATTGCTCTCATGAAATACCTGGGTTAAGTAATCAAAGCGAGGTATACACGCAGGGAGTGGTGTAGGGTATTATATAGTCGGCCCCGCCCGACTTTAGCCTTTCCTTACTTGTTATTCATTTTTTTCATTTTATTTTTAAAAGTACGACTTTCTAAAATCTCTTTATTTTACGTGTCTGTACAATTAGAGGATTCCTTGAAAGTACGTATTTGGAAAAACCTTTTTATATTTTTGTGTCTACGCAGTCAGAAGAATGTATAATCCCAAATTCATGGCTCAAGCTGCGGTCATTTGGTTGGAACAATTTTTATCCCCTTATTCCATTTTAAACACAAAAGGTACGAATTTCGAAAAATCCCTTTACTTTACGAGTCTGCGCAATCGGAGGAATGTATACACGGAATTTCAGTATTTTAGGTGCAGCCGTTTGGTTGGTACGATTTGTATCCCTCTATTCCCATTTTATCCCTTAAAAGTATGAATTAAAATACTTTTATATTGTGTATTTACACATCGTTTTTTTTTGTTTCTAGCTGCGTCGTTTGATAGTTACCATTTTTGACCCATTTCAACCCATGCTAATAAGAATCAGTTCATGGTGCACATTTTTGTTATAGAAGGATGCGCACACCCAATATCAAGTAAGTACAGCTACTTTCGTTTATATGCTAGAGTGCTTTCAACAGACGGACGGACATGGCTAGATCGTCTTAGAATTTTATGACGATCTATGATATATATACATTATAGGGTCTCAGGTCGACATTTCAAGGTGTTACAAGCAGAATGACGTATATAGTATGCTCCAATCATGGTGGAGGGTATAATAAATAAAGAGTTTAAAAGTAGCATTGGAAACCCCTGTACCTTCCAATCCAATGGTCTAGGATACTAAATCGTCATTTCAAATCAAATTCGCCCACACTGCAACCCTTGTATTTGCATGGAAATGGATTAAAACTATTTTTATTCCCATGAGTTATGATTTCCCTTTCCACTCCAGGAAATCCTCCGCATGGCAATGATTCCTCTTAATTACGCCATGCTCTATGGCGTATAAGTGATATGCTGTAGTCATACCCTTCAATATCACTCATACGCTTCGAGTACCCCCACGCCTGCTTTGGCAATGTTTGCTCGCCTTAATTGCTTGTACGATGTGTGGCGGGCTGGCGGGCGGCCTTAATGGCCATTAGCAAAAATGCCGTTTGGTTTTGTTGATTTTAGTTAAAACAATTTCATATTTATTTATTTACTTTAGCTTTGTTGTAATTGTTTTTCAGAGTTACATTTAAAATTTTAAAATTGACATCACATATCTACACATTAAACATTTAATTTATATAAGTTTGTGTGTTCTGTGTGTTTGTTCTGTTGTGGTTCAAGTGTATCTTCCTCTGTTAATTTTTTTCTGTTTAGAATCCATTTGGAAATAAATAAATACGAGTAGTATTTTTTGTATTTGTATTTGTTTTATTTAGTATTAGTATTAGTTTAGTTTAAATTAGTTTTGTTTGCTCTGCTCGACTTTTCTTTGTTTTTGCTCGTCTGCTTGTTGGTTTATATAGGTTTCGAGATTATAGATTTTGGGTTTGTTGAAATTATTTTTGATTTTCTTAGATCTTCTTCAGCGTCCATTTATATTGGCTTAAATCGACCCATAAAAAGAGAACACTAATCTGGTTTTTTGTTTGTTTTTTCTTTTTCTTTTCGAGTACATAAAAGTATAATTGTTGTAATAGTTTTTGTTGTTGTAATATCTTGCCTTCATTTTCAGTTTGTTTATATGCTTGTAGTGGTTGTTGTGGTAATAAATTTGTCATTGCTCTCTATTGTTTTTTTTTGCAGCAAACATCTATGAAAAGTTTTGTGTTGTTTTAGAATTTTCAAATTTTCATTTCACATCTTCCTCCTTTAGTTTGTGCCAATATAACACCAAATAGGCTCGAATTCTTCCCCTCTATGGTTGCACGAAAATCACTGATTTGGCAAACATGCTAAAAAATTGCTTTAGTTTGTTTATAAATATAAATATATAGGTATGTATATATTTAAGTATATATGTCTCGTGTATTTATTTATTTGTATTAAATTCAACATTTAGTTTATTTTCGTTTTCAGTTACTTTGCTTATTGTTGTTGACTAATGGAAAAGTTTGTCTTTATTAGTTGTTAGTAATCAATTAACAGTTTATTGTTTTAGTAAAAATTAAGAAAGGAAAAAACAAATGTGTTTTTCTTAAGTTTTTGCTTTTGTTTGTTTTCTTTTCAAATATAACATTCTTCGTTTGGCCTCTTTTTTAAGGAATAATTGAAGTCATTTCTTTTGGTGTTTGTTTGTAATACGGCTGCGGTTTAATTTTGTTAAAATGAGGTTTTGCCAAAGATGTAGTTGCCAGGTGCGCTGGCATCTTCGGCCGAGAAGTATTCCTCCCACAAGGCGGCAAATTGGTCACGTGTCACTTCAGCATTGCCCTGGGCCATTTTGGTGAAAGCCTCTTCGCACTCCTTCTTCTCCAGACCGTAACTGGAACACACCAAGGCGAATTCGGCGACATCAATGCTGCCGTCAGTGGAGGCATCTTCCAGATCGAACATAAAGTTCATGTACTTGTTTTGCCAGTCCATGACAGAGCTGGGGTCCTTGGCGTAGGCGTCCCACATGTTGCACCATTCATCGACAGAGACCTGGAAGGAGGGGGCAAGAAAAAGGATGGGGAGAGTTAAATTAAAGTTTATCAAAAATGCAAATGAGTACGAAATAACAACAACAGCGTCAGAAGCTTCAAAAAACTAAAATGAAATCTTAGTAAATAACTAGAATAGAATTTGGGAATTTAAATATTCAATTTGATAAAAAAAAAACAATCGATTTAGGAGAGGATGGTCAAGTTCTAAATTTATATAAACAATTTGTCACAAATCTAAATTCTTTCATGTTTGAAAGTTTTACTGGTCGATCACAATTTAGATGTTGTTTCAGAATAACCACTCCAAATTATGAGCAACTCAACATTTAATATTTTATAAAAGCACTTGCAAAAGTCCGATCTTTGCAAACGAGAAATTGTTCTCAGTTTCTATACAAATAAGTTGGAATTAGTAGTATTTTCTCTCACTATTAACAATTTTGTATTTTTTGCTCCGAAAAGAATCTAGTTTACGACTCGAATCATTTCTAAAATTATTTCCTTTTAACATCCCATTTGTAATCAGAGGGATGCATACACACATTTTACGATTCTAGATGAAACCCTTTGGCTGGTATCATATATATCCCTTCTTGTTCCGCTGTCTTACTAACAATTTTCGAAAAGCAAAACATTTTTGTTGCGCATTTACGTGGTCAGAGGATTTTGTCACCGAATTTCATGACTCCAGCAGCAATAATATGGTTGATACCAAAAGTATAAATTTCAAAATATCCATTCTTGTTCAGCGTTTACATTATCCGAGGATTTTATATACCACATTTCGAGATTCAGACCCAAATCTTTGCTAGGTACCAATTTTATCCCGCTACCCCTTACAAGTTTAAATTTCTATATATTAATTTATTTAGCTCGGCTGCGTAGTCGGGCTGATGAACGCATTGAATTTTGCGATTCTAGATTTAATACTTAAATTGGAACCATTTTTATTTATTTTTGTCCTGATTTCGAAAAATCCATTTATATTGCGCATCTATGCGGTCAGAGAAATGTACTCGTCGATTTTCATAATACTTCGGTACAATTGTTATCCCCTTTTGACCGTTGTAAATCTAATAAATTCTAGCAACAATACTTCGGTACCATTTTAATCCCTTTAATTTGCCACGCTTCTTTCCTAAAGTATAATTTTATATTTTATATATTCGTGTTGGTTGGTACCAATTTTAATACTTTTCGTTCCGCTTCCCCTTAGAAGTTTAAATTTCGAAAGATTAATTTATCTTGCTCTTCTGCATGACCAGGTACATCCCACATTGAATTTTGCGATTCTAGCTTCTATACTTATATTGATACGATTTTTATCCCTTTTCGTCCTGATTCCTGCTTAGAAGTTAAAACTTCAAAAAATCCATTTATATTAATAAGTATAAGGTCAGAGAAATGTACATGTCGAATTTCACAATACTTCGGTTCCATTTTTATCCCTTTTGACCCATTACAAGTCAAATTTCATAATTCTACCTACAATACTTCGGTCCCTTTTTTACCCGTTTTCACTTAAAAGTAAATACAATTTTGACACAATAAATTTTGTGACTCTAGCTGATGCCTAATAGTCTCTTATGCTACAGCAAATTTTCTGATTTGAACTCATACCAATTGGATGGTACTATTTTTATCCCCATTTCGTCCGTTTTCCCCTAAAAGTAAAAATTTCGAAATATTCCTTTATGCTACAGCCACTTTTTTGATTCTAGCTGATGCCATTTGGATGATACTATTTTTATCCCTTTTTCTCCCGTCTTTCCCTAGAGCAAAATTTCTGATTCTATCTGATGTCATTTGGTTGGTACTATTTTTATCCCCATTTCGCCCGTTGTCGAAATATTCCTTTAGGCTAATGTAAATTTTCTGATTCTAGCCGATGCCATTTGGTTGGTACTATTTTTATCGCTATTTAGCACGATTTCGCCTAAAGGTAAACTTTTCGAAATATTCCTTTACGTTACACGTCTACAGTGTCGGAGAAGTGCATATAGCGATTTTCATGATTTCATCTTCAACCGTATTTTGATCCCTCCTTTTACTTATTTTACCCATTAAAAGTACGAAAACCCTTTATGGAACCGACTTTTATGTTGCTAGTTTTTGTCCTTTGACTGGTACCATTTTTCCCCTATTTGCAATTTCACTCCCTAAAAGTTTTAATTTTGAAGATAAAAAATACTTTTTGCTATAGATTTGCGCTATTAAAGGAGTCTGTACCAAATTTGGAGTAAATATATTTCAGAAATTTTAAAAAAAGTTTCGTACCTCTCTGGTCTGAATTTGACCATTTTCAATTCCAACCGAACTACAACCATAAAACGCATGTGTGGAAAATTTGAAGCCCCAAAAAAGGATTCGGATGGTAACAGCCATCTTGGAACAGAATGTCCCTTTCAGTGAGTCTAATGTTATATCACGCACAGCTCATTTATAGATGGAATCTTCCTTTTGTCGTTTTTTTTTTTGATATTTGCAAGGTTCAGAAAATCCACAAATAATTGATGAGAAAAAATATATCTACAATGAGTAATTTTGATAATAAATTCACGATTTGCCGGAACATGAAAAGGACCGCGATATTGGTGGACACCCTATGCATAATTCTTATTAGTGATGTTAACACATGCTTCCCACTTGTATTTATCTTTGGACCTTATGTCCATGTTTTTAATATTCTACTCAAAACTTGTTTCCACTTTTTTATTTGTGGCCTTTTCAATCTTCTGCTACATATTTTCTGTATTTGTAAGACAACATTTTATCCATTTTTTTACATTTTCCCAGCTTCTCTTCCCACAGATCTTTTATCATATTCAAACATAACAAAACATATTTCCCACATTTCTGACAATTTTTAACATTTCACCAATCTATGTAGTGATTAATCAAATATTCATAAGTAATATATTTTATGGGATTTCATCCCCCTGAATTTAATGCTAACTCATGTGAGTAATCTACAGTTGATTATATTCCAGTGGAAATTGAAAAAAACCCCTCGTGAAATGTTTGAAATTATTGATTACTTGTCTGAACAAGAACATTAATGTACAAAAATAAATTGAATACATCTTGAGCAAAACATTGAGAACAAAAACAAACGAACAACATGTTCAGAAAAGTAATGAAAAAATGTTTTCCGATATGACTCAACATGTCGTTAGATCTCATGAAACTGAAAACATGTAAAAAGTTGAAATTCCTAAATGAAGCAAAACAGCACAAATTTGGGCCATTGAATCGTCATCACATCAAACGTAACAATCGATGAAAATCAATTCGTTGCATCCATCCACGCTTCAGTGGGATCCCAAAGGTATACTTGTTTTTACATTTTTGTGCTTACTACTACAAAAACCAACCGCCATGCAAAGGAGCAACCGGAAAAATGGGAGAACACACCAAAACAATTCGAAATGTTTACACGACAAGCCGACAAAAGTGTGCAGCAAAAAATTAAAAGCAATTAAAGCCTGAAGATATGCTTGCTTAAATTGCGTTGCATTGCCGGGCAAATGGGCAAATGTCCGGGGAAAGTGGAAATAAATTTATCAAAATACTGATAATGCTATAAAAACTTGGTAAATGGTAACCAAATTACAAAGTGGAATCGAAATGGGGTTTTGCTGCGAGTCCGTCGCCGCTTAATGCGACAGATTGTTATTTTAAAAATTGTGCTGCATAAACAACATGGCCGCGGTGCGGCTAGAAAAACCAACGAAATTGAAATATTTACATGGAAAGCAATTATAGCCTGGAAATATGCTTTAAATTACATTAGCTGCAATCAAAGTGCACAAGCAAAAAAATCAAAAAATGAATATATTAAAATAAAAATAATCATATATACTGAATGAAAGGCAGACAAGTTTCCAATATCAGCTGATTGTCCGAGTAAAAATTCAATTTTTGTATTATACTGCAAAGTGAATAGAATAAAAGACCTTGTGACATTTATCAAAAAAGTCACTGGTGAAAGTCACAATGAATTATTTCTTAATTAATATTAGATTTTTTACAGTTCGCTGCAAATTTAATTAAATTTATAAAAAGGTCAATATTAATGTCTGAATTTAGATGAACAAAAATTCACTCTCATCCTAGTTCATCGTCATAGTTTCCTCTCAAACAAAAAAGTATGGTATGTAACACACATTAATACAAACACCTCAAGATAGGCACTTTTTGAGGGGTATAAACGCATATGCATACAATAACGATTGACTTGGTATATATTTCCAAATGAAAACCTTCGGGTAAAACCATAAGTATTTTTTGGCAATTATCCATAAATAACATTATCCATAAATTAACATTATCCATAAATTAAATATTATTTTTTTAAATTCAGAAATCTCACCAATCAAATCGAATTTTATAAATTCGTTTTATAAATTTTATATAAGTTCAATTTAGATGTTTAAATTTAGATGAATAAAAATTCACTTCTCTCTCTTCCCAGTTCATCTTCTTAGCTTCCCTTAAAAAACACCCAAAAAAGTATGCAACACAAATTAATAAAAACAAACCCCTCACGATAGGCACTTCTATGTGACTTCATTGCACACAATAACGATTAACTTGAAATATTTTTGCAAATGAAAACCATATTTGTAGGTAAAACGAATACAAATTCGACATTTATTTATACTCCCACATTTAATTCTACATCTTTTGCTATTTATCAAAAAAGTCATTGACGAAAAATTTAATATTACTAATTTAGTATTTTTTAAGTTAAAAAATCTCTTCTGTCGGAGTTTGATAAATGTTGTGTTAAAACGCAGTAAGAAAAAGCTATTTCTCTAAAGCTACCTACATCATCCAACTTCTCTTCACAGTTTTTACACCAACTGATTCCATAAAGAATAAAATAGCCCATCATCTCATAATGTTTGCTTTACACACCCAAAAAGTAGTAAAGCAACATAAATTAATACAAACAATCCCCTCAAGATAGGCACTTCATTGTATTGAATGCGTTTTCTACACATGCAATACATGTAACATTATATGTCTGAGCAACGATTGACTGGGATGATATGTTTGTAAATGAAAACGATATTCGTAGGTTAAACGTCGACACAGTCTATTGATATTGTCCCAAACTGTTTATTAAATTTTCCTTATGTTGGGTCTGTTTAAAAATTTTCTATGAAATAATTATTTAAATAATTCTCAATAAACTTAAAGTTTAAGATATCAAACCTAAAAGTATGCAACATTAATTTTGAGGTTATTAAGGCTTTCGGGTATACTTTTCAATTTTGTTGTTTTTGTTTTGAACTTTTAAAGAAAGTCACATAGAAATTAGTATGACTCGGCTGAATCTTAAATACTCTTCATCATAAATTGAGTTACATTATTATTAAGTTTATCGCGGAACATGGAAAATTGTCAGTCAACTTTCTCAATTCGTGTGGCATAAACATATAAATAAATAGATGGACAAACTACTACATTTGGAGTGGCGATCAAACGGAAATGGTAAAAGGAAAACATGGGCAAAGAGATAGACTGTTGGCTTGCATGTGTACCACAAAGTGATTCGTGCTATTAGCGGTATAAAAATGGTACCAATCAAATAACAGCTAGAAACTATTTTAAAGAGGTAATATGGGGAAAAAAGGGATAAAAACAGTACCAGTCAAATGGGGAAAGGTGAACTCATAACACTCGGTATATACATTCCTCTGATCTTGTACCTCTGGGGGTGTAAATGGGAAAAAAAGGGATGAAAATGGTACCAACCAGAAGATGAACTCATAAGACTCGGTATATAATTCATCAGATCATGTAGACGCGCAAAATTAATGAAATTTTCTATTTTGTACTTTTAAGGGAAAAGGGGCGAAAGGGGATAAAAATAGTACTGACCAAACGGATGGATTTAGAAAAATGAAATTAGGTAAATACGTTGATCTAACTGTGCGAAGCAAAATATAAGAGTTTTTTTTTGATATTCGCACTTTTGGGGGTGAAAATGTGGAAAATGGATGGAAATGGTACCTGACAAACGGGGTAAGGCGAAATCGTAAAATTTACTCTGGCCGTGTAGATGCGCTACATAAACGATTATTATTTTTACACTTTTAGGGGGAAAACGTACCAACGAAAGGGGATGTAAATCGTACCAACGAAATGGATGCCACTATAATATTGAAATTCGGAGTAATGACATTCTGTCTGCGTGGACGCAAAAATAAGTGATCTTTCGATACTCATCTTTTTATTGTGGAAATGGGGCAAAAGGGATAAAAAAATCTCAATATGAATGTGTAGACGCGCAATTAAAAGAAATTCTTCGAAATTTGTACTTTCAGGGGAAAACGGGCCAAAAGTGGGATATAAATGAATAAACCAAATGGATGCAGCTAGAATAATGAAATTCGGTATGCATGAACGTTAAAAAAGTGATCATTCGATGTTCAGCCTTTTAGGGTGGAAATAGAGAAAAAGGGATAAAATTGTTAACAACCAAATGGCTGAAGGTAGAAACATAAAATTCTGACTTTGAATGAACTTTTAGAGAAAAACGGGACAAAAGTGGAATAAAAATAGTACCAACCAAGTGTATGCAGATAGAATAATAAAATTCGGTATATATGTCGATCTGGCTGGACGAAAAATAACAGATCTTTCGTTATTAGCATTTTTAGGCTGAGAAGGAATAAAACCAACCAAATGGATGTAGCTAAGATCATAAAATGGATTAGCAATTGTACAAAACAAACGAGTGCAGCCAGCATCATGAAATTCGGTGCATATGTCACACAGTGGGATGACTTCATACATTTGAGTGCTAGAAATATAAGGTTGCCCGTAGAGTGAGGAAACCTGGCGCCGAGCATTTTCTGAATTCGGTGGCTATTCCATTAAGCAAAATTTCCGCATATTGGGTCCAGAGAAACCATGGTATACATTTTCAAATAGGGAAATATTAAAAACTTACTTCCAAAGTAGACTCACTACTAACGCAAACTGTAAGAAATTTTCGTAGAAAATTTTCGAGAAGGGGTGGGCCTTCAGTTCAGCCTTCATAAAGCTCATTTTCAATTCGGTGGCTATGCCATTAAGCAAAATTTCCGCATATTGGGTCCAGAGAAACCATGGTATACATTTTCAAATTGGGAAATATTAAAAACTTACTTTCAAAGTAGACTCACTACTAACGAAAACTGTAAGAAATGTTCGTGGAAAATTTTCGAGAAGAGGTGGGCCTTCAGTTCAGCCTTCATGAAGCTCATTTTCAATTCGGTGGCTATGTCATTAAGCAAAATTTCCGCATATTGGGTCCAGAGAACCCATGGTATACATTTGCAAATTGGGAAATATTAAAAACTCACTTCCAAAGTAGACTCACTACTAACGCAAACTGTAAGAAATTTTCGTGGAAAATTTTAGAGTAGAGGTGGGCCTTCAGTTCAGCCTTCATGAAGCTCATTTTCAATTCGGTGGCTATGTCATTAAGCAAAATTTCCGCATATTGGGTCCAGAGAACCCATGGTATACATTTGCAAATTGGGAAATATTAAGAACTCACTTCCAAAGTAGACTCACTACTAACGCAAACTGTAAGAAATTTTCGTGGAAAATTTTCGAGAAGAGGTGGGCCTTCAGTTCAGCCTTCATGAAGCTAATTTTCAATTCGGTGGCTATGTCATTAAGTATATTTCTGCATATTGGGTCCAGAGAACCCACACGTGACTATTAAAAAGTCAACTGAAGAATTGGGTTGATCGGATGAGGTATTGCAGAGCCAGTCGTGGTAGTCATAACCTTTCCAATAAAACCAGAAATTTGAATAAATAATCTGTACTTTTTTATAGCCAATTCTAATTTAAAAATTTAAATGGCCCACCCTATATGTTTTTCTGCACCACATAAAGTCGACAGTCTCTACCTCTCTGTGGAATGAATCATGTCTATACAAGATTCGGCCCAACAGAACTTAACGCTCTGTTTATTGATCTGCTATACAAACCTAGTAATGAAAGTGGAAAAAAATTGTATATCAATCTTCTGATATCAAGTCTTCTGATAGAGTTTTGTGCAAAAATTTCCCGCCTGACGATAAATCTTAATTTTTCTGAGCCATAGTCAAATAGTACAACAAAACTAGTCTACATTTATTCTAAGCCGTAGGGTATAACAATAGTAAACCTCAGAAAATATTCCACGTACTACGAAAACTAAAAATTATGCCCCACAGAATCTTATATATACATTATAACCATATGAAAAGTTTTCTGCATGAAATGCTCAGAGACACAATAAAACGGATGATTAAGAAACTATGGCAAACAACTTTTCATGTTCACCCAGAAAGTTTACTATAGTTGCTGGACATGTGTTGAAAAATATATGCTCTATTAACAATTTCACAATTGTCTAATAGTTTAAAGAAATTATTCCATTTCTACACAAAATTCGTATAAATTCTCCTGGGTTGTGAACAGACATAACTTGATAATATTTTAAATGATTTAATGGAGCTAAAACTATGCAACGAAATTACGTTTTGTATAAATGCCTAAAAGTAGATTACAATTATTTACACACTCACACATCACAAACCCACTGCCAACCCCACCAACATACAAAGACGCTTTCATGATTTATTCCAAGCCACTGGCAGTAATTGCTATGCAAAGTATAACAGCAAAGAGAGAGAGAGTGTGTGTAAAACAGAATATTTAAGCTGTTGGGCGAATTTAAGAAAGTATGCAAATATTCTCCCAACCGCATATTGATTGGCCTAAGTGTTGTTTATCATAAATATGTATTCCGCCGTCCGACTCGGAAAAATGTACTTAAAAATTATTTTTATTAGTCCTCTAACCTCATACCTAAATGAAATGCCACAAATTAATTTATTTGTAAATTTCAACATAAACTTTATGAATGCGTGTGGGCTGTTTCAGGGGAAACATCATGCCGAAGATTACGCTTTGCGGAGGCCTAAACTAACTGGCTTGCCAGCGTTCACAACGGAACGGAAGTCTTAGGCAATGTCAACAACAACAACAACAATTTTTAGATCGGGAAAATGGGTAAAACTCATCATCATTTCCAGGAAAATTCTAATATTTGAGCAACACAAATTATATTTGTTTAATAGCAACACTGCAGCAATTAAGAATTCAGCAATAAGACGCCACAGTGTGTTGGCAAGTTTGGAGGGAGTGAAGTGTAGCTCATGTACCCGGCAGTGTATGAAGCTGTTGTATGTAGTATCGGAGATATGAGAGGATATCGTGAGCGTGCTACTAATATTAAACAAGAGAAGACATGATGTTGGAAAATATCAATAATACGAAGAATGGAAATTTGAAATAAGGATTGTATGCGAGAAGATAAAATGTAAGTGTTTTTATCTTTTTTGTTTCATGAGAGAAAGCTTGACTATGGGAATTTAAAATATAACTAATTATATTTAAAATATTTCACTCTATATATACCATAGCCTTTGTTGTTAGTGCTTTTATTCTTATAAGTTTATATAATTTTTATTATAACAAATATGATATAAATAAACGAAAATATATGGAAATTTTTGTTGAACGTTTTTTTGGAAATTTAAAAATAAATTTATTTGGTATATCTTTTGTACTCTTCTTTAGTGAACTAAATTTGATTCATTAGTTTATTCTCGAATAATGTACCAACTCACCTACCCGGTAACTGTAAAGTTATTTCCCAAATATCTTCAACATATAGTTCTTTCTATCGTCCATGAACCCGGTGAGTATATCAAAGATGTGGGAACACACAGATATGCTTTCAAAGTACCTGCTATTTGTCATGAGGGAAAATCCAAAAATACACTGTGCGATAATGGTCATACAAATATGAATATCAACGATTAACCAGGAATAATTCGCTTCAACCATTAATTTGTATTTCTTTATTGATATTATACCCATCTGAATGCCACAAAAGCATTGACCTGATTGACAAGTCAACTGACCGTGCTGACTACAATAAATGTCAATGGCTAACGTCAACACCTTTAATAAATACCATAAATTAAACCAATAATATTTCCGTATATGTCGTTGTGTTACAGCTAATGGACGCATACAATTACCATTATTATCCGTACATCATGTGAACATGATCGACACTGTTAATGCCGGCTGATAACACTTCACAATATTTTTGTTTTATTGTTATTATTATTTTTGTAAAATAAAATACAAAAGAAAAATTGCACGCATTGGTCATGAAAGAAATGTTTTTAATTAAATTTTAATTGGCTATTAGAGGATATAATTCATTTGCTGAGATATATGTATTTATATGTGCATATTTTTTCTGAAAGTGACAGAAATCGGCAAACAGTTAATGCCCAGGCTGACGGTATCAAGCGAGGAAGAGTACGATTTCTTTATGAACAGATCTTACTAATCTGGATGTAGTAGTTATCTTGATATATGGGCTTTAATAAGTCTCTTCAAGTCCGATTACTGCGAGATTTAGAGGAGAAGTTCATTTATGAACGTAAATGAAGCCAAGATAATAAAAAAATTGGATGTATAATAGTGGCCGAAAAATATTATTTTAAATGTGACTGCAAAGAGGAGATAATAAGATTTCGATGGAGAGACCACTATGACAAGAACGGTCAATCTCCCATGTTAGACTCTGGCGGCCACATGTAGAGTCAAAGTGTTATATTTTTAAAGAGCGAAATCTATAGATTATTTTAAAAATTCATTAGCTTTTGAAAGTGCGTTCTTTTCCAAATTTAATTTAATTCCGGTTATCTGGAATTTAAAATAAAAATAAGAAAATTTAAGATATTCCTCAAAATCTTTCTGAAATATACATAATATTATCATAGAAATACCATAGGCATTAATGACTCCACCAGCGAACAGATTTAACATGAAAAGAGATTTTGCCGAAATGAAGAGAAATTGATGGAAGGAATCATAGTTTAGAGTAGATAGATATTCCTAGATCTACCCCTCTTAGTTAATAGCCTTGCTGTTGTAGTATAGGAAAAATAAACAGCTGAAATGTTTCATGTTTTTCTTGGACTAACTAACTAAATAGCTGCGAAAATTATAACTCAAACAGATTGATAATGTAGGACAATAAGTGATCTTAGTAATTTGTTGTCTGGTCCCACCAATGTACCATGGTACGTATGATGAATAAATTAATTTTTAAAACTCATACGACACTAGGTCAGAATTTATAATATGTACACAAAACAATTGAAAAACTTTTTAAAATCTGGAATTTTTCTCCAAAACATGTAAATATTGATCTATACAAAGTTAGTTATGTGGGGTGATAAAATCTGAGTTCATATCGACATATGGTTATGTTATATATTATATATTATATATTATATATTATATATTATATATTATATATTATATATTATATATTATATATTATATATTATATATTATATATTATATATTATATATTATATATTATATATTATATATTATATATTATAAATTATTTATTATATTATTTTAAAGATCTGTAGAGATTTTTCGTTACCAAAATTTACGATTTTTTTAAATTCTGACATTCACTAGTTCTGCAGTAAATCTGTTTTTTTCTGATTATGTATTTGAATCTTTGTTTAAACGACGAAATTTAATCATTTCCATTTACTAGACTTCAGCCGAAGGACTGTACAAATAAAGTATTGATTTTTATGGCATCTTCTTTTTTATGTTAATGTATTCGTACAAATGTGCAATAAGTCTGGCCCTCCTTTTTCTCGCAGCACACCCATTCATTTACTCTTAATGTCTGATGGACGAGTCAGATGAGCGTTTATGTTTTACGCTTTAATCTCTTTAAGGCCAAAGGATTTCACAGTGTCCTTCGTTGTTTGTTTGGTTAAGGGGTCTGCAGTTAATTTGTGGACGTAATTGAAAAAAATAACAACAGAAATGATCTGTTTTAATTACGCCCCGCCAGTCATAATGAAAGTCCGTATGGATAATGAACAATAAATAATTAATGGTTTTCATCACAGATAAATTATAAATCAATTACATTCATTTGTATATGAATGTCCGTATGTTAGCACTTGTATATACAACATAAAGGGTGATTTTTTAAGAGCTTGATAACTTTTTTTTAAAAAAAAACGCAAAAAAAATAGCAAAATCTCATCGGTTCTTCATTTGAAACGTTAGATTGGTCCATGACATTTACTTTTTGAAGATAATTTCATTTAAATGTTGACCGCGGCTGCGTCTTAGGTGGTCCATCCGCTTAGTCCAATTTTGGCATTTCCACGTTTTTGAGTAACAGAGACCCAATTGGTGCGAACGGCGACGAATCGAAAATTGGTGGTCATCATTAACACTGGCCGATACAGCTGCGATATTTTCTTCAGTTCGCACTCTACGTAAGCGTGTTGGTGGTTTAATGTCCAACAATGTAAATTTGGTGCGAAATTTAGTCACAATAGCCCGAATAGCCGCTTCAGTGGGTCGATTAAACTGACCATAAAATGGAAGCGCGCAATGAACTTTCTTAACAGAGCACGCATTTTGATAATAAAATTCAATAATTTGCAAGCGTTGTTCGTTTGTAAGACGATTCATGATGAAATGTCAAAGCATACTGAGCATCTTTCTCTTTGACACCATGTCTGAAATCCCACGTGATCTGTCAAATACTAATGCATGAAAATCCTAACCTCAAAAAAATCACTCTTTACATGCATAGATATGAACAAACGAATGTGTATGTATGTGTGTTGGTTGAAATTTTACAAATTAAACACAAAAATCCGAAATCATTTATGCATAACACACGTGGCAAAAAAATGAATTATATTCTCTTTTTTTTTTGTTGACAATAATTCACACTTGTACAGACACACAAAGGCATAATCGTAAACGGCCTACATACGAGCGTTCACATTAAGGCATACGTATATTCCATATAAAGCAACGTAATGTGTATTTCTACAGTGTCCTGTAGGGAAATTGTGGCGTACATCAAACAAAAATGAAAAAAAAAAAATGTTAGCTTGGAACTAACCATTTAAGAAAAAGCTTGGAAATAAATTTTCGATATTTAAAATCTGAAAATTAAAGACAAATTGTAGATATGTCCCAATTGTTTACAATAGGGTTAGTTATTTTTACACTTTTTTAAAATTTACAATCAGCTCTAGTAAAATGGAGAAAATCAGTAATCTGTAGTATTTCAAATTATATCTCTTCCTCTATATCTCCGTATCATCTCAACACAGTGTTTGATATCAAGAGTCACAAGATATATTAACTTTTAAGCTGTTCTACGTGAGAAGTGTTTTTGAATGATTATTTATATTTAAATTAGATTAAATCACTGGTCGCAAATGTAAAATTTTCAGTCATTTAACTAAATGATATAAATACCCATCCAAAAACTGGATATAGATCTAAGAGTTCTTATCGATCTTTACTGATTGTTGTAAAATAGTTGAGTCGAGAATTTGGTAGAATTTTCACATCCTGGGTGTATATTCTGAGAGTAATTTATTCGATAGAAATTAAAATTGTTTTGTTCTTCTGGGGACTGCGACCCAGATAAATGTACATTAGGATGGGTCTTAGAGAGTTACCCCAGAAATGAAGACTGAATTGTTTAATGATGATCTGCAAAATATTTCGTCACTGGGTCAATACATCTGTGAGTTTAATGTTCCTGCAAATACCTCTAAAAATCATGTTTTCCCGTGATATTTTTGATGTTGCATTTTTGTCCAAGTTTTAACTGAATTAATAGACCATTGGACGCACTTTGAATAAAAATATTTATTCATGTCTTAGAATGTTCGTATTATTGGACGTTAACAAGGACGGTAACAAGATAAAAACTCATATTTCTTGGAACCTTTTTGTAAGACTGTGATAAATAGATATATAGAAGGAAACAATACCTTTCGAATGGTACATAAATGAAAATTTTGGACGAAAAATGAAGTCACTGACTCCATGATTGAAAAAATAATTTAATACATGAGATGGATTATCAGAGGCAACATTTACAAATTCTTTTTACGAAAATGAGCACTGTGGCGTCAATTTCTTTCCGATGTTCATCATTTAGACTTCATGCGAAAGGTATTAACTGCCGATATTTATTTTTATAAAATACTAACAACAAATCCGATAATTTTTATACACTCCACGAGAGTTTGTAACACCCAAAAGGAAACGAGATAGACCCATTGTTAATTATACCGATCGTCTTAGAATCACATTCTGAGTCGATTTAGCAATGTCCGTCTGTCTGTCTGTCTGTCCGTCCGTCCATCTGTTCTTGTAATCACGATATAGGTCGCAATTGTAGACAGAACCAAATGAAACTTTGCACAACGATGTTTTTCGGGATAAGGACGAACGCTATTTAATTTGAAGAAAATCGGTTCAGATTTAGATATAGCCCCCGATTTGACTCTTTTCACTCTAGATACCACATATTACAACAGATTTTCTTTAAAATTGGCAAAACATCTTATATTGTAACTAGAAACACCTGTGGTAAAAATGTGTTAGATCGGTTCAGATTTATATATAGCTCCCATACAAATTTCGCGCCCGATTTGACTTTTTCCGCTCTAGAGACCACATAATGTATCAGATTGTCTTCAGATTTGGTAAAACATCTTATATTCCCACTAGAAACTCCCATGGTGAATATCGGACAGATCGGTTCAGATTTATATATAGCCCCCATACAAATGTCGTTCCCGATTTGACATTTTCCTCTGTAGAAACCACATATTGTACTCGATTTTCTTTAAATTTGGCACAACATCTTATAATCTTACTAGAAACACCTATGCAGAAATTGGGTAAGATCGGTTCAGATTTAGATATAGCCCCCATATAAATGTCGCTCCCGATTTGACTTTTGCCGCTTTAAGCCACATATTGTGCTCGATTGTCTTTAAATTTCGAACAACATCATATAATCTAACTAAACAAAACTATGGTGAAACTGAGTAAGATCCGTTCAGATTTAAATATAGCCCAAATTCAAATGTTGCTCCCATAAGTTTAACCGATTTTGGCCCAACTATACATTTTATATTTCACCTATTTCGTTCCAGGTTTCAATATATCCTCATACAGATGTCCTTTCCGATATAAAATTTTTTGTCAAACATTTACAGGATACAAAAAACCTTCCCGTTTTCACTTTTTCACCGAATTGATTGAAAGTGGAGTGTATCATAGAGTCGGCCCCGCCCGACTTTAGCCTTTCCTTACTGGTTTCAGTTGTCATTATGAAAACACGCAAAAAATTACTGTAAAGGTCCAATAATTCTACCAATATGTTACTCTAAGACAAGAATCAAAATTTAGATTTAAAGTGCTTTCATGGGTCTATTATTTCAGAAAAATGACAAATATGCAGCATAAAAAACTACAAGGGAAAAACATGATTTATAGGGGTATTCTCAGGAGCGTTTAGCTCACAGACGGCTTGATCTAGGAACGAAATATTTTGCAAATCATCATTAAACAATCCCAACTTTATTTTCGTGGGGTGACTGGAAATTGTTTTTCCATTTTTATGGACCTCGACCCAGCCTAATGTACATATCTTTGTACTTGCACGTAAACCATTGCTGAACAACTTTTGCATTGTTTAATGGACCCTGACCCGTCCTACGTACACATATAATCATATATACGAGTATGCCTGTATGCTTAATTGTATCTGTATCTGTTGGATTCCCTCTATATATCATTACAATGATTATCTTTTATAAAAGTACAATGAACAAATTGAAATGTCACAGAAGAATCTCGGTTTTTCTTTTTATAGTCGTTGCTTTTTTAGCGCTGCTCTCTCCTACCGTCTACTGCCTCTTGTCACTGTTCTTTTTTTTTAAATTAAAATTTGTGGTTGTTGGGGGCGAAAATTCTTTACGATTTTTATAGTTTTTTGTTGTTGTTGCTGCTGTTCTTGTTCTGTATGTTACTGTTCGGTGTTGCCTGCTCATTCGTTTGTCGTTGTTGGTTAGTATTGAATGTCTGGTAATGATGCTGTGCTGTTGCCTTTGCTATGTTAAACATACAGAAGTATATGTGGTAAAAACAACAACAATTTGCGAGCGCAAAAAAATGCTGAAATTATTTCGCTTTGGCAGGGCTTTTTCGTATTCAATTACAGCATGTTGTGTGCGAGTGTGTGTATATATACACACACACATACAGACATAGGGATAACAACACAATCTCATATAACATCATGTCAACACCTACTGGCAGAAGGCCAGAAATGTGTCAAAAAGAAGCGAACATTGAACAGACATACATACATACTCGTACATGTGTATGTATGTTTGAAAAAAATCAGTCCCGATACAATGGAAATAACATACTCAATACAAACACATGCATACATACTCGTACGAGTACAACTAAACATAATACAATACAAAAGTCAGTCACTACAGGAAAGCACTTTGCCCTGCTATGTTGTGTTTACATATATACATTGAACACTACAACTGCACACACATTTACACATACATACATGGGGTCTCCAATACAAATATGAACATATCGAAGATGAAAAAAAGCCACACACACACCTGAGACTGGTGATTGGTCTTTAGAGACTTGCGGATATCCTACACACCGTGTGAGAGGTTTCCTTTCTTTTCTACTGGATTTCATTAGCTTTACTCGCAGCTGGTTGTGTGTTTCAACCCCAAGCTAAAATCCCTGCAAATATCTAACTACGAGTTCCCAGATATTAGCTGGATATACTCGCTTTTGTGTAATGACAATTGTTGGGAACTTGTAGCGTGAGGAAGTCATTCAATGGATCTTTCCGAGAGGAGATAGGCAAAATCAATAAATAGAAATTTAAAAACTTAAATAATTTAACTAAAAACTATCACAAATGGATTTGGAAAAATACTTTTGCATACCCTACATGCCTTCTTCGCCAGCCGCATATTATAAATTTCCGACTGAAGTCTCGGGGAATACCTAAACGTAGCTCATTTAGTTGTGGATCTTGTTGTTGCGCAAGAGGAAAAAATCATTCAAAATGTTGAAAGTTTTTCTTAGAAACGAACGCTATTGAAAACAAAGTCTTCAGTTTGAAGAGAAACTTTAATAGCAGTAATTCTAAAAAAATATTCACAGAAACAGGTTGAGAATGTTGTTTAATAAGTGCGTTTGCCCTCAGTAATTTCCAGTTTGGACCCACCAATGTACCATGGTAAGTATGAAGAATAATTTAATTCTTATAACTCATACGACACTGAGGACCGGTGTTATAATAAATACACGAAAGAACTGTTCAAATTCACACAAACAGATTGAGAATAAGTGAGCTTAGTCCTTAGTAATTTGCAGTTTGGCTCCATCCGCGTACCATGGTACGTATGATGTATATTTGAATTCGTATAACTCATACGACACTGAGGCCCGGTGTTATAAAAAGCACACAAAACTGCTGAAAAACTTTTCAAATTAACGCTTCTAAAGAAAATACGGTATTTTTCTACAAAATATGGCAATAGTGGCCAAGGAAAATTTAGATATATGGGAGTGATAACATCTGAGTTCACATCGTCATAAGATTGTTGCTATTTTGAAAATCTTTAGTGATTTTTATATTAGGAGAAAATTGATATAGTTATAGAAGAAAAAATAATTTGTTAATGGGGATTTTTCATAATCGAAATTTTAGGAAAATTTAAAAATAAAAATCAATAAACTGTTAAGGGGGAAAACTTAAAATAGTTGTTAATGCTAAACTAAAACAAATATATACATATAATTTTAAGTATTTTTAACAGATATTCTTCCCATATCATATTTTGCATGACTCGCAAAAATACGAAAATAATATGAATTAAAACTTCTATATCGTTTGGAAATTAAAAGTCCTGTACAAATGAGAAAAGATCACCAAATGGAAAATTTAGTACACGGCAAACGATTTCTACTTTCATGTGTATTTGAAAAAAAAAATGAAAAATTTTTCTGAAAAATTTAAATTAATTAACCTGCTTTCAATATGAATCGCTTTTCATTCTTTGCTCAATTGTAGTAACATAACCGACAATAATTTCGAAATGTGGTATTTTTATCATTTTCATTTGTAGGACATAAGCCGAAGGACTGACTAACTAAAGTATTATATTTTATGGCATCTTATTTTTGTGTTAATGTACAAATGCTCATCAAGTCTTGCGTTTTATTTGCAGCACACCCATTCACTTTCAATATCTAATGGACGAGGCAGATATGAATTCATGTTTTCCGCTTTAATCTCTTTAATGCCAAAAATGGCATATCTTTTGCATTGATTCAGAAAAAATACTCTAGACATACGCTGGGCAGACCAACTGGTGACATAGCTTAGACTGCCATCGATTGGACTCTCTAGGGAAGGAAACGTAGAAGAATGAGAAGTAGGACAAACCGGTCTAAGGTGGAGAGAAATGTAACACATATCAAACAGAATTGAATGAAATAACTGCGTAGTGTCTTTTTGTTCTATATAAGAACGATAGGACATATTAGGCCTGTTCAATTGGGCTTACTAGCTTACAATTAAGATACTTGATAAATTGGCAATGCTGCTGCACATTGGTTTTTCGTAAATGGATTAACAGGAAAAATCTGGCAACATAGCTAAGAGAGTAGTAAGCTACTTTCTTGTTAAGCGAGTAAATTCCATACAAAAATTAAGCTAGTAAGCCAAATCGAACAGGCCTAATAATTGTAATAATAATCAATTCATCTATCGAAAGCGGAAGTCGACAATTTCACAACTGTAGCGTGATTTTACTTTCCCAGAAAAACAATTGAAAGATTGGATTGCTTGGTGATAATCTGCAAAATATTTCGTTTCTGGGTCAAGCCGTCTCTGATCTAAACGCTCCTGATAACTACCCAAAAATCATATTTTCTCAAGTTATTTATTGTGTTGCACTTTTGTCCATTTTGGATAATACACCCTTGAAGTATAATTTTTTTTGTTTCCTTAGAATAGCTGATTGTTCATATTATTAAACATTTATAGTATTTTTGAGTCCTAATTCAATTTAGTGCATTTTTAGCAATCTAACTATTGGACAGACCAATTTGTTTTTTTTATAAAGCTTTCAAAAGTATCTTCAATGGTGTTTTCACTGGGGGGGCTAAATCTTATTATAATTATGAAGATGAAAATTTACTATTTAAGAGTTAACCAATTTGGAAAGGGTAGAATACAATCGTTTACGATATACAATACACAGAAATAGTCAGTCATTACGCGAAAAAACTAAAAATTTTATAGCAAGAAATTTTTAAACTAATTCATATTGAAGATTTACTACATTATATCTAATAATCTATTATTATAACGTAATTTTGGAATTCCATAGAGAAAACGTCTTCGAAAATAATGACTAAAAAGTTTTTGATTTGTTTTCTAAAAACAAAAAAAAAAAATCCCAAAGTGCCAAAAATATTTTCCCTATGTTTATTTGCTGCAAGGACGTAGTAATATTTTCAGAGTAAGATATCAAAATATGGCGTTAATAAATATGTAAACATTTTCTAATCGGTGCTTTGCGATTTGAGAAATTTGGAATTAGTAATTAAAAATTCCATAAATTCTGTTTTTTTTTTTTAAGAAAAACTAATTCACACTGAATTCTATGAAGTATCATAACGATATTTTGTAATTCTATAGAGAAAGTATTTGTATTTTTTAACACAATAACCAATTTCTTAATGTTGGGAAATATGTTCTAAAATATTTGAATTTTCACTAAAATGATTGTCATGCCTTTATTTCCCACATGGCCAAATCCATATATTTCATAAAAAATACAAAATACGAGATTAAAAAAATTTACTTTACATTCTAATCGATGAGAATAGTTTGCAAATATTTTTTTCTGTATTAAAATATTTTCAGATTCCAGAAGGGCATTAAATACGTTTAAATTATGTCTTCTTACGAAAAATAAAAGAAATTTGCACCTACATGAAGAAACGAACAAGATACAAGCGTAATAATAGTTTGCCTTTTGTTGTTTGTATATATTGTTGGTCTGTTATGTTGTATGTGTTGTCATTTATTTTGGTTTAAGACCAAAGGTTGTGCTGAAGACTTAAGCAGAACCCAAAAATTAGCAAAAAGGCAAAGTGAGACCTTTATTGTTGCAGCTAAAAAACGATGAAAATTGGAACATTTTTGGAAGTTTTGTCATTAGAAGTACATAACTTCTGATTGTATTTAGAAGGAGGTTACTTCAGATTTGTTTACTTAGAATTCTTTTAAAATTTTAACATATAAATAATTTTAAAATCGGTACGCAACGTTTACTATCAAAAATATGATTTTTTTTAGCAATTCAAATATTTCTTAAAAATATATATTTCTTTTCGAGAACTATCACTGGAACAAATACATAATTGTATTTTTGGTAATCATTCAAAATTTTACATGGGCGAGGTGAACAACTTGGAACAGTCATTCAGGAGCATTTGAAAACATATCTGCTCTCAGCATGTGAAATTTCGTCAAGATATACTTTGACCAAATGTTAAAGTAGAATTAAAATCGATTAGGAACGACTGTGTATCGTCAACAGAGAGCATATGAATGACATCTGATTCCAACAGGTCGGCGGGACGTGCCACACAGCTGAAAGACAATGGACTTGCCGCAAAAGCGATTTGAGGCCACGATTGCCTTTTAAAAAGTCGACATGATGAAGCCATAATAATGCTTGGATTTTACTCCCTTAGTCTTTTTTGTAGTAAGTATACTAGAAATCTGTCCAAAGCTTATTCCTTTTTATCAAAAGGGCAGATATGAGTATCACATACATGGAAATATTTTGTGAAATCATCATCTTAGAGTAGAAGAATAATAGTGTAATCATACAACTTTCTTTGAAACAATTCTATTTTTTTAACTGAATTTTTGTCTCCTGAAAAATTCACATAGATATGATATAGTTAATTCGTAAATTTTTAACCTAAGGTTCTTTAAAAATAACATTTCTTCTCATTTTTTACTTGAGTTCGCAAACTACTAATTAAGATAAGTTTGTTGTTTAATAATCATTCAATGGTTTATTATAATTTAAAAAGGATTAAAGTTCTACTCACGATTCTAATACTATTCATTTTAAACTACTATAATCTCCCAACAAAATTCAATTTATTATCTTAAGCCTCATACTGAAACTACCGACTTCAATTTCCAGCGTGCCATTAATTAATTTAAATTATTTCATAACATATTTGTGGTTTCCTTTAGAACTTCCCCCCGAAAAGTATGCCAGCAACCGAATGAATTAAAAGCCCCCCAAAGTATGCTACAGATTTTTGCAAACTTTTCCCCCCCAGCAAATATATGCTACCCATCAAATTTGTAAAACTACAAACATTTCAGCATTTAAGCAAATAAATCATGCGGAAAAATATTATTCATTATTATTATAGCACAGCACCGCAAAAGTATGCCATACACATAAATCACATTTTATAGTTTATTTATAAACTTTTTAATGGGTAATCTACTTTTGCACGCACGGGTTTGGGCTTTGGCAGAACGAGTAACCGAAACCAAAACCAAGCATGATGATTCAATAAAATTTCGTTTAGTTTAGTGATTCGAGTGATATGCTATGAAGTGAAACATTTGGAATTTATGTTCAGTGGATAACCAAAAGGCACACAAATATTCACGAGTTTTACAAATTTGAAATAATTTATATGGAAATATAACTTTGCGCGGGAGATTGAAAAGCTGTTAAGCGGCGCGCTTCATGTATTAACAGTTGAAGCACCGAAAAGTATGTTGTAACATCGTTTCAATAAATTCGCAATAAAAGCGGTAATGGGTGTGAACGACGAATTTAAATTGTTTTTAGCCAGAACGTGTGTTCTCATTCATAGCCACAAGAGAGCAATGGGGCGGATGTGCGCTTAAATCCAAATCAAATATGTATGTATGCAAAATATATGTGGAACAAAATTCTGTATGTAATCGTATGTACGAATGAACAAATTAATACATTTAAAATTTCATTTTCATTCGCCATAAAATATGCTTTAAATTAGCTATGCTTTTGTTTCGGCAAACATTCCATTTCTATTTAAATTGTTCCTTCCAAATGGGGCGAAGAATAAACACGTGTTTTTCATTAAAAGGGTATACATTTCTGCCCACCTCTCCATTCCCCTACATTGGTTGCGGTGGCAGTTCCCTGAAATAAGCTACAAAGTTTCTTATGTCGAATGCCTAAAAGTAGACTACATTTTCAACGCGGGAAAAGTTACACTAATTTAGTGAATGCCTTGAAGCAGATTATAATTTAAACACGTACGTAACGGGGTGGTAAAACGGCTACGAAAATGTATGTATGCCAAAGTTTAAATAGCTGCTAAAGAGTATATGGCGAAATAAAATACAACTTCAGACCCTTAAAATATGCTGTGAAGTATAAATTTAGATTGTAGACTTTTGCATAACTTTAAGAAGATAAAGACAGCATTTGAGCATTTTGTGTTTTCAATGAGGTTTTTGGGTGGCTATTTTGCTTAATGAAATTATTTAATACTGGTTGGCTTAATGTGGAGAAAAGAAAATTAATATCGAAATACATTTCTTGGCAGTAGAATAATATTACATATTTAATGTGGACAAACATTTCTAAAAAAATTGCAATTAGAACTAATAAACAATATCCCAGTTCAAATCAAATTTGGAAAAATGAAAAATGTTTAACAAAAAATCGTCTTAAAAAGCAAGATCCCTTTTTGGATGATTGGGTACGTCAAAAAGCAAATTTGCTCGATTTGGGACGAGACCAATCCAATCCCTAGTTGCTGCGATTTTATTTTGGATGATTGGGTACGTCAAAAAGCAAATTTGCTCGATTTGGGACGAGACCAATCCAATCCCTCGTTGTTGCGATTTTATTTTTTGACGTGAAAATATTGGCAAGTGCTTCAAGTTGGCATTTTGCAGTGTTTCTAGAAATAGATGCTCTACTTTTTTTGAACAAAAGTAAACGGACAAATCATACACTTTTAAAGTTTTGTGTTTTTAATTCATAGTTGCTATGTTGCCGAGCCTATGGTATTAGCACCTAATTTAATTCCACCCGACAGCTATGTACAATCTTAAAAGTTACATGAAAAACCGTTTAGAAAATTCCATATCTTAAAGCATTGTAGTAGTCACTCTGCACCCCGCCGCGCGCCTAAAACCATACTTTGATCTCATTTTCCTACGAAAGCCTTAGGCATACATGCGTGCCATGAAGACGATGTCATTAATTAAATTGCGATAATTGTGGATTTGTGTTTTGCTTGGCAATTTCGTTGAATTGGCTGCTAGCAAAACAGGATGCCACCATTACTATGTATTAAACAAGGAAACGAAATAGCATTGATAAGGATAATAATAATAGATTTTTCAAATGTACATATTGAACAGGATGCAGTGGCTTTATTCAAAAGTTATACTGCCAACCAATCAAATGAATTATGAATTTAAAATGCAATCAAAATCTAAAATTATAACACTAGCTCATTCACAAAGACCATATGCTCGATAACAGCAACAAAATTAGGTTAAAATGCCCATAAATATGCTACATTATTGAATTTTCATATCATAGCATTGAATCGGTGAAATTAATTAAACAACCAGCAATTTTAATTATTAATATTATTTGCATTTGGCCTTTTATGAATTCGATCATATCTCTCGCTGAGTTGCAAAAGAATCGTGATTAGCATTGTTATCGGCTTTAATGAATACACTTGGCTGCTTTGATATTGCAATTACTAGCAAAGCGCCAAAAGGTAGGCAGCGAAATTGATTTGTATGTCAGGTTATATGTACACAGATACAAATGCGCCAGTGTTTTTATTTAGCAAATGAAATTAATTTAATTTTATTAAATCAATTTAATTTTATTAAATCTCAAAAGAAATATAAATTAATTTTTACAAATGTGGAAATTTTCCGAATGGTTAAATGGAAAACGTTGAGTGGTAAATGTATTAATAAAATACATATGTATTAATTAAATAAAAACTAAAAATGTTTAGATTAATGAGAAGTGTAGAACTATCTATATAAGTATAAATAATCGAATAACTTTATGATATGCATTAAATATGGACCAAAAAATTGTCGAAATTTTGTATGTATTTTGTATTTCATAATATTGTAGATTTTTAATCATTTTAAAGAGAAAATTCTGTTTATAGCTGCAAACATCGATTTAATCACTAAAAACAACCAAAAATTATTCTTTAAAGCATACTTTAGGGATGTGAGGTTGTACAGAGTGGGCCATTTAAAATTTGAACTGCCGACTACTTTGACTTTGAAAAGTACATAACATTAATTTTTATTTTCATGTTTATGTTTGAAATTTGCAAAATGGGACGCTATACGCTCGAACAAAATTGGGAAATTTTAAAAACTTACTTCCAACGTCTTTAACGCCAGCTGTAAGAAATTTACGTGGAAAATTTTCGTGTTTTCATCTCGGTGGCAATAATAATAAACATAATTGCCGCAAATTGGGTTAAGAGAACACTAGACTATTGAGAAGCTAATGCATCCACAACAAGTCGCTGTTTGGTGTGGATTTTGGGCTGCACTAAAAAATTGGGTTGATCATATGAAGTACTGCCGAGCCAGTCGTGGTAGTCATATTGTTTTACATTATTAAATGACAAAGTTCAACCTATCCAAAAAACAGATATTTAAAAAATTAATCAGTACTTACAGCCGATTCTAATTAAAAGTTTTAAATGGCCTACCCTATGTTTTATATTTCATAATATTGTATATTTTTTAATCATTTCAAAAAGAAAATTCTGTTTATAGCTGCAAGCATCAATTTAATTAAGGAAATAACTAAAAACTACCAAAAATTACTATTTGAAACATACATTAGGGATGTGAGGAGGTTCTATGACGTGCAAGTTATATTTGATGATATACATACATATTTGTGTACTGAGGGTGACTGCTTAATCTTAAGCTTTTACATCTGTAACTATTATTTAAGTCGGATCACTTCAAATACTTTCCTTATGTATTACTAAAATATTCCTAAAAGTATACTTTAAAAAATAATACCGATTGTCTGTATTGCTTTACGACTCAAAATTTTATTATACGGACACTCGGAATAATTAATTAATTGATATTTTCCACATGTTGTGTTGATGAATTAAGCTTTAATTATTTATTTAGTTATGAGAAAATCTACGAAAATCTTAAAGAAATATTAGACGTGACTCAGTCAATTTTCATATAATTTTGGACGCAAATATTATTGCAGTTACTTATTTGTATTACCATGGACCAAAAATTAAAAATGAATATTCTTGGTTCACAAAAAATGACGAAATTTTCTATGTATTTTGTATTTCATAATATTGAAGAATTTTCTTCTATATATAGGAAATTAATAAAATACTGTACACAATAATTTATCTGAGAAACGTTGTTTTGGTAAAAATTAAAGATCTCGTAATTCGCAATTTCCGAGTGGAAATATTTACTCTACCCAGCGGAATTTTGACATACCCCAGGACATTTCTCAAACCGAATACTACTCTTGTAATATTTCCTTCTACATAGTCCCTTCATAACATACCACAGAGTGGAACTTTCCTAAGTAGGTCTTCTATACAAATATCTTTGGGTGCAGATGTAGCCTTTTTTGGTCACGAAGATAACACTTTATTCGGGCTGACGATGATATCCCGAAGGCCTGCTATATATGGAAGTTGTATTCCGTGTTCGTTCTTATTACACCGTGCGACAATAATTTTTGAAGCTGAATATACATATGGGCATCTCCCAGTTGGCCCAGACGCGACATTTGCAAGCCTTAAACTACGCCAATAACAAGAAAGAAACTGGAAAAGTTGATCAGCCTTTTTAGTGTTCTAAAGCGCTTAAAGAGAACTACATTTTAAAAATATATCATCAGGATTTAGTACAAAATTATAAACAAATTTACATTGAAACGGACTCTACAAAAGTACTTTTGAAGCTCTTACAGTTGAGCGATTGTTTGAGACCTTTGTTTTTCTATATATACATGTAAATGAAGGTCAGATGGTATATTTTGTTCGTATATTTATGAAATATTAGAATTATCTCTTTTTTAATTAGGTACATCAGAAATACGGACGCGACAAAACGGACGCTACAAATATTTCACAAGTAGGAGTATTCGTTATAACTCATCAACTTTTAATAAAAACAAGTAAAGAAAGGCTAAAGTCGGGCGGGGCCGACTCTATGATACACTCCACTTTCTATCCGTATACAATTTAATTCGGTGAAAAAGCGAAAACGGGAAGGATTTTTGTATCCTGTAAATGTATGTGTTTGAAAAAAATGTTAAATCGGAAAGAACATATGTATGAGGAACGAAATAGATGAAATATAATATGTATAGTTTGGCCAAATTCGGTTAAACATTTGGGAGCAACATTTGTATTTGGGCTATATCTAAATCTGAACCGATCTTACACACTTTCACCATAGGTTTTTGTGCTTGGATTATAAGATGTTGTGCCAAATGTAAAGAAAATCGGGTACAATATGTTGTTTCTAGGGCGGAAAATGTCAAATCGGGAGCGACATTTGTATGGGGGCTATATCTAAATCTGAACCGATCTTACCGAATTTTTGCATAGGTGTTTCTAGTTTTATTATAAGATTTTGTGTCAAATTTAAAGAAAATCGGGTATAACATGTCGTTTCTAGAGCGGAAAACGTCAAATCGGGAGCTACATTTGTATGGGGGCTATATCTAAATCTGAACCGATATTACCGAATTTCTGCATAGGTGTTTCTAGTTGGATTATAAGATGTTGTGACAAATTTAAAGAAAATCGGGTATAATATGTCGTTTCTAGAGCGGAAAATGTCAAATCGGGAGCGACATTTGTATGGGGGCTATATCTAAATCTGAACCGATCTTACCCAATTTTTGCATAGGTGTTTTTAGTTGGATTATAAGATGTTGTGCCAAATTTAAAGAAAATCGGGTACATTATGTGGTTTCTAGAGCGGAAAATGTCAAATCGGGAGCGACATTTGTATGGGGGCTATATCTAAATCTGAACCGATTTGCCTCAAATTAAATAGCGTTCGTCCTTGATCCACAAAACTTAGTTGTGCCAATTTTTGTTAAGATTGGACTATAATTGCGACCTGTAATTTGATTACAACAATAGATGGACAGACGGACAGACAGACGGACAGACAGACGGACAGACAGACGGACAGACAGACGGACAGACAGACGGACAGACAGACGGACAGACGGACATTGGTAAATCGACTCAGAAAGTGATTCTAAGTCGATCGGTATACTTAACAATGAGTCTATCTCGCTTCCTTTTGGGAGTTACAAACAAATGCACAAAGACATAATACTCTCGTGGAGTGTATAATAAAGGAGAACAAGTTAACTTCAAGTTTCATAATAAAAAAGTTGTCGAAATAAGAAAAAATAAAGTTAAAAGCTATTCGTGTGGTCTAATTTAATTTTTTTGGTAGACTCTTTTTGAGAGATGCCCATATGAAACTAGAGATGATATATAGAAATACTGTGTACTCAAATTTTCATTTGGTGATATTTTCTCCATATTACAATACTTTCAATTTCCACAGGATATATTTGTCTTCAAAAATTATTTTCATACTTTTGAGAGCCATACACAGGCGATATGGATATCAAATGAAATGAAAGAATGTCTGTTAAAAACACTAAAAATCGTATGCCTCTATATGTTTCAGTTTAGTATTAACAAACATTTAAACATTTGTCTCCTTAAATAGTAAAAGATAAATAAACTAAATAAATAAGGGGGGAAATTTGAAATTGTTGTTAATATTAAACCAATACAGATAGAAGCATTATATTTAAATTATTTTTAACAGATATTCATCTATTTTATTTGATATCCATATTGTTCTTGTACGACTCGTTAAAGTATGAAAATAAATTATTTAAACATCTATGTCCTTTGGAAATTAAATTTTCTGTAAAAATGAGATATGATCATCTAATGACAAATTGAGTACATAGTTTTTCTGCCATACGATCTCTAGTTTCGCATTTATATTGTTTTGCTCAGCTCCAGTAAAAAAATGTAAAATTGTCGCACGGTGTTACAAATATTGAATATATCGGAAAGAGTGGAGTATTTCTTACACTACCCACATTTGAATACTTCTTTCGAAACATCAAATACATTTATTGTCCAACGAACATGGCACTTTTGGATCAGAAAACGCTTGAGAGATAACAGGGAGCACTGGGTTTTATGTTTTCTAGTCTTTTCAACCTTCTTCGGAAATGGCCTAACTCTGATTCATCAATTGATTTTTGTCTTCAGTCTAGACAAAAGTTACTCTAATCCGCAAATTAGTAGTTTGGAATTTTCACAAATACTAATATAAATTGGAAATTCTCAATTTCTATTGGAGTTTTCTCAATATGAAATGGAAAGTTTAAATTCCAATTGAAATTCTCAATATGTATGTATTTTTTAAATATTCCTAAAATATTTTAAAAAATTCTGTAGCTTGCTGCATCGCTTGACGATACATAATTTTATTTCATGGACATTTGGACTGAATGATTGATAGACCTCGGATTTTTTGCATATCTTTGGCAAAATTTTAGCATTTGTTTCTTTTATTTCATTGGAATTTTCTCAATATGAAATGGTAATTCTAAATTTCAATTGAAATTTCTCAATTTGAAATTCTCAAACTTTCAAAATTTCAATTGTTGTTGTGGCATTCGACATTGTATGCATTCTTATGTACAAATATTCCTAAAAGTATACTTTGAAAAATTTTTTAACTTGCAGCATTGCCTAGTGATACTTAATTTTATTTCATGGACATTTGGACTGATTGATTAATACACCTCAGATTTTTTGCATATGTAAGATGTTTTTGCGTATCTTTGGCATAATTGTTTACAATTTTTGCATTTGTTTCTCTTATTTTATTACAATTTCTATTGGAATTTTCTCAATATGAATTGATAATTCTAAATTTCGATTGGAATTTCTCAATATGAAATTCTTAAATTTTCAAAAATGTTTAGTTCCAACACATTTCTCTTTATGTACTAATTTTGACTTGCAACCTACCAAGTCTATAATATCCACTACCCATTCAATGATGATTATAGGGCATACCAAATCAAATCACAGGTTGTTCAATGAACCATGCCACGACGATAGGCTTGAGAAAACAACCACAAAAACTGCCGAATATAAAGAAAGAAAAGGCTGCAGCAAAAAAAAAAAAACAGCAATCAGAGCCATGTTTTGTTTTGCTTCAACTGACGGCAATGTAACACATTTTTTATGTGCCAACCCAGAGACAAAGGACGGCAGCCACCACAGAGTGAAATACCGACCGACAACAGAAAAAGTGAAAATTAATTCTTCCATTTCATGTTGTTTATTCTGTTCTGGCCTACCTATTACTGGCTGGCTAACATACACGCACACATGAGGTTAACTGTAGTGTAAGACAACATATATTAAATCATTTGTATGTGTTGTTGTTTTTTGCAATGTATTGGTATACCAACACCAGTGGCTCGCTCGAGGCCCTCACACCACACACGCCACTCGTACATGTACTCCAGAGAAACCCCTTGAAGTATGCAATATTTCTTGTTTGGATTTGGTGTTTTATTACCCGTCTGGCTACTTTTAATGGCAGGCTGGCTGATGCGGAACAGTGTGTAGAAACCAAAAACCACAAACAAAGGAGATTAATACAAGCCGAGGTTTTATGGAGAAGGAGTTAATCTATCAGAAAATTAACTTATTGTAACGAAGTAAGATTTACCGAATGCCAAAAATGGCTGTCTGGGGTGTAATAAATATGTCGCACAAAGAAATCCTGCCAACATACCTAATTACCATCAATAATATTACTATTTCGTATCACTGTGCATAGGTTATTTTAAGGGAAGGGTAAATATATGCAGGATCGGGGCGGTTTTGGCCAGTCGGATCCAGTCATTGAAGAACCAGGGGTGTATTAATGGTGGAGATTTATTATCCAAAAAATTCCATATGAATTGTAATTGTGTACAGGACCTCCTTCACCGTTTGAGGGCAGGAGGGCAGAACTGGGCACTTCAGATCAACACAGCACACAGCCTACAATACATAAACACCATGTCACGTGTAGCCTTTGTGTTTGGCCAAATGTGATGTGGTGGCGATGCCGGTGGTGGTGGTGGTGGTGGCTACTCTTATGTTCTCTTGTTGTGGTCATACTAAATGGCATTCGAGAACATTATACGGCAGCATTATGTTTTCGGTCCCATATTAAAAGTGTTGAGGGTTTTGTCCAAAAAGGTATAAAAATGAATGTATGACTGAATGAATTGCGAATGTGCGGTGGAGTATGTATGTATGTGCATGTTGCAAGTAACAAATGTGGACTATTGAGTTCAATACTAATAACCGCTGACCGCGCGAAACATGCATCTAATGTCCAATGTGTTGCGGTTTAACTTCCATCCATCAACGACACAGGCCTGCGAAAATGTATGGCTCGAGGAAAAATGTATTACAAATTTTGGATATTTACAGGAAGTATTGCCTAGTGATATTCGGACCAAATTCGGTAAAGAATTCTAGGAACGAATGTTTAGAATTCTTTAAACAGTGGTTTGCCTGGAAATTGGCAGAATTCATTTTCTCCAGTATAAAACAACTATTACGAGGCGGACTCATGAATCAACTATTACAAATATAGACAAACTCGGATCTTAGTTAACCAGTACCAAAAGAAAATTCTGATTATATCTGCAAATATCTATATAATTACAGAAATGGTTAAACCTTCTCTGCAAAAAATAACCCAAAATTACTCATCATTAATGTATGTTGAATACTTTAAAGCATACTTTAGGGATGGCTTATTATAAATTATTCACTTTTAACAATATTAGGTGTATAACAAATAGCTAAATAAAAAGTTATATTTCACTCAAAATAAAAAAGATCTGTTTTAAAATTACCACCAGCAGCAATATAAATATGTGTATGAAATCAAATTAAAAAATATTTTTAAAATATTGGACTTAGCCTGGATAAATGATAATTATATAATTTACGGTTATCGAAGTCCAAAAAAGACAAAACAATATATTTTTTTTTTGAAAATTTGATTTGATTTGAACTGGGATATTGTCCTGACTCAAGACAATTTTGCTTCTATATTTAATAGAATGCAAATTTATTTACAAATGGCATGGTGACTTTTATTACTTGGCTGCAGACTACCACGATCATGATTTCGACCATATCAAAAGTCTTTTCAAGTGGCTTCGCAGCGACTTTTCAACATCAAACCCGGCCTCTATAAGGAGATGATTCTCACAAACGAACGAGAATCACAACTCACTTGCCGAATTTGATAATATTTATATTGTAGTTGGCGACAATGTGAAACAAATTGTTTATTTTGATTAAAAATTAACTTTTTATTAACATTTTTGCTATCGCAGCTTGTTATCCCGGCTTAAAGAGCTACAGACCTATTAAGTTCTTTACATACATTTATTATATGGATATGTGGAATTATATTTTTTTAATTGCTTATTGAGTTTTAATAAATGTTGAACTGATACCTTAAACTTCAGTTATTTATTCCCTTGAAAGAACTAGTCAACATCGATTGAAAATACAGAAGGTTTTATAAGTGATCTCAAAAATGGTAAACAAAATAAAATTCATATATTGTCATTAGGGGTGGGATAGTGTCATATGGAAATTTTAGGAATTCGATTTGGATACGTTAGAACCCCATATTTTTTATGAGGTTCGAAAAGGAAGGTTATGGGCCAAAAAATGGTGGTGATCAGGTGTTAGCAAGTGGATGCTCATCGTGGTGAGCGAAAAGGGATAAAAATGCACAAAAAACCCCAAAAATGCATCGGGGTCGTCCCCAGAGGGGTTAAGTGTAACCCTTCATCCTCACTCCTTAAGGGGCCCCAATATAAAAATTATTTTTTTTCTTATAAAATTTGTTACCACCGCTCTTAATGGCTTAAGGAGGCCGCTAGTGGAGGCAGATGTCTGACGGACCCCCACTATTTTTTCATTCTACGTATTTTCTCTGAAGATATCTAGCTTTTATCTCCAACCTTTCAGGTGGTAGATTTTTTTATAATTTTTATTGTGATAGTAATGCCCAAAACTGCCCCGGAGCGGCAGCTAGCTGAGTTAAAAGTAAGATCAACCTCCATTAATTTCGCTCTGCAACTTTACCTCTACCCCCACTCCTTAATGGGGCTCCCAAACAAAAATATTTTTTTTTATAAAATTTGACCCCACCTCTCTAACTTCACCTAGGAGGCCCCTAGTGGAGTCAAATGTATGACCAACTCCCAATACTTTTTCAGCCCCAAAATTATCTCAGAAAATACCTACCCTCTATCTGCAACCTTTAAACTTTAAAGTGACTCACATATATTTGTTTATTTTTTATAATTTTTATGAAAGAAAGACCCAAAACCGTCCCGCAATAGTTCGAAGAGGGGAGACGTGTAACTCTGACCCCCATTACATTTCCCTCCACAACATTTTCTCCAAACATACCTGCCACCTATCACCACTTTTTAGGGGAAAAAGTTGATATACTTCATATTACGCTTAAGGGGGCTCCCATACAAAACCAATTTTTTATAAAATTTGCTCCTACCGCTCTTGGAGAGTCAAAAGTACAAAATGATGTACATAGTCATCTAATAGTGCAACGCCTCTTTCCGCAGCAAAAATTCCATTTTTTAATAGAGATTTCAAATACCTAGAACAATTCATTTTTTTGTATACAAATATTCGTTGTTGTTGAAAAGCATGCTTCAGATCTTCATAAATGACATTTATGAAATCGAAAATTGTTGTATTAGATTTTATTACAAAATCTGCGCTTTCTATTTAATTTATGTCGCCCGTTTGTTTTAATTTCTGTTTATTCTTAACCATTACATTTTGGCTAATGAGAGATGTTGGCGAAATTTCAAGGACCTAGCTCGATTCATTCTAGTTTTTGCAGCAGCTTGTATGAACCTATTCCACTGTGCATCGTTGTTCAAAAGCATGAATCAAATATTCATGAATTCCATTTATGAATCAATATTTTTTATTTTTATTTTACTTTATTTATTTTTTTAATAAAAAATCTGTGTTATATTATTATATTTGGTTTATGTATTCGACCTTTAAATATAAATATTATCAATTTTTGTTAAATTCGATTATTTAATTTAAAACAATGACTTGGAGCTCGTTTTTAATTTAAACAAAATTATAAAATTGTGTTTCGATCAAAATTAAGCGCCCGATTTTTGTTTCAAATTTCTATTAAACTTCGTAGTTTTATTTAAACCGTAATTTTATTTGTCACCAAAACCCCAATACATTTATTATCGCAGACCAGTGTTAGTTTACCCCTTCAACGGGAGTGTGCATCTGCATGTACTCACTCTGAGGGCTGTGGTGTTATGGTGTATTGCGAGTAGAAGTCAGCCCATAAAACAAGTGTCGAGAGCTAATAAATGTCCATGCCCATAATGACCTTGTACGTCCGCGCACACAATTCAATAACAACTGCCAGCCAACAATCGCCACAATATATACCCTTAAGGGCACTTAAGTTAAGTGTGAGATATGAGTGAATTTAAATAATTCACAAATTAAATAAATTGTAGCATATTCGCGGGGGTAGTAGGGGTGATGTGGAGCGAGCTTCAAGGCAACCAAGTAATTTAATTTCGCTTCGGCAAATGCACAGCGTTTATTTAAATAAATTATAACGTTATGTTGTTGATATGAATATAATAAACTGTGCTGTTTTTGTTGCGTTCGGCGGGATGATTAGCTTAATTAAATTTATATCACCACGAAGTATGCTACAAAATAAAGTGTTTTCAATGATATGGCAAATATGCTATGGATTATAGCTGTTTGTGAATAATAAATATGATAATCTGTGATTAAAATATATGGTTTCAAAATGAAAGGCGCAATTTGTTTTGAAACATATACATGTTTGCGAGTATCATGATATGTCATAGGAGCCAAGTTTTGGAAAAATCGTAACAAAACTTTGTGCACACCGAGGTCACGGTTACAGCAACAATTTCGATTTTCACAGACGTGTTGCCTACCACGAAGGATGGTAGGCAACTTCGTGGCACATTAAAAGTTGTGGCATTAGCAGTTCGTGTTTGCCAACAATTGCAGCAACAATGTCAAGCTTTATGCCCCTCTTTTTACGTGGCAAACTATTAACCAACATTTTTGCAATTTCATGCAAAATGATACTATACCGACTACAAAGTTAATTATCGCAATACAGTGTGTTATTTGTGTGGCATACCTTTGGGAGTTATGCAGTTTTAATGAACCTCTTCGCCCCCTCAATACACAATACTGATGACACTCTGCAGGTGTCCCAGTAATTATTAGCAGCTATTATGCTCCATTAGAGAATATGCCAGAGAGCAGCATAAATCATTTGCCTTGGCCATTGCAATGAATTGATGCAACTACAGAACCACATGCCTACATTTAGGCTGCGAATTCCATTGCATGCCTTCATGTGCTCTTTTGTGTTATGGAAACCCCCCCACTAACCACACCACTTCTTCTTTAAGCTTCATTGGATTCCTGCTGGGGTTGCTATGGGGGGAGCTTAGTTTTTTACCACATCTTCCATCTAAGGAGAGTCGGTTAAACCTTAAAACAGTAAATTGATTCTGAAAATGCAATTTCACAGTTAAGTGAGTTAAAAGTATAGCCTACTTGCAGGCAAGTGTGAAAATAATTTACTGACTGCAAATTTAGCAGCCTCATTTATGCCATGCTCACTGAGTGTTCATTACTGCGCAATTAACCTTTCATGTAAAGTTGATCAGGCAGTCCCATACTAGAATTTACAAGGGTGGATCGTAAAATTGCATGAAAATTTACATTTATAACAAGTGAAAGGAAAATATTTTGATATCTGATTTCTCACCGGTGGTCCCTTGGGTAGCCCAGCTAGAAAGCTAGCAGTCTGCATTTGGTGTGTCAGGTAACTGAAACTAGTTTCAACTACGAGATCTGATCGGAATCTGGCATCTGGTACAAGAGCCTTACCAGCTAATAGCCTTAGCTACCAGCCTGAATAGCTCGGTCCTTCGGGGAGTGCAGTGGTGGCTGAGGTTCACACCAAAATCGCTGGGAGTTTTGGCTTGATGATAAGTTACATATCAAGTGGGTGCTACGACCCATCCCAGCAAAAAATTCTGCTCCGTTTTCAGCAGGGTAGCAAGGGAGAGATGCATCATCTCCGTATGCTTGTTAAAAAGGCGCAGGTGTGCATATTTTGGTTACTTCTTTTATTGCAACCGATGAATGCAGAGATTAAGCGCTATCCGAATTTTTAGTCTCTGCATGACTCTATTACACACGATTCATGCAGAGTTTCAGCAATGCTTACTTTATTTAAACCTCAGTAGGCTTACAAATCTAGATAATATTTTGCTGGGATAGAGTGGCTCAAACTAAGGTTTATTCTACACAGAACAAATTTTCATGGGTACTTTGATTTATGATAACTGACACCTTCGTTATGGTCTCACGGCGAGAATCGATTAAAACTAAATGACACTCTGACAGTCTTCCTTTTCATAAGTCTATCTGTAAGCTCACATGTCTTTCCGTCTGCCCATCACTTTGTTTGACTTCCTTTCCGTATCTCCTCTTCTTTCATCTCTCTGTTGGTCGGTCTATCCTAGAATCAACTTAAAATAATTGACGCTCTACCTGTCTGCCTTATTTTTCGTCTCTCTTTCCAAATGCTATTCTATCAGTCTCTCTCTCTTTTTTCGTCTCTCTTACCATATACTCTGTCTATTCGTCGGCCTGTCCAACATTCTATTCATCCATTTGTCCGTCCATCTATTTTTTAATCTTATTTTGTAGCATCTTGTGGCAGTACAAAAAAATTACATTTCGTTATCCTGCCTGAGTTCGATCTTCAATGACAAATGACTCTGATAACCTGTACCCTTGCAACATCCCTCACCTCTTATATACCTAAATAGTTAATCATTCATTCGATGGGCACTTAGACAATGACTTTGTCTCTGCAAATTCTTCTCAATTCACTCAATTGATATATATTTTTAAAAATTCACCACCAATATTTGAAATTGTAAAAACCAGTGCATATTGTTAGGCTTGTCAAAGACCTTTGTTTAGAGCATATATTTTTGCTGCTGCTATTCACATCACGAATAATTAATTTATTCTTAATAATGTTGCACATGACCGACCCGAGCGAGCTACACTTGTTTGCCCTCCCTTTTGAACAAAATCGGCCAACAAACCGCATGAGTAGCCACAAAACGTATGAATGGATAATTTATTTTCATTTAAATCTCCGTCGGCATCTGCATATTATGCCAGTCGCACAAATCATTTACTCAATTCTTCTCTGTGTAGACGCACACTCGCTCTCTCTGTCTCCATTATAATTTTCTATTCTAAATGATCAAATACATTGTATTCTCCGAATTTTCTATACGACCCAAATAATAAACCCAATTGTGACAAGAGCAACCGGAAAAAAGCCACAAATTTTCACAACAATACAAATCAAATGGCAATGTGTGTGTCTGTGTAGAATTTGCACTCGATGAAGAAAGCTTCAATAGAAGACAGTCTATGTGTGTGTGTGTCTATTTGTATTTCAAATGCATTCACATGTGAATGCACAAATATTTTAGAATATACGCTATGGAAAACAACATTGTATTGAAATTGTCGAACAAAGACCACAACACGGGCAGGGGCAAAGATGGAAAATTCATGTACAACAGTGGTCCACAAAAAAAGAAAAATTTATGTACAAATCAATTACGAACTTCGCTAGTTCAAGTACTTTTATCTTTGATTTTTAGTCAATGGAAAAAATGTAAATTCAAGTACGCAAATAGACTGATCTTAAAAGACAAATGGCTTGAGTTCGCACACTATCACTTCATAGATAATGCTGATATAGAATATAATTTTTCGCTTATTGACCATTTAGTTTTGGTATTCCATACTATAAGATGCTGTAGGAAGTATTGATGATTAGGTAAATGTGTAAGGCTAGAATAAGGACATTCCATTACTTCTAAAGGGCTTTGGCTATATAAATGGACGATGCATGACGATTATGCTGCTTTTTATTTCCTTAATTTTCCTCTTTCTACACACTCAACCTAAGTATGGGGGTAAATCAGCTGAAAATCTGCCTTATATGCACTTGAAATTTGTTGCACACATTTCTCTTGTAGCATGAAATGTAAATAGAAGTAAATAGAAGTTTTAGAGAGCGAAATTGGACAAAAGGGGATAAAAAATAGTACCAATGATATGACAATATGAATCATAAAATTCGTTGCGTAGACACGTAAAATAGATGGATTTTTTTGAAATTCGTAATTTTGGGACAAAAAAGGAAAAAAATAGTACCAATGATACGACAACAGCTAGAATCATGAAATTCGATGCGTACATGAAACAATTGAAACAAGTAAGGAAAAGCTAAAGTCGGGCGGGGCCGACTATATGATACACTCCACTTTCTATCGGAATACAATTCAAATCGGTAAAAAAGTGAAAACGGGAAGAATTTTTGTATGTTTCCTAATCACAGGCTAATATGACCTGATCAGAAATTTGTCAAATCGAAATGAATATTTGTATCGGGGCCATATCCAAACATAACTAACTTTCATAATATGTTCTTCCAATTCAAGTATAACGTGTTATGCAAAATTTGAAGAAATACGGTGAAAATATGCAGTTTCTGGGGAGGAAAAAGTCAATCCAGGAGCGAAATTTGTATGGGAGCTATATGTAAATCTGAACCGATCTGACCCATTTTCGCCATGGGTGCTTCTAGTACAAATATAAGATATTTCGTCTAATTTGAAGATAATCTAATACAATATGTGGTTTCTGGAGCGGAAAAAGTCAAATCGGGAGCGAAATCTGTATAGGAGCTATATAAAAATCTGAACCAATCTGACCTATTTTCACCATAGGTGTTCCTAGTTTAAATATAAGATGCTTTGCAAGATTTGAAGAAGATCTGTTAAAATATGTGGTTTCTAGAGTAGAAAAAGTCAAATCGGGATCGAAAGTTTAATGGGGACTATATATAAATCTGAAGCGATCTGACCTATTTTCACCATAGGTGTTCCTAGTATAAATATAAGATGTTTTGCAAGATTTGAAGAAGACCTGTTAAAATATGTGGTTTCTGGAGCGGAAAAAGTCAAATCGGGAGCGAAATTTGTATGGGAGCTATATAAAAATTTGAAGCGATCTGACCTATTTTTACGACATGTGTTCCTAGTTTAAATATAAGATGTTTTGCCAATTTTGAAGAAAATCTGTTGTAATATGTGGTATCTAGAGTGAAAAGAGTCAAATCGGAAGTGAAATTCGTATGGGGCCTATATCTAAATCTGAACCGATTTTCTTCAAATTAAATAGCGTTCGTCCTTGTCCCGAAAAACTTCGATGTGCAAAGTTTCGTTTGGTTCTGGCTACAATTGCGACCTGTATCGTGATTACAAGAATAAATGGAGAGACAGACAGACGGACATTGCTAGATCGATTCAAAAAGTGATTCTAAGTTAATCGGTATAATTAAAAATGTGTCTATCTCGCCTCCTTTTGGGTGTTAAAAAACACATAATACTCTCGTGGAGTGTATAAAAAAGGGGGATACAAATTGTACCAACAAAATCGCTGAAGTTGAAATCGTGAAATTCGGTGTATACATTCAATTGACTATATAAACCCGAAACTAAAAATTTCTACTTTTAGGATGAAGATGGGTCGGATGGGGATAATAATGATACCAACCAAACGACCGCAGCTAAAATAGTTGAATTCGGTGTGAAAAAATAAAGAGATCTTTCGATTTTGGTACCTTCGGGATCTAAATGAGATTAAATTTGGCATTAATCAAGCGGCTGTAGCTGGAATCATGAACTTCGTTTGACTGCATAGACGCGGAAAATATTTTTTTAGGGTCAAAATGTTTTTTTTTTTAAATTGCAATAAAAGTTGTACCTAGCAAATTAGCTGTGTACATTCTTCTGCGTATATATTGGATCATCAATACTAGTACTTTTCCTATCAAAACGTTAGGAACATTTGGGCTGTAGTTGGAATCAATAAATTGCAAATGGCGAATATCAGCCCTGGGGGAAATGGTAGTGAACTTCTATGTAAAGTTGACTGCCTCTAATCTGCCGGTAATACTGTGGAATGCACTCCGTGGTGGAGGGTGTATAAGAGGAAATGAAAAACTAAAAACGCCAATTAACTCTATTTTGCCTACAATTTCATAGGTATTTCATCGGTTCCAAGTGTAACGACTTTCTTCAAAAAAAATTGTCGTGTTGTATAAAATAACGACATTGTCGCCCAAGTTGTGCTCAACGTACTTGGATAAACGACACACAAGACCTTGTTTTACAGCTTGTCGTGAACGATAAATTCTATTATGTTGTTGTTAAATACAATGCATGTGACAAATGTCGTGAGTGACATATTCGAAAAGTTGGTCGAGAAATTGTTAACGACCATTTCAACTGCGACGTTTCCGCGACTGGGATATTTGGAACAAACTAAATATTTTCATTTCAACTCTGATTGTCGTCAATCACATGAAGACATTGTAGCACAAGTTGACCTCAACAGACTTTGATACACGACACACAAATACCTTGTCTTGCAGCTTGTTGTGAATGAAAGAAAGTACGATGGCGTTGAAGTCAATAGGGCTGTTTTTCTTTAAGCCGGGATAACATGCTGCGATAACCAAAATTTCAAAATTTAAAAAAAAATATTTTGTGTCGACATTATTGGACTTAGCCTCGATCAGGCTAAGTCAAACATTTTTAACACAAAATTATTTTTTCAAAATTTGTTTTCACACACGAGAATTTTAAAAAGAATTTTTTATTTTGAGTGAAATTTTAACATTTTATTTAGATTTTTGTTATCGCAGCTTAGTTATCGTCTTAAAGAAAAACAGCCATAATGTTAGCGACAAATGTCGTGGGTGAAACATTTCAAAAGTTCACCGAGGAATCGTTTCTTATACGACTTTTCTGTCAAAAGTCAAATGAAAAAAGTCAAATCGGGAGCGAAATTTCTATGGGAGCTATATAAAAATCTGAACCGATGTGACCTATTTTTACGACAGGTTTTCCTAGTTTAAATATGAGATCTTTTGCCAATTTTGAAGAAAATCTGTTGTAATATGTGTTATCTAGAGTGAAAAGAGTCAAATCGGGAGTGAAATTCGTATGGGGGATATATCTAAATCTGAACCGATTTTCTTCAAATTAAATAGTGTTCGTCCTTGTCCCGAAAAACTTCGTTGTGTAAAGTTTCGTTTTGTTCTGGCTTCAATTGCGACGTGAATCGTGATTACAACAATAGATGGACAGACGGTCAGACAGACGGACATTGCTAAATCGACTCAGAAAGTGATTCTAAGCCGATCGGTATAATTAACAATGGGTCTATCACCCTTCCTTTTGGGTGTTACAAACAAATGCACAAAAACATAATACTCTCGTGGAGTGGGTCGGATGGGGATAAAAATGATACCAACCAAACGGCCGCAGCTAAAATAGTGGAATTCGGTGTGTACATGCGTAGACGCGAAAAATAAAGAGATTTTTCGATTTTCGTACCTTCGGGATCTAAATGAGATTAAATTTGGCACTAATCAAGCGGCTGTAGCTAGAATCATGAAGTTCGTTTGACTGCGTAGACGCAGAAAATATTTTTTTTTAGGGTCAAAATGTTTTTTTTAATTACAATAAAAGTGGTACCTAGCAAATTAGGTGTGTACATTCTTCTGCGTATATATTGGGTCTTCAGTACTAGTACTTTTCCTATCAAAACGTTACGAACATTTGGGCTGTAGTTGGAATCAATAAATTGCAAATGGGGAATAACAGCCCTGAGGGAAATAACGACAGACAATTCAACTGATATTTGCATAAAAAATATCACAATTTTCCTAATATGGTAGTGAACTTCTATGTAAAGTTGGCTGCCTCTAATCTGCCGGTAATACTGTGAAATGTGGAGGGTATATAAGAGAAAATGAAAAACAAAAAACGCCAATTAACTCTATTTTGACTATAATTTCATACGTATTTCATCGGGACCAAGTGTAACGACTTTCTTCAAAAAAAATTGTCGTGTTGTATAAAATAACGATATTGTCGCCCAAGTTATGCTCAACGTACTTGGATAAACGACACACAAGACCTTGTTTTACAGCTTGTCGTGAACGATAAATTCTATTATGGTGTTGTTAAATACAATGCATGTGACAAATGTCGTGGGTGACATATTCGAAAAGTTGGTCGAGAAATTGTTAACGACCATTTCAACTGCGACGTTTCCGCGACTGGGATATTTGGAACAAACTAAATATTTTCATTTCAACTCTGATTGTCGTCAATCACATGAAGACATTGTAGCACAAGTTGACCTCAACAGACTTTGATACACGACACACAAATACCTTGTCTTGCAGCTTGTTGTGAATGAAAGAAAGTACGATGGCGTTGAAGTCAATAGGGCTGTTTTTCTTTAAGCCGGGATAACATGCTGCGATAACCAAAATTTCAAAATTTAAAAAAAAATATTTTGTGTCGACATTATTGGACTTAGCCTCGATCAGGCTAAGTCAAACAAAAATTATTTTTTCAAAATTTGTTTTCACACACGAGAATTTTAAAAAGAATTTTTTATTTTGAGTGAAATTTTAACATTTTATTTAGATTTTTGTTATCGCAGCTTAGTTATCGTCTTAAAGAAAAACAGCCATAATGTTAGCGACGAATGTCGTGGGTGAAACATTTCAAAAGTTCACCGAGGAATCGTTTCTTATACGACTTTTCTGCCAACCAGGATGTTGTCCCTCAAAAAAGTCCATAAAGTTCCACTGATGTGTTTTGCTGTCATATTTATTATATTCAAGTTTATTGCCGGAAAAATGTCATTCTGCAATGATGTCGAACAGTTCCTATTTGTCAGTAAACACGACATTACGTTGTGAGTTTTGAGAAGTTATTTCAAGCACTTTGATATCACCCTGGGCTACATAAAATGGTCAAGGACTGTTGTATGTGCTGGTATTTTTAACTATCCGATGCATTAAGGCTTTAAACACGTCCCCGATAATAGTTAGTTACTGCAACCTACGGTTATAAAATGTTGGCTGGATACTGTAAAAATATTCAATAAAATGTACATATGTGCATATACATAAATACATACTAAACTATTACGATTTGTGTGTTGTGTTTTCTCTTTCGAATATTTGGCCAACAACAAACAAAAAAGAAACAATTGTTGAGCAATTGTTGGAAAAGAATAAAAATAAAAAAAGAAACCCTCAATGGAGTAGTATTCACATGCAACACATTCAAGTGTGCACAGGACGGACATTTTAAGGTTGAAAGTTGCATTTTTGCATAATAAAATAAAGGCACAAAATTTCTCTTACAGTTCCACATCGTATATATCAATGGGACAAAAGACTTTGGTAGTTCATATTTGGTTTAGGTTTTTTTCGTTTCTTCTTCTTTCATTAGCACCTGTCATTGTCAATGGAGGCATTTCCTTATACTACCGGATGTCGAGCTTAACGGAAATGATTGGTGTTGTGTGCTTGCGAGAGCAAATTTCATGAGATTACTCAAATATCAAAGTTTGACAGTGGAAGGGAGTGGATGTGAGTGAGTGCATTTGATGATGGTCGTCGTGCATCAACAAAAGTTTATGGTTTTTTTCGCCTACAGCTGTTGTTGTTATTTTGTTGCGGTCTCTCTATTTTGGGTTATTGGGCTGGTGTCAGTCAGCCCATTGTACTTACCTGACCATCATTGTCCTTGTCTGCTTTTGAGCGCAGGCCTTCCCAAATTTCCAACATGACAGTATGGGTTTCCTTATTCTTTGGCGTATCCTTAGCCCAGCCACGTAGTGTGCAAACGCGCTGTGCATGTTGTATTGTGGTAGTGGTAATGGTATGGTTCCCCCAAGAGAAGGCGTGGAGAAGGCGAAAAGCAGAAGAAAAAAAGAGAAAAAAAGAAATATGCATAAATCTAAACATACATCCGGGAAAACGAGCCGTAATAACAAGAAAAGATAACTTTAATTTGCATATGACAAATACATGCATATTCTACTTTTTTCGGTGTTACGATTGTGCAGAAAAAACATGTTTATTTGGAACTGTTTTTTGTTCGTTTCGCCATTGGCAACAGCGTTACACAAAGGCGGTGTGATAAGTTGGACAGCGGTTTTCTAATGATTTGGACATTTGTTGTTGGCTTTACAGGAGGTTTTCGTTGGCCTCACAAAATCTTTTTTGATAAGGATTTCTTAGATAAAGGTCAAGATAGAAATTTATTTGAAAACTGATTTTTTAATGACTCTAACGGAATTCAAATATAAAACTGTTAAATTGGCTGTGGTTTAAATACATTGTGGTTTCAATTCATTCTTAAAATTTTTATTTTTATAGTTTTTGTTAAGAAAATATGGAAATATGTTTTTAGCGAGCCAGTGCTGTCATATATTATTACTTTCATATTTAATATAAGTTTGTTACAATATAAATAAAATTATTTTCTGATGTATGTGTTACATATACCTTTTGTGATGTATTAATTTGTTGTTAAGTTTTTTATTTTCTTTTGTATTAAAGTCCGGCTTAAGGTCTCAAATAAACGAGAACAAGATCTTGTTCTTTTTATTATTTCATTTTTCAATTTTGTTCCCTTTTTTATTTTGTTATGAAAATTCATTTTTGTCGAAGGTGACTTTATGTCTGTTATAAGTTAAAAAAAGGTATTTTTGCAGACTATTAATATTGCGAGTAAGAATATCACATGGAGATACAGGTTTTTGGAAAAGTCACCAAAAGATTGAAATCTTTTTAACAAAAAATATTTTTTTGACACGAAAAAACCAAAAAAGTAGAAAATATATATTATTTGTTATTTTAATGAGAAAACTATGGGTACGGTTGTAGATTATAATACCCCTTTTGTATTAAAAAATATGCCTTCTTATTTTTTTTAACCGTTTTTAGGGGCTCAAAAAACTAAAAAAAAAACATTTTATTTTATTATATTATCCTAACGATGAAAATAATACGTTTTGGCAATCTAATCGATAGATAGTTGTAGAAGTTTTGATATTTTAAGAAAATTAAGAGAATTTGATAAATAATCATTTATATTAATTTTTGTTTAAATACCACTTTTTGTTGGCACCAAAACACACATTAAAAAATAATTAAAATTTGTAGCCCTCATTACTATCGTTTATTTTTTCTTTCACTAAACCAACACTCAGGTGAGGTCCCCTATAAATGCAGCGCATTGCGTTGGCGAAAGGATGTTAAGATATTGGGAGGCGGAAGGAGGGAGTAGTGTCTGTTGACATCTGTGTTGAATTTCTGCCTATCATCATTAACGGGAAAGATATTTGCCGGAAGCCGATTCCACATACGGATAGTACAGGCGAAGAACGAACTGTACGATCTGTAATGTGTAGGCCGGCTGTCCAATGGACAACAAATGCGTGGGAGTTCTTGGAAAGTCGCATATCTCTACCGAACGTTCTCACGGGCGGTATAAGATCATGAATATCCGAAGAACAAACACCATGAAAGTATCGATAGAATAACGACACGCGTCCCACATTATGACGAACAACACCATCGCTCTCCTCTGGACACAGTCAAGTAGCTCCTGGAGCACCCGACCATATATGGGATTTGTATTCCATCTTTGGTCTTATATAAGTAGTGTAGATATTGTGAAGATCAGAGGGAGTGAAGTATTTCTTACTCCGGTTTAAGTAGCCTAGACACTTGAATGCTTCCTTTGACACATCGAATACATGCTTTGTCCATCGGACATCACATTGCATTTTCATGCCTGGAATATCAAGAGTATCTGATTGCTCAATATTCACACAGTTCATTGAAATCAGCGACACCGTTGGATCAGTGAAGCACTCGGCCCCTATCGGAAATAGACAATAAGTCCTGGCTGAGTGACTTATCTATCAATCGTCTTTTGTTCTCAATTTCTTGATGTCTTGGTCTATGATCGAATGAATGATATAGGTTGACTAGATTGGATTCGAAGTCCGATCCAAGAGGTCGTCGATGTAAATAAGAAAAAGTGATGGGAAAGGATAGAGCCCTGTGGTACTCTTGCGGTTCACCTATGCTCGTCGGATGATAACCACCACAACACGTATAGTGCGATCTCTGAGGAAGCTCGATATAAAAAATATAATATTTATATATTTACTGAATTAAAAAACAAACATATATCGGTAATCATTTACAAGCAATTTAATTTAAATTACTCATACAACCCATATATACCCTATATATATGTACCACCCATATTCTGTATAGACATGAATATTAATTTGCATTTTAAATGAGTACGCGAATTGATCTAGCGAAAGCAAAAAACACAAATGTTTTATTTAAAGTTTATTTTTCAAAATATATTACATATTTGCATGTGTGCAAAAAAGATATTTAATAAAACGCCACATGAAAATCTAAGTAGGTGTGATGTGAAAGCAGATATAAAATTCAAGTTCCTAAAATGTTTACTAAAAGTTCAAAATTATAAAATTCTGAATTAAAATAATTTGTAAACATATCTGCAATGCTTCTTAAGCCAGTGGTTGGTATGAGCGATTGAATATATATTACTCATACCACATGTAGCACTTTAATTTAAATTACTAATACAACCCAACGCATTCCCTATAAATACTGCCCACATTTTTTTATAGACATGACGAGAGAAGTCACTATCAACTCCAAAAGCGATAAGTTATAAACGGACATGATTGGACTTATATATCCACAATTATAGTATAATTATAAGGGTAACTACGACGACAATTGAATTTTTATTTTTTTAAGTATTTCGTCTAACTAATATATTGGAATACAAATAACCTTTTACCATTATAATTTATTTATATCCACCATAATTATCTTTAATTTAAGATATTACCGGGCATGATCGGAATTATATACCAAGACTTGTAGTACAAATAATAAGGTAACTATGAAAATTTGATATTTAATTTTATAAGTTTTATTAAATTAAAAACGAGTTTGAGGTATTTTTAAATTTATTAATCAATATTGCGTCTTTCGTCGGAAGACATTAGAATGTAATAATGTCACATGAGTACTCATTTTTCCAATTTTTTCTTTGTATTATTATCAAATCTTGAAGCGGTCTTTCGACGAAAAACGATTAATAAAAAAACAATAATCTGGAGTTCGTTTTTAATTTAATAAAAACTATGATAGTTTAAATAAAGGTCAAATAAATAATAAAAAATCTACTGATATATTTAATTTTATTGTTTTTTCATAAATATATTGAAATACCAAACACGTTCGTAAGACCTTCGAAAATTTCTCATTGATGTAACATTGAAAAGGACAAAAAAATAGGACAAATTGAAATTGAAAAAATATATATTTTTTCTCTTCGTGTTTTATTTTACTACCCCACTTATCACACCACTTTCTCTTTTGTGCTAGGGGGACAACTATCACAAGTCTAAACCAAATCGAACAAGAAAAACTTACCTCAATGGCCAATTCAAAATCCTTAATGTCAATTTCCCCGCTTTGATTCACATCTGTTGTCGTTGTCATTTTGGTTTAGTTTTTTTTTGATGCGGACAGCCATACAATCGAATTAACAGCAGAGCGAAAGAACGCCAAACCAAATGGCATGGAATTCCAATACGCCCAATACAGATGTAAAGATGAATTTCCATTTGCCAAGCAATATTTTGCATATTTTTGTTTGACAATATAAAATAAACAGCAACACACAAATGCCAGTCGTGCCATGCCACAGGACAAACAAGACAGCGGTAGCAACAGACGGGTCGGCATATACATTTTTGTGTGTTTTTTGTTTCATTTTTGTTTTTGGCAAATAATTCCATTCCACATGTATTTTATGGGTAAGAGGAATGAAAGTTGTTACCAAAGGAGCGAACGAAAAAAAACAAGAACGAGCGAACCATCACCAACAGACAGGCAATTTTAGGAGTTTAGTTGTTGGTAGTTGTCATCATTTGTTGCCATCGTTTTAGCCATCGTTGTCGTTGTTGTTGTTTATGATGTTGAAAATATAGTCATAACCACCAGCACCACCACCAGCGCCAACCAGAACGCCAAAGAATCCAACCAACACACAGAGTTTCAGCAACAACATGAAAATATATGAGAGAGAAAAAACGAAATTTTACAATGAGTGTTTTTTCGTGACTGCGTTCAGTTTCAATGTGTAGTGGACTATGTCAAACAAACCGGTTGCCGGTTTTCTTCGAGTGTCCACAATTTAAAAAAGAAGAAATTTGGATAATTTTATAAAATAAAATTGCTGAAGACGATTTTTATTTTCGGTTACTTGCGATCCCGAAATGATATTACCTTAAAAAATTAAAATAAAATAAATTAAAATAAAAAGGGATTATATTCTACATGCATACATTCTATTTAAAGTCGAATATTGCCGACTCTGGATACAATTCAATAAATGGTCACGTGTAATTGAATGTAATTAATTTTTGTCATTTATAATAATTTCGTTGACATGATAAAAAATTATTCGCTTTCTTTGTCATGTGTTTGCGTTTTTTCTCAAATTAATGGATCAAAATAAATTCTGTACAATGATTAAATATTTTAGGGTGGGAAAGCCGAATCCAAGAAAAGCTTGATATGTAAATATTATGACATTTCTGGTCTACAGAAAACAATTGTGGGCAATTTATAAACATCCTGTTCCCAAATAATAACGCCATGGAAGGAAATAGTTTAGTTTATAGTGATAGGTTTTTTTAAATGTAATACATTCGAATGTGAGCCGCAATACATATTTATCACAAACATTTATTGATAAATAAATCGCCTTCTCCTGGTACAGTTGAAAAAACTATTTTTCTATGATATAAAATTGTGATATATAGGTCGACCTTGATATCAATGGAAAACAATGAAGAAGGAAGAGTCGCAATATATTTGCTAATGTCATTTTTATAGCAAAAATTATAGAATCTTTATCTGCCCGAAACAACACACAATTGCAGAAAATTCAATTCAAATTAAAAATTTTTAGAGCATACTTTTAGGGTTGATACAATGAGATAAGAGATCAAATACAAATAGAAATTAAATTATTATTTTTGAGAGTGGCATTTGTATTTTTAAAGAAATTTTTTAACTTCGTTGTGTGATGAAATGTGTGAACATTTGTCTACCCGTGACAATACAAAATTACAGAAAATTATTATAAAATTAGTTTTTAAATTTCAAGACCATTTTGATCTATAGTTTATAGAATGGAAATTAATTTACAAATGACATGGTGAGATTCAATACTTGGCTGCCCATTATCAGCCATGATAGTGATAGTGTGCAGCCAAGTAATAAATGTCACCATAAATAAGTTTGCTTTATATAAAATATAGATGCAAAATGGTCTTGATCCAGAAGAATATCTCGGTTCATATTTAATATCTTTTTTACTTAAGATTGAGTTTGTAGTAGTGGGTTGTTGTTTGAAGATAACAAATCAAATAACAATTGAAATGGTGGGCGTAGCAGTTGAATTTGTCACAGGCATTCATTGATTTCTCAGCTTGATGAAATTGTTTATATTTTCTATGGGGATTTTACGATATGAAGCACTCCCACTTCAAAATCCATGAGTCGAATCGTGGTCTATTTAAGATCTTTGTTAATCAATGGAAATGAAAGTTGAAATATATTTGCTAAAGCTGTGTTATTACCACAATCAATTGTAACTTTCTCAGTAAGAAACAATACATAATTACAGAATGTTATATAAAATTGAATAATTTTCAGAGCATACTTTTAGGAATGAGTTTAAAGAATTGGCTTATATTAATATAGGCGTTGGGCGTGGCACGTACATTTTTATATAATAAAGTGACCTAATTTAATGATTTACATTAATTTAAATATCAACCTCTATTACATGTTCGGGTCAAATTGCAAAGCTCTAGTGTGACTCCTGTTAATTTTTGGCATGATTTGTATGATATGATTTCCCACATAAATATATATACATAAAAACTAATTTTAGAAGTGAATTGAAATAATATCCATGTACAAAGATATATTGTCATATTCACAAAAATGTATCATATGTTATGGAAATTTAATATCAAAGATGTCTGGTAGAAGTTATAGCCTCGAATTAATCTATATTTACGCTAAACTATATTAAAGGACTCTTCGTCATTTCAGGATATATCAGCCTACATTCATATGCTCAAACTATTAAACCGGATTTCGGCTGCGGTTATGCCATCCCTAGCATCCAATTTGCTGGGGAAATTGTGTGCAAATGTTTTTATGGCTACAACTACTACGATGCGCTACGATTATGAGTATGTACGAAATTTTGCTTTACGTTTTAAATTGGTGCTTATTTGGAGTGTAATAATGTTTGCACAATTTCGCTTATATTTTCGTTCATCGCCGCCCCCGCTACAGCTGTCATTTTGTATCCGTTTCGTATTTCAAACAGCCGGAAGTGACTTGTTTCAAGTACCAGTTTGTTTATGACTATCTGTGAGAGGGCGCGTTTTTTGCTGTATGTGTGTATGTTAGTGTTTGTGCGCGCCCTAATGTATTGTTGTTAAATTTTAGTATTATGCCTTAACGCTTAGACTTTTAAATGTTTAAAATTAAGTTGCTTGTTAGGAGATTTATTTTTCGTTGTTCGTTTTTTTTCTGGGAGGACAACTTTATGAGAAGGTCACAATTGTTGGCATAGTTCAGGGAATTGTTATTGTGGGGCGGCGACGACGACAACAATAAACTTCGACGATATTTATTTGAATCAGCAGATGCTGTGTGACATCTGCTACAAAATTTTCACAGGACCGTCTAAAGTCGTAGATTCGTGATTTAAATAATTGCCAAAAGACAAAGTTAATCTATTTCGGAAATATAAGCATTCTTCGCGGAAGAACTTTTCATTTGCTTGAGAGAACTTTGATTCAGGGACTTTATGAAATAGCCGTAAAAGTTTTTAATTAAAAGAAATTCAAATTTAAATAAAAAATGAAAAAATTAAATTCAGAAAGAAGTTTTCGTTATAAATGTCCCGTGTGCTTCAGTTTTGTCACATCAATTCGCTTAATCGGTTAGAGAAGGAAATCAATATTTTTATAAGAAAAACTAGATTCACATTCGCGGAATAAATTTTCATTTGATCGAGGGACATATGGTTGAGACACTTTATGAAACAACAATGTCTGTTTTATAATTTATATAAATAAAAAAATAAACAATTATTTTTTGGTTGCACACATAAGAAAACCCTAGGTATTATCAAAGAAAGGTTCAAAATAAGTGACCCGTGTCTTCCAGTTTTTCCATATCAATTCGTTTAATCCGTTAGAGAAGGAAATAAATATTTTTATATGAAAAAACTGAGGAAAGTGTGAGTAATTCACATTCTTCGCAGAATAACTTTTCATTTGATTGAGAGGACTTTGAACAGAACAGTTCCATAATTTAAATAAATTAAAAATTAAATAAATATTTTTTTTGGTTGCACACATCAGAAAGCCTTAGGTATTCTGAAAGAAGGGTTCAAAATAAGTGATACGTGTCTTCCAGTTTTTCCATATCAATTCGCTTATACGCTTAGAGAAGGAAATACATATTTGTATGTAGGAAACTGAGGGCAATGAGAATAATTCGCAGAAGAACTTTTCACTTGCTTGCGGGAACGTTGGTTGAGACATTTTATGAAATTGCAGTAAAAATTTAATAATTTAAATAAAACAAAAATTTAATAAATTTTCTTTTGGTTGCACACATCGAAAAACTTTAGGTATTCTGAGAGAAGTTTTCAATAAAAATGACACGTGTGTTTCAGTTTTTCCATATCAATTCGGTTCAACGGTTAGAGAAGGAAATAAATATTTTTATATGGAGTATTGAGGGTGATGTTTATAATTCGCATTCTTCGCAGAATAAATTTTAGCTACGAGGAGGGAACTTTGAATGAGGCACATAATGAAATATCAGTAAGAGTTTCATAATTTAAATAAATCAAAAATTAAATAAATATTTTTTTGGTTGCACACATATCAAAACCCTATATATTCTGAAAGAAGGGTTCAATATAAATGACCCGTGTGTTCCACTTTTTCCATATCAATTCGCATAATCGGTTAGAGAAGGAAATAAATATTTGTATATGAAAAACTGAGAGCTGTGTGTAAAATTCACATTCTTTGCAGAAACACTTTTTATTTGCTTGGGGAAGCTATTTATTCAGACACATTATGAAATTACAATATCATTTTCATAAATTAAATAAATCAGAAATTAAATATATAAGACTTTGGTTGCACACATCAGAGAACCGTAATTATTCTGAAAGAAGGATTCAAAAGAAGTGACCACTTTCCGCCAGTTTTTCCATATCAATTCGTTTACTCGTTTAGAGAAGGAAATACATATTTGTATATGAGAAACTGAGGGTGGTGTGAGTGATTCGCATTCTTATCGGATTAACCTTTCATTTGCTCGAGGAAACTATAATTCAGGAACTGTATGAAACAACAATATATAAATAAATAAATACATATTTTTGTTGCTGCACACATTGGAAACCCTCGTGCTTTCTGAAAGAAGGGTTCAAAATAAGTGGCCCATGTCTTCCAGTTTTTCAATATCAATGCTCTTACTCATTTGGAAAAGGAAATACTTATTTTTATATGGAAAACTGAGAATGGTGTGATTGATTTACTTTCAGATTAATCCCTGTTTTGCAAAATAATGTTATGCTTTTTGTTTGTTTGTGCTGGACCCTGTAATAAGTATGTTCCTGTTGCAGGTTCATATATCACCTGTCACCTGTCTTGGTGAACTTTTTTTATCAACTCCCACAATCAATTTCTGATTTTGATTTCTGACCCCAAGTTGTGCGTGTGTGTGCTTTCCTAATCCCTATTTCGTGGTTATGCCACGAACAGAATATTAAAGACAACATCTCTGTCCTGTTGTGCTCGCATTTTCTTCTCTTCCAGTGTATCCTTATTTTGCGTTCTTATCCTCGTAGTTTATTTATATTTTTGATAAATGTTTTCTTCCCTGGAAACTCCCGTCCCCTGAAGTGCTGGAATAAATAAGCATTTGATACATTGCGGTTGCTGTCTCAAGTTGAACTGCTCTGCAATCGCTACGAGGAGCCGTGCAACGTGGTTGGGCTGGCCAGACCTCAGGAGCATTTTGCCTCAGGGCAGACAGACAGACTGAAAGTCCGAGTGTCAGTTGAACGTACGCACGCAGCTACTTATTTACATGGACACTCACACACAGCAAATCCTGTTTTAATCTCACGTCTATATTTTAGTTTCTGTGGTAAATGTGGCAAATGCTACAAATGTTGAAATGCCTAAAATCCCCTGCTGCCTAGACGGGCCACTACTACAACTACACCAAAAAGAGAAGAACGTGTCATGATATGAGAACTAAATATTTAAAGCATAAAATTCATATGTGAATTCTTAACAAATACCTTAAGTGTCCAACTTGTTGTTTATAATAATAATAATACTTTTGAAATGAGAAAAACTCTTCTGTCTTTGTCAGAGCACGAAATAAAACTCTATAGCAGTTTGTGTAACATTCCTAAGGAGAAATTTTGCTTGAAATTAGTTTTATGAAAATTCTTATGAAATTCCTGCAAACAAAGATAAGGATATTAAATTTTCTGTATGTGTGTGTGTGAAAGTCAACGTAAAATGTGAAAAACTACCTCAAACTATGGGCGAATCTCAAATATTTTGACTTAGTGGAGTAATGTTATTTCGATTGCACTTTTTTTGAACGAATGAAGACCGACCTTTGAGAATAGTTTATTTTTGATTATTTTGAGAATTCTATTTTTGTTTGATACTGCCATAGTTTTGCTTCGAACCTGTCCATATTTATTTTATGGACAAACGAAGGTTATTTAAATCTACCAGAAGTAGCGATGTATGGGAGTAATTTTCCTTGTTTCTGAATCCTTTTTTAAATATTTTTCCAAATTCTCGTGATACTGTGACTTTATTTCTCAATATAGTCCCCTTTTAGCTCTTTTTGAATGTTTATTCGCACCCTATGATACCGTTATAAATGTCAAATTAAAGAGAAGATTTGCCTTTAAAAATACTTAACATTTTAGACAACATTTCAAATTACGCCTTTAAAAAGTTAAATATGAATAAATTAAGTAAACATGCATAGGTGCTTCATGATGAACCAAAATCCCAAAAAAACAGAAAATATAGTCGATTATGTGAATATAGTAGCATTTTTCCCAGAAATTAGTAAAATCAAGCCCCAAAGGCAAATAATTTTCTAACGCCAAAATGTAAGCTCTTACAACAGAACAATTTTTTTTGAGTTAAAATGAGGGGATTTTGGAATTGAATTTTACAAAATTCTAAATTTCTAGGCACAATAGTAATGAAATGTGACGGAAAGACAAATATGACTTGTGAAACATACAGGGTGGTTTATTTAAAATTTTAAATTTAAACTACCGATTACTTAGACTTTGAAAGGCAGAATAGCATTCATTTTTGTTTTGAGGTTTATGTTTGCCATTTGAAAAATGGGACGAGCCCAAGGCGTATTTATACAGGTGATAGCACTAGAACAACAACAAATTCGGCAACAACAAAATACAAGTAATTTTTTGAATGGTGAACCATAATGTCAAAGCAAAATATATGGGATTTGACAGTTTCGGTTACTTTTGAATGAAAAAAAAAATGTCAGTCAGCTGGGCTCCTGCTATCATCTTTATAAATACGCCTTGGACGAGCCGATGTGTTCTCGGTTCGCCCAATGGGCTGAAGATTGTTTGGCAGGAGATAAAGAATTTTAACGAAAAATCGTGTTTTTAGATGAAGCTCATTTTCATTTCGGTGGCTATGTCCATAAGCAAAATTTTCGCACATTGGATTCAGTGAACCCACACGTGACTACTGAGAAGCAAATTCGTCCACAACGAGTTCTTCGAAAATGAGTAAGGAGCCGACTTTACCGTGCCAGGATCAAGAATTTGTTTCCCCCCAAAATTCAAGGGAATGGCATGGTTTCAAGAAGACGGGCCCACATGTCACACAGCCAACGAAACCATCGATTTTTTATGCACTGTTTTAGAGAATCGGATAATCAGCCGAAATTGTGATGTCAATTGGCCGCCTCGGAGCTGTGATTTGAGTCCTTTGGATTATTTTCAGTAGCGAGCCATTAGGGAAAAATGTTGAGCGAACCATCCAGAGACAATTGAATCGTTGAAACATGAAATCGTAGTTGACATTGTAGAGATTCGAGCCGGAACAATCAAAAATGTTGTGAAAAATTGGGTTGATCGGATGAGGTACTTCTATTATTAAATGACAAAGTTCAACCTTTCCAAAAAAATCAGAAATTAGAAAAAATAATCTGTATTTTATAGTCGATTCTAATTTAAAATGTTACATTTTTGTTTTTGGCATAGATTATAAATAAAAGTTTTTAGTTTAGTTTTTTTTCCATCCGATGTATTTCATCCTTAAACAATCCAAACTTTATTTTTGTGGGGTGATTGGAAATTGTTTTTCCATTTGGCCCCCGACCCAGCCTAACATACATGTACTATAATTGGAGCACTATAAGTCCCATCATATCCGCTTTTATTTTAGAGGAGTAAGGGCTACAAAAGTTGGAATTTTCACATTCGTGAATAAACAGTGGTGTAACTACGACTGCTTCATGACACGGAAAGCCCCACAATAATATAAAAATATTATTTGTTTTTTTTTAATGGCAGGCATCCTACAGAAAGATATTATTCGTATTTTATTCCTCCACCATAGGATGTAGTTTATATTCATTTCCGTTTCCAACACCTTCAAATATTCATAGGAAGTGTATGGTCTTGATTGGGCATCATTTGTCTATTGTAAGGAGGAGTCTTTCTGTGTGTGTTTTATACCCTTGACATTTGAACTTCGTTTTCTGACAATTGTCCATTGAAAGTGGGAGGTGTCCATCGGAGGGAGTGTCCATTATTGGATGACTTCACAGTATATTGTGGGTCATGGTAAAATTCTAAGACGATCTAGCCATGCCTGGCTGTCAGTTGATAAGGGTTTCAAATTTTCAACATATATGTCTATATGTTGAGATTGAAAAGTGCTTAGAATATAACTCCAAATATTTAGTGTATTTAAGATTTTTTGGAAGTTACGCCATAATTTTGCAAAATTCATACTTGTAGGTGGTTGAAATGGGACAAAATTGGATACCATTTTTACCTATCAAACGGAAACAGCTGAATCCATCAACTTCATATTCATGAAGAAACTGTCCAAGGAAGAGATATATTAGAAACCGTCGCCTAATTTTGCTTGTACGAAAAATCCATAAAAATTCAAAATATCCATACAAAATTCACACTAAAAATGTGTAAGTCACATGCCTTGGACAAAATTAGAATTAAAAAATTATCAAAAAAATGTATCCATAAAAAATTGTTTGGTGTTAATTTTATGGAACAGTCGACTCAAAGCATAAGCTTCTTTTCAATTTTTGATATTTTGCCTTAACTTCAGTCTTTACAGCTGTTCATTGCTTTTAAAAAATTCTGGAATTACTCATATCTGTAAAACATCAACATTTCTTCCTCATTGATGTTCCTGCCATTAATCAAATTTATACCTTAAAGCGGAATATATGAACGCTTTAAAAAATCGCATAGCCTAGCCTGTAGGAATATGTTGAAAATTTATTAGTGTAACATACTTTTTGGCGCACTATTCATAAATCGTTTCGTATTGTGCAAAATTACACATAATTTGTGGTTCATTGGATATTTGGCCTATAATTCAGCCAGAATTTTGTGTTATGGCATCAACAGAAACTTTGAACAATATTTCATGGGTGTCTGCAGCGAATAAATAACGCATTTGCCACATATAAGTTATTACCCATAATGTATAATAATTGGGTAAGAGAATGTTGGCAATGTATATCCATTTTTTACTTTTGAGCGGGATGTTTTAGACAAGGCATTATTCTTAGGTTTTGAATTTCAAGCTCCAGCTAAAATACATAATAAAATGGTGAATAGTGAAGTTTGTGTTTTTGGCTGATATTTTTGGAACCCCTAAATATGGGAGTTTTAAATCTAGTTTCGAAAATAATATTGGTCTTCGCTTGAGCTTGACAATAGATGAATTTCCATACGAAATTCAATTAAACAATTGTTGGCCGGAAATAAATTGCTTGGCGATTGCCGCCATTACAATGACATGTCAAACACCTACCAGACCACACATTAGCATTGACAACGTCCTTATTAACATAATAATGAAGCAGATAATCGTTGGCCAAATATGGTCGCTGCCAACACCAACTTGTCATTAAGTATTACAAATTCGTGGACACGACTATGGCCATCATGTACCAGTTATGTACTTACGCTAATACTCACAATAAACTGTCGCCGAGTTAATGAAGCTGCTGCTCTCGGCCACAGTATGTGTATGTGAAAATAATAATTTATTGAAACACATTAATTGGCACCAGGTTCTGAATGCTGTACGCTGTGGTCAGAGTTAAAGTTAATTTAATTTCCAATACACTTCATTGTGGTTTCAATGCATTTCCTCTGGCTGTCAACACAACTGCTCACCACTGCTTTGTGGCCTGTGTCCGTGTCAGTCCTCAAGGAAGAATTATGGATATTGGCATGTTTGGCCATAAATTAAGGCGAACTATCTGAGCTGCACTATCTGTTCTGTGTAAGAAGGGCGGAAATTGATTTTGCCCAGGCCGTAACTTATTTCCTTTCCGGCCTTGTTTGTGTTGGAATTTTGAGACCGAATTTATTTTTTCTTTTAAGGATTGTCATTCCTTTCAATTGCAGTCAAAGGTTGTTTGTACAAATTGCGTGCGTGTGTGTGCTTGTGTTTAGCCAAATGCTGCAATAAATCTATTAACAAACAAAACCTTAAGTCTTTTTTGGACTCTAGCCAGCCAACATTTGCTAAAAGAATAATGCAGTTAATAAATATTGTCGGGGCCAAAAAGTCATACAACAATGTCAGATTATAGTCGTCGTAGTTGGATGTATAGTCTCTCAACTGGTAGTAATTTTGTAAGGGACAAGTCAGACGCAATGTAATGAGAGACGGAACGCAGCGTTTGCAGTAGTTGTTAGTGTCATGTTTTTAAGTGATTCCAAGTACACTCAGACGTATGAGTGTTGTTCAGTAAATAGCTATTACTTATACGCAACATATGTCTGCGAGGATTTGTCGGGGCACACTGGTGTGGTCAAACATTAAAAGGTAAATGCATAAAGAATGCGAATCTTTTGGAAACGCAATAGATTGTGAAAGCAAATGTGAAAATGACAAGATTAGAATAATAATAAATTAATGGAAGGAGGCGGTCGTAGGGCTTCAAAGGACGCATGATTTAAAAATCTGCGAAATACAGCTGTTACCGAAAATACAATTTTATAACATCCAATGGGTCACGAAAATAAATTCATCCCCCAGAAATGAATATTGGATTGTTTAGTGATGATCAAAAAAATATTTCTTCACTGGGTCAAATCGTCTGTGAACTAAACGATCCTGGAAGCACCTTTAAAAATCATGTTTTCGCTGTGAATTTTTTTATGTTGCATTTTTGTCCAAAATTTCTTCCTGAATCAATAGACCCTCGGAAGCACTTTAAAAATAAATTATTATTATTGACTTATAATAATTCATTAATCATATTATTGGACGTTTAAATATATATTTTGTCGTTTTTTTCAAAGTGACAGCTAAATACTCAATTCTTCGAATTATTTTGTAAGAGGCGTTTTGAAAAATAAGTACCTTTTGAATGATTCCTAAATTATGAATATCGAACGAAAAATTACGTCCCTGACGTCTCCATTTTAGTGAAATAATTTTATTCAGGAGATGGTTTTTCAGGCCCAAATTTTAACAAAGATCAGCGCTACGGCGTCAATTTCCTTCCAATGTTCTTCATTTAGGTATCTCTCGAAAGGTCTTGACTGCAGCTATTTATTTTTATATCAATAAGGACTACTGTTAAGCTAGCAGGATTACCGATTTCATTTGATCAGTAATCAAATCCCTAATTATTACGAATTAAAATTCAATAAAAAAAATAAAAAATTCATCAAAACAGATAAAAATGGTAAAAAAAGCAAGGCGACAATTAAAAAAAATCCCCAATTTTGGAACACATTTTCCCCACTTTGGGAATTCGAGTATTCTTTGGCAAAAAGGGCAAATTTAATAATTTTTTTATATTTTTTATCTTTTTTTATTTATGATGAGTTTTAAGTATTTTTATTGTACCTCAATTCGTAAAATTATGAGAGATGTGAACTGGAATGACCAAAAGTTGTATTTTTGCAACTTGTCAATTACTAACGGATTTTTAGAAGCGGCGTTTATGTTTTACTCCTTACTAAATGTATTATTAAATTAAATTTATAAGTGGTATGGTTATCAAGCAAAATAATGTGCAAAAATATTGTCAAAGTTGAAAAATGGCTAAATTTTTTTTAAAAATTGTGTTGCTTGACAAATGCCTTAATAAGCTGTGTACAATAGAGCGTACCAGGTTACAAGTAAAAAAAAAAAAGTTCGCCGTACACCTTCGAATATGAAGTATTATTGAAAGGTAGTTTCAAAAAAATTTTTTTTATTTTTTTATGCCGAACGTAGGGGTCGCGCTTTTACATTTTTCTATATAACTTCTGCATTTATAAACGGATTTTAAAGTGTGATACATCGATGTTTTTGTCCGATTTTTTTGTCTTTGAAGTCATTGAGCTCAAACATGATTCATGATTTTATGCGAGCTTTAATTTTCGATTATTAGAGTGGTACATTAGGGTAGTAGCAACTGAGAAATGATGGGTAAGTACCAGAAGGGGGTGCTTGAGCTCAATGACTTCAAAGACAAAAAAATCGGCCTCGTCGAGACAAAAACATCGATGTATCACACTTTAAAATCCGTTTATAAATACAAGTTATATAGAAAAATGTAAAAGCGCGACCCCTACGTTCGGCATAAAAAAATAAAATTTTTTTTTTTGAAACTACCTTTCAATAATACTTCATATTCGAAGGTGTACGGCGAACATTTTTTTTGAGGTACGCCCTAGTGTACAAGTCGATACCAGTTTTCTTCTTTTCAAATATGATGTGAATGCGGAAAACGGTGGTTAAACAACTGAGGTACAGGCATATAAGTGTGCAAAGGCACGAAAACCGTTTTTTACCCGTAACTCAAAATTTTTGGGGTTTGTGGGAAATTTAAAATACAGATTTTTGTTTTACTCGATAATATCTACAAGAAAAATAATATCACTTCCCAGAGATTTTATTTCGTTATTTTTTGTAGCACACTGTTATTTATGCAAATAAAATCAGTGTCCTTATTTTTCAAATTAACTAGATGATTAATGTTTTCGAATATTTGCTAAATACTCAATAGTTTTCTCTTTATATTTGTCGCTTTTTATCTTCCCGGCTCCTATCTATATTATAAGAGCTTCCCCTATGACATCAGTAATATTGGCATTCTCACTGATTTATTATTCAATCCGCCCTTGTGCATGTGTGATTCCAAACTTTCCACTTTTAGCTGTCTAAAGTACTATATTGTGATGTTTATTTTTAAAAATCTCAGCTTTAAGAAAGAAATATTACCAATACTCCGTGTAGTACAAGTATCTAAAAATATATATAATTTACTATTTCTCCACTGTACTCTTAGAGTAAGAGCAACTCCACCGCTTTCTCTCTCTCCAATGACCACAAATAAAATAAATTTAACAAACCAAATAACCATTACTCACCAAAGAAAACATTGAACAAAAACAACAACTTCTTTTTGCGGAAATCAGAGATGGACATGTTGATGTAGTGTTTTTTGTTTTGTACGCTTGAAACTGCAAAAGAAATAGCTGGAAGCTGCAAAGAACTGCAAAGATAGAAAAGGAAGACATAATAAAAACCAATTACTATAAAATGTCATATCTATATATATACATATATATGAATTTCAAAAACAGCTATACTAAAATTTATGGTTATTTTCGTGCTGCGTTACAAAAGAAGAAGTGTTCCAAAGTGAAGCGTGTTTTTAATTAACTTCATCTACGCAAACGAAGATGATGTCATAAATCACATACACTCTAGCACGCACTCGCATGGTCTCTTTACAATCGGGCTAAAAATGAAGACATTTTATGAATAAAGTTCATGTGTTGATGTGTTGATGTCTCCTCGGGGACAAGATGCATTAAATGGTATTGTTGTGATGTGTTGTTTATTTTTTCGCTTTTCCTTTTTCATAAAGGCTAGTTACCTATAAAGGAATTTATTTCGTTCTCACAGTGAAATATTTAAGTTTTCATTATATAAATAAAATTAAATTTTTAGTTGGAAATATAAAAGAATTCTAAAAGTTATTGCTCTCTCTCTCTCCGAACAAATTTAAATGCTGGCTAATAAAAACATTCGAGTATGAAGTATAAAAGAAAACAATAATGAAATTTAGCTCTTCCCGGAAACATAAACTGAAATATTCACTGACGTTTTAATGCTGCAAGCAAATGCAGTTTTATTAATACAGAGGAATGAGGACGAGAAGGTAAAACTACTGTAATAAGCAAACGTGGATTCGTTTAGGAAATTCATGAATAAGGTATTATTAAAAAAATTGTGCGATAAAGGAATGTAAAAAATCAATGAACACATTTGTATGTCGTTTATTGAAAAATATATTCACTCGATACATTGAATGTTGTCGCATTAGCAGGATAAGTGTAGATATTGCTTTTATTATTTGTTATTATATGGACAATCCACGAAACATTTAGGTCCTAGAATATCAACGCAATCATGGAAAATAGAAAAATTGGGTTAATATAGGGTGGGCCATTTAAAATTTGAACTACCGATTACTTTGTCTTTGAAAGGTAGAATAACATTAATTTTATATTTTTATTTTTATTTTCAGGTTTATGTTTGACATTTTCAAAATGGGAAGCGAGTTCATGAAAAGGGGATCGTCCAGTGCGTTCAATCGAAAACATTGCTGCTGTGGCTGAGAATGTCCAAGAACATCAATCAACATCAAGTCGTCTTCGTTCTCATGAACTGAACAGTTATCACACTTCTTTTGGAAGAATTTTGATCGGATGATGTACTGCCGAGCCAGTTGTGGTAGTCATATGAATGATGTTGTGTTCCAATATTAAATGACAAGTCGAACAAAGTCCAATAAAACCAGAAATTTAAAATAATAATCGGTACTTTTTTATATACGATTCTAATTTAAAAATTTAGACGGGTCATCCATTTAAATGACTTTACATTTTTTCATTAATCGAAAGAACTATTTGCCAACAGAAAAATATTATATAGAAATATGTATTCGTGTTTACTTTATTGAGCTGCGACTTGATGTCATTAGACATATTCTTGCCGAGTAAGGTGAATAATCAGTCTTTTGTAGACAATCAAAACATGATATCCTAAAATGAAGCAACAACCAACGGAAATGTACAAAAATTTAGAAGTAGTTTAAGCAGACGAGGTATTGTAAAGCTAGCTGGCACATCAGCTTAAATAAATTAAAATCCTTAATAAAAACTATATCTTTTTTATACAAATTCCACTTTTGTTCAATGGCAAAAAAACCCAAAATACTGAATTAGACATAGTTTACATTTTTATGGCTTAAAATTAGTTTGGAAATTTTTATTAATTGGACGTTTATAGTATGTTTTGGTATCTTTCATATTGATAACTGAAACAATTTTTGTTATTTTGTGTATTTGAGTATTTTATAGAAAAAATACGGAAAACGCCAGTAGGCTAAACCGACTTATATATACCATCACTCTCAGAGAACATGTGTATGGAAGGATTTAAATTTAGCTTAGCGCCGGAGTATGTTTGTGGGAGGTACTATAAGTTTGTGCCAATTGGACCCACACACATATGTTAATAATTGTAAAAAGATGATCAAATAATGGATTTCAGGCAACGGTAAAGGAGTTACAAAGCGTTTAATTTTACATAGGATAGCGACAATTATGTGGGAGGTACAAGAAGGGGCGTGGCTAAAGCGTAAATGTTTTTTGTGTTTAAAGTGATTATAAAAACATTTTTAAATATCAAATTGCAAATGGTTTTATTGTAACCAAAGTGTATCCCACTTGGTGTGGAAGGTACCAGAAGGGTTGTGTCAATATCGCCCATAATCCTGGTGAATGCAACGTCTATAAAAACATTACCTAGGATCACATTTGGGAGTATTGCGATAATTAGTTTTAACAGCTTTAATTTTACGTATATTCGAGTGATTTGCGTGGGAGGTACTAGAAGGGGCGTGATAAAACCCGCCATATTTTGTAGGATTAATGTGATTATAAACAAATATCATGTCCCAAAATGTAACTAATTTGAAATATCCGTGTGGCAGTTTCCTTTTTTTAATTTAACATATTAACCAGTTGTGTGGGAGGTACCAGAAGGGGCGTGGTAATTTCTCCCAACTTCGAACTTACTGTGCAAAGTTTAAATTGATTGCTTATAAATGGTGATTTTTTAAGAGCTTGATAACTTTTTTTAAAAAAAAAACGCATAAAATTTGCAAAATCTCATCGGTTCTTTATTTGAAACGTTAGATTGGTCCATGACATTTACTTTTTGAAGATAATTTCATTTAAATGTTGACCGCGGCTGCGTCTTAGGTGGTCCATCCGCTTAGTCCAATTTTGGCATTTCCACGTTTTTGAGTAACAGAGACCCAATTGGTGCGAACGGCGACGAATCGAAAATTGGTGGTCATCATTAACACTGGCCGATACAGCTGCGATATTTTCTTCAGTTCGCACTCTACGTAAGCGTGTTGGTGGTTTAATGTCCAACAATGTAAATTTGGTGCGAAATTTAGTCACAATAGCCCGAATAGCCGCTTCAGTGGGTCGATTAAACTGGCCATAAAATGGAAGCGCGCAATGAACTTTCTTAACAGAGCCCGCATTTTGATAATAAAATTCAATAATTTGCAAGCGTTGTTCGTTTGTAAGACGATTCATGATGAAATGTCAAAGCATACTGAGCATCTTTCTCTTTGACACCATGTCTGAAATCCCACGTGATCTGTCAAATACTAATGCATGAAAATCCTAACCTCAAAAAAATCACTCTTTACATATAAATCTGAACCGACATCATCCTCTTTTACCATAGATGTTTCTAGTGTAAATATAAGTCGCCCTGCCGAATTTGAAGAAAATTGGTTAAGGTATGTGGTTTCTTCAACGGTTAACCTCTAATTGGTAGCGAAATTTGTATGGGAGCTATATCTAAATCTGAACCGATTTGACCCATTTTCACCAAAAATATTTCTAGTTGAAATATAAGGTGCACAAATGCACAAAGACATTATACCCTGTGGTGGAGGATATAAAAATTACACAGGAAAAACATGATTTTTAGCGGTCTTTTCATGAGCTCACTGACGGCTTGACCCAGTGTCGAAATATTTTGCAGCTCATCATTAAACAGTACAATTTTCATTGTTGGTGAGTGGTCGCAGCAATATTTTTTTGATGATTAAAAGTAATAAAATTTAACACATTTTAGGTGTTATTGTATATCACCTGTTTATCAGTGATACTGTGGTAGGTGGATGAGGAGGGCCCTTAAGACTCTGTAATAGTCTCCCTCTTAAAGGTGTCATATATTTATCTTTGGTATTTAATACATGTTGGATTCGGTTTGTGGCATTTTTCCTTATTCAGGACAAATCTGCCCCCTCCACTGTTTTCCCGTTATTCCCAACTCCCGCGAGGACTCTTGCATTATAGTGAACACTTCTTAAGAAAATCAAATAAAATATTTCGCAGGATACGAGCATCCTTGGCAAAGCCGTAAGCTAATAAACTAGATGACAATGAACACTGCGCCATGTGAAATGGTGCTCCTACAAACAACAAACAAAACAAAATAAGATCCGTTTACTGATATATGTATCGCTACCGAAAAATAAGCTACTTGACTCTGACATACGTTAAATTCGTTTTATTTTATAAAATTTGTGAACCATCTATGGAATATTGTTTATTTTGTTGCACAAAGGATACGCTGTGCAAAATATTTACTAAGAGGGGTGATGCGATTTTTTATTTAAGCACTCATCATGATCCTTTTTTGCAGTTTTAAAGGTTATACAAAAAAGTGGATGTTATTCACGTACACACACACATAGACACCTATACTGTGTATATTTTACTATAGTTTACTACTGCGCTGTGCTTTAGTTTTGTTTTGGGATGATGTTGATGACGATGATGATAATCTGGGTAATGAAAATAATGAAGATGCTCTTGATGATACTGCTGCTGCTGCTACCACCGATGCTTTCCTTCAAGCGCATATTTTGGCTTTGACTTTGGTTTTTGTCTTTTAGCCTTACCCTCTTTCGTTAGCATTTACTTTGTTGCTTTTGCTCGCTGGCACGCTACGGATCTGTGTTTGTTCGTAGCCAAGCTACTGGTTGTGTATGTAGTGAAATTATGTTCATCATCTCAGGACGATGATTGTTTGAACATTAAATTTTCATTTATTTTTGCTTCTTAACGGCAGCGTTTAACGGATGCAGCTGCCCTGGTTTTATTGCACATAATATTGTTTATAACTGTCGGCGGATGAGGCTAAAGGATGTGCCATACAGACATCTGTTAAGTTTGAACAAGTATTTGTGACAGTTTATGATGTTTGGTGTTAGCCCTTTAAGTAGCCCATGTTATGAGTAAGGAAGTAGTTGAAGATGCCATTCCAAGCGTGAGGGACATATTAGATGGTAAACTCAGCCAATGTCCAAAAATACATTTTGTCATTTGACATACGAGAGCTGTTCAATTGTAGCAAATTTCCTACGGCATGTCCAAGAGGCAATCGAAAGTAAATTTTGGCATGGAATTTTGGATAAACTTTACAAACTTTAATCAGAATTTAAACTTGGTCGGCCTTGCACTAATAATGGTCAGTTTAGGTTGACCAATAGAAGCGACACTTCTAGAAATGATCTATAAAATCAGTGATATATCCTCGTAAGATCGTCGAGTGAAGTGCGCGTCGAAACATGAACATTTTCATATAAAAAACTGTCAGAAAGATTGGTGCCACGTTTGCTGACCAATTGCAAAAAAATCCCATAATTCTCAAAACGGGGAAAATAACTTCCAAAAATGTCATTTTTGTTCGAGGATCAGAATAAGTTGTTTTTAGTACCTATGTCCGTTGATACAATTCAATTACTTTGAAATAGGTGATTTGAGGTGCTTCAAGAATTATTTGTCAAAATAAATATTTTTTTATATTCTAGTGATCCGGTGGGGAGAATTAATGTAGTTATACACCTATAAAACTCATTGAAAACTTAAAATAGCTATTCACATCCATTATTTTCTCCAAATCTGGCCTTTTGTTGCTACTTTCAGTTCAAAATTAAAAACAAAATGTTGTATGGACGTCTAATAATGAAGAGGAATTCCTCCTCGAAATTTCTTATTATCACTGATACTGAATGAGTACATCACAAATCAGGCAGGGCTTTCAAAATGGTAGTAAAAGTATCAATTATGTGTGTATATTCGGATGGGTCACGAAAAAAAAAATAGTTCTGGTCAACCCGCAGAAATGAAGATTGGTTTGTTTAATGATGATCTGCAAAATAGTTCGCCATCTGTGAGCTAAAAACTCCTGAAAACAGCTCTAAAAATCATGTTTTTCACGTTGAATTTTTTTCCAATTTTTTCTCAATTAATAGACCCTTGGAATCACTTTAAATACAAATTTTTATACTTGTCTTAGAATAACTCATTGGACGTTTATATTGATTTTTTGTGTTTTTTCAAGGCGACATCTAAAAACTGATATTTCTTGGAAACATTTTGTAAGAGGAATTATAGAAGGGATCAATACCTTTCGAATAATGCCTAAATGATGAATATCAGACGAAAAATGAGGTCACTGACTCCATTTTTGTGAAATAATTATATGCAGCAAATGGGTTTCAGAGGCAAAATGTTCAAACTCTTTTTACAAAAATGTTCGTCATTTAGGCATCATTCGAGAGGTATTGACTGCAGCTATTTATTTTTATAAAAAAAGTTTTCAGTTGTCACTGTGAAAAACCACAAAATATTACTATAAACGTACAATAATTATACCACTAAGAAGACAAGAATCTAAATTTATATTTAAAGTGTTTTCAAGGGTCTATTGTTTCAGAAAAAATATTTGACAAAAATACAAGACAAAAAAATACAAGGAAAACATAATTTGAAGAAATATTTTCAGAAGCGTTTAGCTCGGCTTGATCTAGGAACGAACTATTTTCCAAATCATCGTTAAACATTCCAAACTTTATTTTCTTGTGGTGACTTGAAATTGTTTTTAAATTTGAATGGATAGCGACCCAGTTTAAAAATCGATCTACCAGAATGTCACCATGAAATTGGATAGATATTGGGATAATAGTTTAGTTTAATATTTATAAAAAACTTATTCAATAGCTTAAAACTAAATACGTAAAAATTGGCTTCTTTTTCTGGTGTAAAATTGTTCCCCCATAAATGTTTCTCAGTTTGAAGAAAAAAATAAATGTTCTTATTTTTCCTGTCGAAATAACGATTTAAATCATATAACTCTTTGGGCTACATCCTATTATGGCCATATCTATATGGTCTCCACCTTTTTTTAAGAAATACATTTTTTTTATTCTGGATAATTAATATTAAATTGTCAGAATGATTGAAACTAATGTGTTGAATTAGTAAAAATATTCCAATTTGAAATCTCTACACAAATTTCGACTTTTGTAAGGAGAAATATTTAAAATTTCAACAAAAGTTCATTAAAAAATTCATCTATTTGTAAAATTGCCTCTTTGTAAGATTTTTTGTTCAAATCAGTCTAATTTTCTTTCTAATTGAAAATTACAGAAAATTACTGTTGGCAGATAAGGTATATGAGTCATTCCATGTCAAGCGGTACGGTTTTTGACTTCGATAACTGCGATAAATATTGTATACGTTTTTTGAAAAAAATAATTTTTTTCACGTATTATGACCAATTTTAGAGTGAAAAAATAATTAAATTAATAAATTAAAAAAATAATAATAATAATAAAAATTTTTTTACAAAAATGTGTGTTCATTCAATCGACTGTAACTTCTGAAATACTTGACTGATTTTGAAGGCAATTTCAATTACTTTTAAGTAACTTACTTTCTTTTTTTAAGTTTTTACAATTTTTTTTCTTTTATTTTAATTTTCGAAATGATTACATTAATCCATTTTGTTCAAACTATAAAGTACTGTTCTTAGATGTCTATTTTAGCGACTGTGTGAGTTTGGAAGTGGTGAAATGAATTTTTACGATTTTTTTTAACTAAATCAACGAAAATTACAGTGAAAAATCATCTAAATTATTTTTTTCATTGTTATTTTTTCTCTTTTGATGTACATATTCTTCTTTTACATTTTTTTTCTTACAAAATCTACCATAATTGAATTGAAAAATCTTCAGAATAATCTTTTTTTGTAGTTTATTAATACAAGGTTTAAAAACAATGAAAAATCAAAGAAAAAGTACTTAATGGAAAAATCTATTTTTTGTAGCCTGGGATTGCACCATCAGAGAAATAAAAATATATGTTTTTCCATTACCTACTTTTTCTTATATTTTTTAGAAAATTATTTTGTGAGAAATTTTTTTCTGCAAATTTTCCAAAGAATTTTCCGTTTTTTTCCTTGGTCGGCCAGCTAAAAAACTAGCCACAACAAGGTTTTTATTCTTCCTTCTCGGCTAGACGGGCCACTCGAATGTTGCATTGAAACAAACTGCATTAAACTAGTGAACGTTTTGGATAAATATAAAAAATCTTCTAACAAAGCCGGCAATCTTAAGCTTGTATATGTCTATATTTTCTAAAACCCCAGACAAGTATTTAGTGATAATCCATTTCCAAATATTTACAATTTTTCTCTTCTGACCCTGAAGGGTACCGCAAATTCGTCTCAGACTGCTGAGGGACTTGGTTTTTGTTCTTCGAGGTTTTTATATACTTCAGGTGGGTTTTAGAAGTACAAGCAAAACACGAGGAATTGTTCAACAGTGTCTTTATGATGCTTTGTGTTGGAAACACAAACACACACACAAAGAAAAAATTTGCACCTTTTTGCAAAATGCAATGGCACTGGCACAAACACACCTGCAGAGGCACTGACACATTTACACAATGACAGAGACCTAGAAAACACATTCGCCTTCGCCGTTTCTCTCTCCCACTCACTCACTCTCTCTCTCTCTGCCTGCCCTGCTGCTCATGATGTTCGCATACACCACTTAAACTGGCAATCTCAGAAATTGCTCACTTACAGGTTGTCTCGGAAATTAGTTTGAATGGATTGAAGGTCTAAAACGAAACCATAAGGAAATTGCAACAAAGACATTTATGAAGGAGGGAGGGAAGGAGGGAAGGAGGGGGCGTATGGAAAACTGAACATCAGAAAAAGTGTTTATGAAACAAAATGTCTCATAATACTTGTGTCCAGGTTGCCATGTCGTCTTTTTGTTTTACCTATACTCGTACATACGAGTAAGTATGTTTGCGTAAATGCATACTTTAATATTAAAGCTTCAAGGTTTTGATTTTTATGCTCTTTTGTTGTGGTCTTTGTGCGTTTATTTGTTTTTGTTTACTTTTCTAAACAAACAACAACGAAATTCAATTAAAATCTTTCTCTGGTTTGCATATGAAATTAAGTATTTTATAGTGCATGAGCATGTGTGCATGTGTTTGTGTGTGTGTTTATTATTATTACAATTGTGCAAAAATTAATGTTAAATCATTTATTTTTAATTTGTCTTCTTCTCTTTCTCTCAGCATCCCAGGGATGTCATAAGTTTTTAATAGGTTTTAATGTGGCATCAGTATTATGCTGTTTTTTTTTCACTTTCTGTCTCTCTCTCCCTCCGACACTATTAAAATATTTATCATGAAAAATATGAATTACTGAGTTTTTATTGCATATGGGTAATTCCATGTGAAATAGAGTCTAAAGAGAATTGGAAGTATCCTTAAGGATAGTTGGACAATAGATAGGACGTTTCAAGTCGGCCAACAGAAACGAAATCCACAGAAGTGATCCAAAAATTTGTGATATCGTTTAGAAAAATCACGGAGTGAAAGAGCGTGATGTAGCTGACACCTTCTAGGAAAGACAAGGCGACAGAAGTCCCCTCTTGGATTCACGGTTATATGCGGGACCAATATCTGTGCATCTAACAGCAATTATAATCTCACACAGAATACTGACTTTCATATGGCCTGGCTCATATAAAGATGGCCTCAGTAAGCAACTCTCACAAACCTTCATGCACATGGATGAATTGTCGTAATTCTAGTTTCGAATAGCACCTCATCCATTACCATATTCTCCCACATCCCACACCCCACCCCCTTTCACAGCACCCACCAATATCCGGAAATTCCATGAGTGAAAAAAGTGCAATTGTTTTATGACAGTTTTCTGCGAGTGTGTGTGTGTGTATGTGTGTTTTTTTTTGTGCAATTTGCTTAATTACACATCATAATTTTTAAATTACACTCACACTTTGATAACTTGCACACTTGCATATGCACACAAATAATATGCACAAACACTCACACATTTACACACGCACACACACAGGGAGATTAAAGTATTACACACACATACACATAGTAATATTGTCTAAAACAAACTACATCTATTTCCGAGTGTCTATTTAAACAGCATCATATCCACTACGTTTTAGAAATTATCTTTTACTCGTAGACCATGAGTCGTTAGAGCAGCACTACACAGCACTGTGGTTTGCCTTGATGGATTTTATTTTTGTTGCTAAACAAATATTGACTGAAGTTTTAGTTGGTGGTTTTAGTTGAATATCAGGCCATCATAATATGTTTGTTTAGGATAATATGGCTTGCTGGACGAGAAACAGAGTTAATTATTTTTTTATTTTAGATTACAGATTTTGCCTAGAAGCTAGTGGTTTCAGGAAGAAAATAATATCATGGGTGAAATTTAAGAAAGAGTGGCCTAGCCGTTAAGTTAGCACAAATTTCCTCATTTATAATTGATGTTTTATCGAGTACAATTTGTTCGAAAAAATCAATTTTCGCTAAATGGCAACCCATTACGAAATATTCATTACTGATGTATACGTTAATAAGTAGTAAATTGAATTCCATTTTAGTCAATAATAAAAGACAAATATATCGATTAATAGCAAGAAAAAAAATTGCCCAAATTTAAAATTCATCTACCTCAATTGACGATAATATTGCTTAAGTTTTTCAAATTTCAAATATCAATCAAAAAATGGTAAATCATAAAGTGGTAACCATGTATATTTGAAAATGCTGATGCGATTACAAATAAATATTATGGAGGGATTGATTGATTTGCATTAAAGAATCAAGTGGCTAAAGTCCCAAAAAAGAACGAAGCGGTTGCAGATTACAATAAACTATAAAAAATGTTGTGTCCGAAACCTAAAAAAAAATTATATTTTGTGTACACTGAGGCATACTGATTCATCAAATTGGGTATTGTATATTTTTTTCATTTATTATAAAATTCCATCAAATTTTTGTCGAGGTACCTTTAATATGTGTACTCTCATTTTGATCATATAAGTCCGACAACACCAATTAAAGACATTTATGATGGCTACAAATGTTTCACTTTCACATAGAAACAGTCATATAGGAACATCCTCTAACGACTTGAGAAACAATAGATTTACTTTTTTTCGAAAAAAATATATTTTTTCATAAAAAATTGAAAAAATATTAAAAAACATATTTTGTTTTATTTGTAATGGCCAGCATTCTATCATTATAAAAGCTGTGATATCAACAAAGAAAACAAGGTATCTACGGATAAATGTAGAGGTTATGCCCCTTATTGTAGACAAAATTGTGTGTCAGTGAGTGTTAAAGTTTTTGTTTAAACTGGACAAAGATGCGCTATCGGGCTTATATTTTCAAAATGATAAAGCTACATTCGACAGAAAACTATAAAAAAATAATATCGCCTTTGAGTTAAGAAGTCCAAATGCACCAGAAAGTTTTGTAAATGGTACTACGGCAAATATTTTTGCAAATTGTTAATAATTAGAAGCTTTTTTTTTTTGATTTTAAAGAATGTATAATTTTATCATAGTAATAATATGTTAATTGATTGAGAGTAGTAAACTTTTCATTTTGAATAAATATTATTACATATTAGGAATTTTGGACAGTACAAGAGATGAATCCACGAAAATCAATTAAGTATTTTTTTTTTCAAATAAAGTCTTTCGGATATATCAAAATTATATTGCCCATATGTCCTTTATTTATTTAACAACCGAAAAAACGAACTACTTCTAATTTTTATAAATACTATGATTAAATATAATTTTTGAGTCGAAAACTCACGAAGTAAACAAAAGGGAAAACCTCAGAAATAATATAACACAACTGCTGTGGTATATTGATTTGAAGAATTTAAACCTCAAGAACAATTGATGAACACCGACCAAAATAGCTTATACAAAATCCTATAAAATCAATGCAGTTATATGACATGAATATTATGCGGCCAGAGGCATTGCTTCCAAACTTGGTGGAAAAATTGTAATGTTAAATGGGAAACTAAGGGCTAGTGAAAACATCATAATGACATAAGGCAGAAATATTCGACAAAAAAATTGCGTTTTCATTCTTAAAGCGCAGTCCTGGTCCAAATATTTTATATTTACAAAATGAGAAAATGAATATATATGTATTATTTTAGGGAGGGGACAATAGTTTCTCCTTTTGCAAATTTCTTTGCTATGCGTGAATTTTAAGTGTAGATTATGTACAGAAATATTATATAAAACACTACGATGAAAAATTTAACGATCTAGCTCGTCAATATGGGCCAAAATGTTTTGCTTTCCAAAACTTAACTTAAACGACAGAAATAAGTTGAAAAATTAAAATTGGTACTTTTTCCGAATCGGTGCTAAGCTATCCCACAAAGCTGCCTTTTTAGTGATGGAATTTTACGTCAAATTTCATTAAAAGCCACCGAACAAAACAAAGCTGTATATCGAGGGCTTATATTCAAAAGTGACTATAAACCATTTTTTCGAAATGGATTTGGGTGTCATCAGTCATATAAATTTGGAGATGATTTTTTATTTTTTATGATTTGGCTATATACTCACACGATAGTTTGTAACCTCAAAAGTGGCTATGAACAAAAAATAGAATAAATAAAATAGTTAAAAAATGGAGCAGCATAAAACCGAAGGTTTTAATTCTACAACATTTTATTTCAAACATTTTTCTAGATTTAGGGCATATCGTACTATCAAATTCAATCAGTTTGCCATTAATAGGATCAAATAGGATAAATATTGGCTGTAAAGTCAAAATTTTTGAAAAGTATCTTAAGAAAAACTCGTGTAACTTTTTATCGCATTAAGAATAAAAATTTTTTTTTTGACATGTGATTGCTGACTACATGGGCAATATTTGAGTCAGAGTGGAGAAAGTTAAAAAATAAGCAATTGCAACCGTGAATTTTGGATTTTTCAACAATTGTAGCGATTTTCGCGACTGACTACATATATATGTTACAAGCGATATTGGTTCTTAACACACAAAAAAATAATTCGGATCCGTTTTCTAGATTGCCAGAAAATCAAACAACAAAAATGTCGTGGATGAAAATCATTTTAGCCATATTTCCCGCGAAAATGAAAATTTCACAAAAATGTCCAAATTGTCCTATCGCAATATCTACTTGTTGTAAAAATTTTGGAGTAAATATTGCCATGTCCTCATAATTAGACACACCACGAGAAGTTGTTTAAATGACTTGTGTTTATTGTTCTCTGCAGTATAATTTTCAGTATAAACTTTTTTAGTATTTTGGTCCTCATACTTAGAAGAAGTATTTATAGACGCATCGGTTATTGTATGCGAAATTTTGTTTGAATCGGATGATAATTGCCCTCCAGCACTTTGATTACAAAAAAGAAGGTTCAGATTTAGATATAGTCTCCACAGACGTGTCATCGTCGATATGATTTGGTCGGACTAGTCACAACGCATTAAACTTCTCCTAGAAGTATATTCAATAAAAGTAAAAACATCCCTCGATGTTTTGATATAGCTCCAATTTCAATTTATGTTGATTTAAATCCGCATATTTGATCTAGGAATTTTTTCACATAATATTTCCTTTTTTATTGCCTCGGTAGAGGGCTGGTGGTAATTGGCTGAAGAAATTTAAACTCTTAAAAATACCTACAAAGTGAGCGAGTCCTTGCATTTATTTAATTTTCTATTTTAAAAAAGTGAGCCAGTAAATTACCAGTAAATAAAAGTCACAGGTATGCAGTCATTAATAATGCAGCATGTTAAGCAACAGAAAAACAAAACAAAAAACTCCGGTGGCAGTGGAAAAATTAACAGCTTAACATCTGGACATACAACTAACTAACAAGCGAACTAGCAGCAGACCAACATGGCCAACAGCAAAAACGCTTGACAAACTCAAATCGTATGTACATATATCGTATATATACATAAATCTGCATATGTGCACATTCACTAAATTATTGTAGTTAAAAATAATTTATAATATGAAATGAAAAACAACGAAAAAAAATTGTATTAATTTACTACATGTGGCGATTATTTTTATGTTTTTTTTTCAGTTAAATCCTTGTTCATTTGAAATTCAAATTAAATTTAATGATTTTCCAGTTTCAACATGAAAAATGCCGGCTTTGCTATTTAAAAGCAACGAACATTCGGGCACACAAAGACAAACGGAAATTATTCGATTGTTACGAATCATAATTAAGTCTACGTTTAGGTAGTCATCATGCCTTGCCATCTCATAATAATGAGGTTGTTGTTCGTGCTCGTTGTTCTCTTCGGTAGCCCCGTCTGAGGGTTTATTGTCTAACATCCGTTTTGGCAGAGACATCAAAAGGCATAGAACCGGCAAAGTACAACGTTTGATTGCTCAACTATAAACTATAAAGTAAGTGGCAGAAGAGATACTACTTGACACTGAAATGGGGGAAAATTCTAACAAAATTAGAAATTAATAAAATTTTTATAATGGGGGGAGGAGATAAAGGTTTAGTTTTGTAGAACAAAACACTGAGGGTTAGAAATGTATGACTCAAGGTTCATGAGTCAGTTTGCGGTGGCAGTTCAGGAATCTGGCATTGGCTTTGTCAGATTGAGGGTAGTTTTCGATAAATCCCGTCAAATTTATTAACTCAATTTTCAACCGATTATAACATTATTAACAGTCCAACAAAGTCCACAAATTGGACCTTAAATATGGATTTTACTGCGGATTTGAGAAAAAATGCTTTGCATTGCAAATTCGTCGTATGACTCTGAGAATTCAGTAATATAGCCAAGAGTGCAAATTTGTTCCTCAATGTAATCAGCTAACTGTGGATATGTTGGTTAGAGGTCATCCTTTCCACAAACGCACTTCCGGCGGTATATCATGAAGATTGTGTATTCAGATAGGAGACAATTTTGAATATCGGAAAAAATATTCAAAAACAATCAATGTCGTACAGGGTTTTCTGTATGATACCTTCCACGACAATCAGAATATTTTTTATCACAATTAGCAGTCCAACAATGTCCACAAATTGGAATTTAGCTATGGATTTTACTGCGGGTTTGAGAAATAATTGATTTGACTGTGAGAATTCAATAATTTAGCCAAGAGTGCATATTTGTTCCCCAATGTAATCAGCTAAATATGGATATGTTGGTTAGAGGTCATCCTTTCCAAAAATGCACTACCGCCTGAATATCATGAAGATTGTCCTTCAGTTGTCAGCAATAAGTTAACTTGGTAAGAGGCCCTTCTTTTTTACAAAACAATGACCGTAGATAAAAAGGGTGATTTTTTAAAAGCTATAGGAAAGTTTTTCCAAAAAAACACATAAAATTCAGAGAAATGCATGAACTCTTTATTTGAATCGATAGTACGGTCCATATAATTTAATGCTTGAAGATTATTTCATGCAAATGTTGACCTTGACTGTGCCTCAAATGGTCCATCCGCTTAGTCCAATTTTGGCACACTCTTTCCAACATTTCGGCCGGTATCTCACGAATAAATGCTTCTATGTTGTCTTCCAATGCGTCAATTGAAGCGGGCTTATCTGTATAGACATGAGCTTTAGCATAGCCCCACAAAAAATAGTCTAAAGCCGTTAAATCGTACGATCTAGGCGGCCAATTGACCGGTACCGAACGTGAAATAAAATGTTCACCGACTTGCCCCTCAATAAGTCCATTGTTGGGCGTGCTGTGTGGCATGTGGTACCGTCTTGTTGAAACCACATGTCACGCAAGTCAAGCTTTTGCATTTTGAGCAAAAAAACGTTGGATATCATCTCACGGTGCGCTCACCATTCACAGTTACGTTACGATTCGCATCATCTTTGAAGAAGTTCGGTCCAATGATGCCACCAGCCCATAAACCGCACCAAACTGTGACTTTTTCTGGACGCATTGGTAGCTCTTGCAATGCTTCTGGCTGATATTCACTCCAAAATCGACAATTCTGCCTATTTACGTACCCATTGAGCAAAAATGAGCTTCGTCGTAACAGAGCACGCATTTTGATAATAAAATTCAATAATTTGCAAGCGTTGTTCGCTTGATGTTTGACAGTGAAACAAAACACGAAACGTGCGTCAGCTGTTTAAACCAGTGTTGCCAAAGAGATAATAGCTAAAAAATCACCTTTTAGTATTATGATCGAATATATAAGTATTATGATCGTTTCCGTAGCCCATTGTTGGGAAGAGTTTGGCATAAACTTGAAACTTTTGCACACCACTGTAATCGCTATAAAACGTGTTTATGAAATCGTTATAATTCCAACCCCAAATTGCTTCTTTCAACATATTCTAAGAGCTATAAACTTACAACAAATCCAATGGATTTTACGCCCCATTCATACCCACAGCACAGCACATGCACGATTGTAAAAATTGTAATGGGTTGCGTATGATTGATGCCAGTGCTCATAACCCATACGCTCTGAAGTACCATCAATATGTGCATAAAGCTGATTTTTATGAATTAATGCCCAATAATAAAAAATGTACATAAACAATAGTAAAAGAGATACATGCACACACATTTCATTGGAATTACCATCTTTTTTTGGGGGGTGGGTGGAATTAGTGGGAATATGACCTTTATGTGTATGAGGAAAAAATTGTAATTACACTCAATATAAAATTATCATTGGTTATTTAGTGCGTTGGCCAAACCGCTAATAAAGATTTATCGATATGGAGATGGGGGGAGGTGTACGCCCCCCCATCCTACCCCATTAGCTCTTAGGTTGCTGTCCACCAACTTCTGAAATTTCATTTGCCTGCGGGTATTTTTTCGGGGAAATCTTTGCGTTAACGAAACTTTTAATGTCTTATATTGGAAGTTAGTCAGTTAATAAATTTTCCAAGGGCCCCCGTAATGGTAATTACCCAAATAATGATAAGTTGTCTTGTGGCCATGGCCAGACAATAACAAAACTTAAGTTTTTTCGCCCGTCATTAGCAAGCCGAGCAAATGAACATCGGCAGCCATATTTCATAACTCAGGTTCAAGAGCATAGTTGCCAAAGAAAAATATTTTGTTTAAGATTTTTGAAAATGGTTAGGGGAGTAGGGGTGCGACCGTTTAAACAACAAGTATTGGTGTGGCCTTTTGGTATCGGAATTCGTGTCTGTTTTGTTATTTTATGGCCTAAAGGTTTGACTGGGTTTTGTGTTGTTTTGCGAAACTTTTGATAAGTTGTGAATAAACAAAACGAACTTTTCAATTTAAATGGTAACACAGCCTTCTGACCTTCCCCCTTACATAACAGCCCGCCCCTCAATCCACACCATTCAAGTTGGAGAGGTGCTTTTTATTATTGTGGCCTAAACGCCCCATTTGCGGGGTGTTTGTAATGAAAACCCAGCCACCTTCGAATGTACAAGGGGCTCAGTTCGACTGAAGGTTTTTATATTTTATCGCTTGAATACATCTTTTGTCTGATAAAATAGTGAATTGTAAACATTTCTGTTGTTTGGCTGACAATTTGCTGCCTCGCTGTGTATCCTTTTTCTTAAAGTAGCACAAATATCAAAAGGATTCTTTTTTTTTGCTGTCAATACGACAAATAGGGGTTGTGCAGCACAGATGTGTTGGTATGGTTATTGTTGGCTGGATTAAACGAAATGGTAGGATTCTGTGATTATCATGGGGATAAGTTTGGCGGAAACTATTCTTAATTAAATCAAAAAATTTGATTTGTATGTTCATTTTAAATCCAGAGTGGAAATGAGATTATTAGCTTTAGAGAAACGACAGCTGAAATTAAATATTTTTTATTTATTTTAGTTTTTTCGTTTGTATTTTTCTTTGGTCTGTAATCAATATTTGATTTGAACTGGGATAGTGGTAGTCTGCATTATTTCCTTAAAGAGGCCGGGTTTGGTGTTGAAAAGTCGCTGCAAAGCCACATGAAAAAAACCTTTGACAGGGTGGAAATCATGATAATGATAGCCTGCAGCCAAGTAATAAATTGTCACAATGCCATTTGTAAATAAGTTTGCATTCAATTAAATATAGATGCAAAATGGTCTTGACAATATCCCAGTTCAATTTTTTATTTATTTATTTTGTAGTTTTTCGTATTTAATTGTTTTAGTTTTTCATTTCCTCATCCTGTTGCCCCTTCACAGAAACTATAAGTGCAATAGTGTTAATTGGCGTTTTTAATTTTTTCATTTAGAGCTATAAAGTTTCAAAAGATACAATATTTCAACAATTATTTTTAATACTTCTTCGCATCTTATGATATCGGTATATATGTCAAATCAAAGAAGACTATGTGTGCTAAAAATACTTTAAATTTCAAGCTTTTTTCTGTATTAGTTTATTATTAACAACTATTTAAATTGTTGTCCCTTAAAAAGCAAAATATGAAGAAACTAGAAAAAAGTAAGGGGTAGACTTGAAACAGGTGTTAATACTGGACTAATACATACAGAAGCATGATAATTAAAGTATTTTTAGTAGATAATCTCCTCTTTAATTTGACACTAATACCGTTATCATAGGATGCGAAAAAGTATTTAAAATAATTTTTTGGAAAATTATATCCTTTGGAATTTGGGGCAACAGAATAAAGAAGTAAAAACTAAAAACGCCATGTAACTCCATTTTGCTTATAGTTTCAGACGTTTATCATCCAGTTCAAGTGTAACGACCTTTTTTAAATTGTTGTGCGGTTTTATATCGGAGCAGAGTTTTCAGTTTCCATGTCATAGTTTACGACTGACATAGAGCATAAACCATTATGTCCTATGTCAACACCAAAATTCGTCTTCAAAGTTTGTTAGGAATATAATAAATCCTTAAGGGTAAAGGAATTAGTACACATTTTGAAATTAGGGGTTGTTACTGGCGTTGAAGCAGTCGTTTCTGACACAACCAGGAGCAGGATATCAAAATTTGGTATAAGGCTTACTTCGTGGATACACATTTCTTTTAATTAACTTATTTAATTTACATTTTTTTTTTAATTTATATTCGTTCAAAGTACTCCCGGACATAAAGGGTTAAACTACTCCAGCTACTCTTTGGAAACTATTCAATTTCCTTCACATCACACCTTCAACTATTATCTAAAAACTTTAGCTTTAAAGTCATTGTTTTGCCATTTCAAAAACAACAGGTGTCCCACAATTTCTGCTGGCTGCAAAATATTTCTATGGCATTCCATGCGATGGGTAATTGAAACACTTCTCGGTCCGTAAATTTCTATGGAGCACTGTGATAAGGTTAATAGAATTTCGACAGTATAAATATATATATATATATATATACGTACAATATTCCGTACAAATATAAAACCAAAAAGCAAACAAACCAATGAATGAACGAATGAATGCCAGAAAATATAACTTTTCGTCGTCCTCATTGTACTCACATCACATGGTCGGACATGAAATTTAATATCTTCATTTTTATTTGATTTTATAAATGATCCATATCACTGCCAACAACCACAAAAGATTTTTCACATTCCCCCACCCCCTTCGCCAAAACAAACCCCCCTTCTTTCAAAATCCTTTGCACAAACACTCATGAACACAACATAAACACAATCGTTGCTTGGCACATAGAAGAAATTACTGAAAGGACATTTTATCACTCATATCACAGGACAAGCATAGAAGAATATACTAAAAATTGCTCATAACAATGAAAATCGCACACACACACAAAACAGCAGCAACGGCAGTAGTAACACCAGGATATAAAGACCCCTCTCCCATCAAACCAGTCAAATAATAAATTGTCATTATTAACAAAAAATAAAAAGCAACGTACAAAACGAAACGAAATGCTACAACACAATACTTGTACAATAATTTATTTCATGATTTATATCGGTCAATACGAAGACTATAATGATGGCGACATCACTCGAAATCAACTCTTATGGTGGACCACAAAGCGGCTCATCACAGACGAGGTGCGCGCGGGAAGTTGAGAAAAACAAACGAAATGGTTGTAATACATTTTTAGAGGAATATTTTCGTAAAATTTAAATAATAAATATTCATTAGGAATGGATAGATTTTGAAAGTTAGAGGCGGCTACGTGGTCCTCAGTTTTCGTTAATTTTAATATTTTTATTAAAAATATTTCAAATTTCATGCATAATTTTAGCGTTAACAACCATTTCAAATTTCCCCCATAAAAATAAAAAATAACTTGAAAAAGTAGTTATAATAATATACAGATAAATGTAAAAAAATTTAAGTATTTTTAACAAATATTCTTTTCATTAATTTGATATCCTTTGTGTGAAAAGTATGAAAATAAATTATTAGAATATCTATATCCTTCGAAAATTAAAAGTCGTGTAAAAAGGAGAAAATATCATCCAATTTAAAGCTGTGTACGATTGCTATTTTCATTTGGTCTTCTTCAGCTCCAATGATAGAAATATGAAATTCTCGAACGGCAAAATAAAGTACACGTTATCCAACAAGTGACAATGTACATCGAAGAAAAATACTTTGTGGAGGAGATTCTGGACATACGGCATCATTGGTCCATGTTTGGAAAAAATTTTACTAATTTCTTTTGGCCAAAAGTGGTTGATAAGGATTGAGTTGCTGTCACAAAGGAACTTCTGCACAATCGATTTCAGATATGGTTATATCATGTATAGAGCATTTGATTTGGCCAACGATATCGTGCGATTTGACCTGGTTAGACTTTTTCTTGTGGATTTTCTTTAGGACTATGTCAGTAATTCAAAAACGATCGGAGTCCTCAAAGTTAGCTTAACACGTGCCATCGTTCAAATCTGACAAAAATTTATACGCCAAAGTTGTTGAAAATTGCAACTATCGGATAAGCAACCACAACCAATAAAACAGCTGTTCAGAATTAAAATCCATCGGCCAAAATTCAATACCTTTTGTCTTAATATACATTTTCGAATTCTGCCAAGAATTGAAATTAGACAAGGACTCAATGATTATTTCGATATACTAACATTGAAAGCCAGAGTTATCTAAAATTGCTACACTCGGATAAGCAACCACCCAACAAACAAACGACACACAGTGGTCCAGATTCAAATTAAAATCTTCCCAAATTCATTAACTTCTGATCGAACATTTTGAAGTTTTTTTTTAAAAAAATTGAAATTGGGTAAGGACTCAAGGATTATTTTGGGATACTAACATTGAAAGTTAGGCAATTGTATATAATTTAGAAATTAGGCCAAAGTTGACTACATTTTTATTTTTCGATTTAAAAGAAAAGCAATTTTGAGATATTAACATTGCAAATTGGGCAATCGGTTTTATGTGAGAAATTAGCCCATTGTTGACTACTTTTCTTATTTTTTGAGAAAGCATTCCATGGAAAAAATTGTATGAATGATTTTAATTAAATTAATTTATTTTGATCTTCAGTTTTTTCCACAAGAACACAATGAGGAGAAATCGATTTATTTTGAAAATAATTCTCTAACTTCTGTTCCATTTAGGTCTCCGAATATGAGGCGTTTTCAAGATTATCTCACAACCATTTTCAATAGGTTTGGTTTTACGTGCCTTTGATGTGAGAAAATATTGAATGAGCTTCAAATCAAGATCTCCCGTCCGACTTGGATAATATTATATTTTTTAGAAAGTGTTCATTAAAAATATGCCCATTGTCTTACCGATAAAAAAAGTAGGAACATACTGTTTATCATCTTTTCTCATTTAAGAGTTATACGCAATAAAAAATCTTCAATTTTTACTGATCTCGATTTAATGTTATTAATGTAAGGGTTCAATAATACTATTTACAAATCGATTAGAAGTACAGTTTGATTTCCTGAAGAATTCAGAATAAAATCGAAGCGGTTTTGGAGTAAAGAGGTCAATAATTATAAAATTTCATTAATATAAAAAATAAAATTCTAAAGATGTATATACAAAAAGTGTTTCTCGGAAAGAGGGTCTCACATAGATGAATGCAGAATAAAAAAAAAAATAATTGAATAATTCGCTCATCCGATTCGCTAGAATTTGACCATTGTATAAAAGATTATTTTCAATAAATTTTTCAAAAATTGATTTCATATCTTTGTTTCTCTCAATCTCTCATCAAAAGGTAATTTCGCAGTTTTAGGAATTGAAGGATTTTTTAAAGGGGTATATTTTTATAAGTATCACAATTTATAAATATTCTTGGCACTACAATTTACAAGAGTTATGATCAGTCAGCCTCATCAAAAATTACCTAAAAAATTCAAATATGTGGGATTTATTTACCCCATTTTAGGAATTGTGGGATTTTTTAAAAGAGGTTTCTCATTATAAATACCACCATTTATAAATACCCGTTGGCCTCTTGGAGCAAAAAATAATGTCTCTTCAAAAATTGCATGTTATGTATTTTCTCTATAAAACAATCTCTTATTATATTATATTCATTCCTTGATTTCAAGGAGAATTCTGGATGAAGTAGAATTTTTAGAGCCGTTTAAATATCTTACAGTTTTGTTTAAATCGCCACCTTTACTATAGATAGAATAATCATTGAGGCATCTTGGTAACTTGGCAACCCAGCTGAAACTCCTGGCAAGACCATCTGATTTTATTCAATGGCGTTATAACGTTCATTCGTTTTTGTTAAGTGTTTGTCCGACACAATAGAAAACATTGGGCACAATTTTCCCTACCAAACCGTAACACACGATCCTCGTGGCAGTGTACAAGACGGCAAGGAAAACTATAAATAAATTTCCTGTGATTAACACACAAAAGTTATTAATTGTCAAACATTAGATGAAGCACTTCATTCGAATGGCGGTGTTCTGGTTGTCGATGTCGATGGTTTTGTCGCTGCCTCATGCTGTTGCTATTACTGTTACTGTGGGCTGTGTCGTTTCACATCACGCATTGAGATCCTTGACTCGTTAAAGAAAACACAACCCACCTTTTAAACACCCCAACACAGCCCCGCCCAATCACAAGCATACTCCAACGATTTCATTCCCTTCCATCCCATCCAATCTCAACCCATCTGGCGGAGCGATATGAACAAGACAAATGCTACTAATTTATATAAACACTTTGACTGAAATCGTTCGTGTTGTGGAAATGAACCCTTATGTTACATACATAGTATAGGTAGAGGGGGTTTATAAATGTATAAATGTTTTAGATTTGTTTTCGTTCTTCTTCATCTTCGTCGTCTACGTTTTCCCCCTTAAGTTATTCATCTGTTGTTTGTTTTTGGTTTTGGCGAAGGAAAGATTGGAGATTGGTTAAAAGTTGTTGTGTCTGTTGTTGTTGTTGTTCTACTTCCAGAAATTCCGTTTGCTTTGCTTGATAAAACTTACAAATAAATATTAAAATCCATTCTGTTGTACCCTATAGCATGCCCCAGTGTTGGGGCGGGAGGGACATTCGTTTTGATTTTGAGCGGATGTCGGTTATTTCAAAACGGATGTGGCAAATATCGTCTTATCACGAACGGTTCCGTTTCTTGGCATTGGTTGCGTCTAAAAAATCACTTTTCTTAATGCCTCAATCAATAGTAGATATGTAATAGTCTGCCTATCGATTTGTCGTTTTCGTGTTTATTAAAGCGTATTGCTTGCGAACGAAGGACACATTGTGGGAAATTGTTAATATATTCTGTGAATGTGAAATAGGTCCTCAGCTGTCCTTTGAGAATGCTGTCTTTTAATATCATTTAAATAGCTTAAAAATGGATAGTTTAAATTATTTTTTGGGATACTTTTTAATTACAGGAGGTTTTCCTTAATTGCCAACATTTAAAACTAAGTTCAGTTTGTGGCAATGTAAAAATAATAGAATTTTAGTAAAAAGGGTGGAATACATTTATAGGGAATGAATTAAAGACTGAAAAACAGATGTGTTTAAGACAATTGAAAATTTGCTATTGCTATATTATTTGCTAACGACTTTAATTCTAATAAATGGAATTCCATTTCAAAATTTATTATGATAGATACATGTTTAATATCTTATATTAGAACGGGTTCATAACAGATAATTTGTTGTATAATACAATTCTAAATTACAAAGTATATATTTTCACATACATAGCTAGATCAGTATGTCAATGTAGACTTCATCAATGGACTTGAAAGTAACTTCACGTAGAGAAAACTGTGTTGTGGTTTGAGATATTTAGGGTATTATTTGATTTTCTTGTAATTTATACAATTTGCAATTAATTATTTTCAAAGAAACATATAAGAAATCCTACCAACAATTTTTATTAGGGCTAGGATGATTACATATGCGTATTGCTTATTTTATATTTTTCCGTCCAACATTTTTGGGATCACAAAAATTGAACACAAGGCTTAGTTGAAATATTAGTAGAACATATTATCAATTTATGGTGAATATTTTTAATAGAGCATTTGAGGAACTACAAATAAATGAATTAAACATCGAATTATCATAGGAGGGATATTCTTTAAGTTGAAAGTTCCACAGATAATTTTCGGTAGATGGTATACCTTTTGTATTATTTTCAATAAATTTGTACAATATTTCAAAATAAATAAAATTGTACTCTTTAGTTGCTACAATACTACACCATCCAACCATCTGATAGGTAGTAAGACAGCCTAATAAAAAATTAAACAAATCGCTTTCTAACAAAGAAAATAAAGGATTCTTCAAATATTCCTTTATTTTCTAATTTTTTCACTAATATTTGAAGAATTTAGTGTTTTAAAATAATAATGTTTTATTTATTTCCGTTTTAAATAAAGTTTTTTCTTACATGAGGACGATATGTAATTTTATCAAAAAGGATCACGACTTAAACATTCATAGATTTCCTTCAAATATGCTTTGTTTTCTTCATTAAAATGTATGCACCGTACGTTTGGCCGGGCCGAACTTTTTATACCCTCCGCCATGGATTGCATTCCACAGAGACTGCCGATTTTCGAAGAGGTGCAGTAACATTACATGAAAATTTAATTTTTTTAATATAGCCAAACCAATTAATAACATATAAAAAAAATATAAATAAATATGAAATTGTATTATTTCAAACCACGCTTATAAGGTAAGGCTACCGATATGTTTATACTATATTTATCAAAATAATACTTCACGTCAACATATTCCATCCTATTTTAATTCCAAAAGTACAAATTTTGAAAATCCATTATCTCACGTACACAGTGCAAGATAACCTATCATCATGATTCAACCAATATTTGCCGTAAAAGTAAAAAAGTACGAAATTGAAATAATCTTTTTATTTGTGTGTCTATGCAGTCAGAGGAATGTATACACAGAATTCCATTATTCTACCTGCGGCCAATTGGTTCGTACCATTTTTATCCCATTTTGTCCCCACTTTACCCCCTTAAGAGCACGACGTTCTAAAATCTTTTTCTTTCACGTGTTTTCGCCATTAGAGGGATGAACACACCGCATTTCACCATTCTAGCTGTAGCCATTTAGTTCGTACTATTTAATCCACTTTTCCCATTTCACCCCTTTAAGAGTACGACTTTCCAAAACCTCCTTATTTTACGTGTCTACGCAATAAGAGGGGTGTAAATAACGAATTTCGTCATTCTAGCTGTTGTCTTTTAGTAGGTACTATTTTTATCCCTCTGTACCCATTGTATCCCTTGAAAGTACGAATTTTGAAAAAACCTTTTATTTTTCGTGTCTACGCAGAGGAATCTATACTCCGAAATTCATGACTCTGACTGCTGTCATTTGGTTGGTACTATTTTTATCCCCTCTTTCCATTTAAAATTCGAATTTCGAAAAATCCGTTTATTTTACGTGTCTACGCAATCAGATGAATGTATAGATCGAATTTCATTATTCTAGGAGTAGCCGTTTGGTTGGAACCATTTTTATCCCTCTATTCTCTCTATTCCCATTTTACCCATTAAAAGTACGAATTTGGAAAAAAACACTTATATATTATGTATCCACTCGATTAGAGGAATCTACACACCAAATTTCGTGTTTCTAGCTGTTGTCGTTCAATAGGTACCATTGTTATCCCTTTAAATATCACTTTATGGGGCACGGTTTTGTTGTAGTGGGAATGCGCATACTCAATATCAAGTAAGTACAAGCAGAAATATTGAAGAAATATGCTTAAAGTCTCTAAAACATTAGGGGTTATTATGGATATTTTTAGTCCTTGTGAGGGAAAAAATTTTCCCCTTGGGCCGATTTCGCCCAATTTCAATCCCAACCGTTCTACGACTATAAGACGCATTTATTGAAAATTTGGACGTCCTAGGTCCTTTCGTTTAGATGCTAGCGTGCTTTCAACAGACGGACGGACGGACATGCCTAGATCGTCTTAGAATTTCATTACGATCAAGAATATATATACTTTATAGGGTCTCAGGTCGATATTTCAAGGTGTTACAAACGGAATGACAAAGTTAGAATATCCCCATCCTTGATAAAAATACACTTGAACCGAGTGATATACATAGGCAAAGCGGAGTTAATTAACGCTTTTGGTTTTTCATTTCCTCATCATGTTTCCCCTTCACAGTACTACAAAATTCCAAAGGATACAGTTTAAAAAAATATTTTAAATACTTGCTCGGACCATATGAATACGCCATTAGTGTCAAATTAAAGAGGAGAATAAGTTTTAAAAGCACATCAAATATCAAGCTTTTATTTGTATTAGTTCAGCATTACCAACCATTTCAAATTTACCCCTTAATTTATTTAGTTTATTCATATTTTACTTTTTAAGGTGGAAATTTTGAAATGTTTGTTAATGCTAAACTAATACAGATAAGCTTGAAATTTGAAGTATTTTTAGTACATATTCTCATATTTAATTTGGCATTTAAAACGGTGTCATAGATTGTGAAAAAGTATTTAAAATAATTTTGTTGACTTTTTAAGGACCAACAGGATGAGGAAATGAAAAAACAAAGAACGCCAATTAACGCCACATCACCTATAGTTTCAGACGTACAACATCTGGTGCAAGAATAATATGGACTGCCGGACAGAGTTATGAAATAAAATACTTTTTTCGACTTTTTATGGAATTTATACGTGCCAGTAAAACATTTTTTATCAAGTTTTTTATGACTTGAACTATATATTGGGATATTTGCTTCTATATTTAAAAGAATCCAAATTAATTTACAAATGGCATGGTGACATTTGTTACTTGGCTGCAGACTACCACGATCACGATTTCGACCATGTCAAAAGCCTTTTCAAGTGGCTTCGCAGCGACTTTTCATCATCAAACCCGGCCTCTAAAAGGAGATGATTCTCACAAACGAACGAGAAGCACAACTCACTTGCCGAATTTGCGTTTAAAAAATCGCTCCAACTAATAAAGTACACATGCCATCTTACAAGCATCTCATTGAGTTGCATATGTAAGTATGTGTATATGCATGTATATTTTTGGTCTTTTTTATGACTTTTACTAAACATATATTTCTATATAAACATATATTTGTAGGCCTCATAAGTAGCTTCAATGTAAAGTCTAACCGAGCTTTATTCAAAATATCTGACCTCCAATCTAATACTCTATACAGGTACCTTCGACGATAATAAAATATAGATAAATAAAAGGCCCTGAACGAGGACAAAATCCCAATTCAAATCAAATTTATTAAGTTCAAGAGAGAAACAAAAGAAACGTTAAAATAAAATAAAAATTATCCTTAAAAAACTATCCTTAGATGTGGATTTTATTAAACAGTATACAAAAATATGTTTACCCTCCACTAGCGTATTATGACTTTAAGCATTTGTTTGTAAAAACTAAAAGGAATGGAGATGGAAATTGCTAGAGACGTGCTTATCCTGAGTTATATATCAAAACTGGCCCCAAGCTGTAAATAAAATGTCAACTCACTTCTCATTCGATTTATATATTTAAATAAAAGTATTGAACCTATTTACAAATAATAAGTTTATTGAGAAAATAACAACAAGTTATATTTCAACCAAAAACATATGTTCATGTTTAGATATAGCTCCTATACAAAAATTGTTCCCGATCTGACTATTTTCGCTCTATAAACCACATATCAACGCCTCCATAGAATAGTATGCTAAGTCGACTTAGCATGTCCCTTACTTTTAACAACCATTTCAAGTTCCAACTTAGTTTATTTACTTTATTCATATTTTTATTTTTTAATGGTGAAATGGAAAGGAAGATAAGGAAATAATATCGGGTGATTCAACATGAGGTTTAACTTTCAATATGTTTTTTTTTTTTGACAGATCACCTATGACCTATGACAAAGTGCTTTGTCATTTTTCTTCAGTATCCTTTGGCAAGTCATCATGGAAATCATCATTTCACACAACAACAGCGTCTCCAAATTCTTCAATTGTTTGGTTTGTTGTATTACGAAAACAGCGAAGAGAATATATCAGCTGTAGCTGAGAGTGTACGCCAAGATTAGATTCGATTCGTCGTCGTACTCAGCACATTGGCTTGACGTATTGGACAACTTGGCGTATTTTACGTAAGAATCTCGACCTTGTACAAGAATTTAAGCAAGGCGACTTAAATTTGCAGACAACCTTTTCTGTGCGTAGTCGATTTTGGACAAGAAGAGGAAATCTTTAAGTCCGGAAATTTTTGTGAAATTTTTAATTTACTCTGCGTAGCCGATTTTGGACATACCCAGAGTAGAAAATCTTTAAGCCCAACAATTTTTGAGAAAATTTTCATTTGGGTTAGTTTGCATTCATTTTGGAGAATAATTTCATTTGGGACATTTTTCATTTTTTTATCCAATTTTTGACTTGGGCGAGTTTTCATGGATCCATTTCAATTAATCTTAAACTAGTCTTTATTTTGTTGTCTGGGTCTTCCGGACACAGAAATATTCACAACGATACAGAATATTAGCAATTCTAACAAATTTTCCAGAATAAAACTAGTTTTTATTTTTTTCTCTAAAAATATTATTTTTATATCTCCATTTTATGGCATATTCTAAATTTTACCTTTTAACCGCATAAATTATATCAAAATCGTTGAAGTAGGGCATACCAATGCTTCCTCTGACCAACAAATCTATCTCTGACACTTGTTAACATTTATCCAGTTACGTGCTTTGCAAGAATTCCAAAAAGAATACAATACTACCAACATGTGAGTTGTTTGTGAATGAACACATTTACCTACCTACACACACACACACGTATGTACATACATATGTTGTGTATATATTGACTTACTGCTACTGTTGAATATGTATGCAGTACTCGTACACCATTAAAAAAAGTTTGGGAAAAATTGGAAAATTGAAAAGAACTCATGTTAACAAATGTCAGTAAGTATTGATGGGGTTCGGGGGCGAAGGAAAACCCGACAATGGGCACAAGTGTCTTTGATGGAATAGCTCGCCTACTTCACGTGGCAGTGCCTTCCTGTAGTTTCAAATAACATTTAAAATTCAAATATATCTTCCCATACAAAGGGAGGAAGGAAAAATGTTTTTTGTATTTTTGTTTACACAAAAGCAACGCACAAGGATGATGAAATGAAAGTCTAAATCTTACACGAGATACCGACAACTGGTCAACGCTAAGGAGATGCGTTGTTAGGAAGATTTCACGCCGCTATTATCTCCACCCATTAATCAAATCAAAATTGGCTCTGACCGACCTTTCGGCTTCTTCGGGAGGCGGAGTGGGTGGTCGGCGAGGGTGTGAAACTACACAAAAGTCTGGGGGAAAATAAGACCATAAGATTTTGGGCTTGTTTCGTTTACATTAATTATTAAAATGAAGCTGATGATTGGCTGAAGTTAAGAGTTGTTGTGCCCTTCAGTGATAAATTGTGTCAATCTGGGGTTAAATCTTGGCAGGCAGGCAGGTGGGCAGAAAGTAGATGTGGGTAGAGAGGGGTGGGGGTTTGTTGGAGACTATGTAGAGGAAGATAAGTTGCTGTGGAGTTTGTGCCTGTTAATTTTAGTGACAATGTTATTTTTCAGTGTTGGAAGAAGAGGAAACTTTTATTAAATGAAATTTCCAATTAACAGTTTAGTGGGGTGGGGTCAGTCTGTTGTAAATAAACTTTTACTTTTATAAAGTGTGAAAGGTATGGAAGGTGTGGAAATTGATAGAATGTTTATAGTTTGTTAAGTTGGTCATTGTTTGAAGGGTGAGGTAGCTTGATTCCTAAGCAAATAACAACAATTTTAACTGTGAAACACGGCATTTTTAATATTTTTTCAATAAAATAAAAAACAAACAAAACATCATTCATTTACTATACGTCATGTTTTGATTAGAAATATTAGTAATTTTTCAGGATCAAAATCATTCATTTACTATACGGTCATGTTTTGATTAGAAATATTAGTATTTATTCAGGATATAATTTACACCATGCAACAAAAATTTAAAATTTTGTCCAGAATTTTTTATGTATGATACCGTCCGACAATAAACGTATGGAGCTAAAGAAAAAATGGAGTTAATTTATTTTACATTTCCTCACCCTGTTGTCTCTTCATAAGACTACAAATTTTCAAAAGATACATTTAAAAAATTATTTTAAAGTCTTATTCGCACCTTATGATAACTTTATAAGTGTCAATTTAATGAGGAGAATATCTGTTAAAAATACTTCAAATTTCATGTTTCTGTCTGTATTAGTAAAACATCATTCTAATTTATTCATATTGTACTTTATAAGAGGAAAATTTTAATGACAAACTAATACAGATAGAAGTATGTAATTTGAAGTATTTTTAGCCTATTTTCTCCTCATTAATTTGGTCTAAGTATACCGGTATCATATGATACAAATGAATATATAAAATTATTTTTGCTAAATTGTATCCTTCGAAACTTTGTAGCTGAAAAGCTAAAAACGCCAATTAACTCCATTTCGACTATAGTTTCAGACATATATCATCCGGTTCAAGTGGACTGTCCGGTGTATTTCATTTTATTGAAGTTCAAATTTTCGTTGGATGTTCATTTAATATTTATGCTATAATTTTGACAATATAAGCCATATGAAATGAAAGGTAATTTTGTTTTTTTTTAGGGAAAAATTGAGAAAAATATTGTTTTTCCTTTTGCTGTCACAAAGTAGAAAGTATGGTAAACATGTCTTATTTATTTTTAGGAAGCTAGCATTCTGACAGAGAAATCAACGCCAATTTGAAAAAATCTATAGAAAAATATGGAATTTATAACTCTTCTTGTATAGGTGAGAGGATTTATAAAAAATCTAGTTTTTTAATTCTGGTTTATCCCTTTCGCCACTAAAGTTGTTTATAAAATCCAAAACTCATTAGAAATCATATTGAGACCCATACTTTGTCAACAAGAACAACATTTAAAACAAATGCGCCATTTAAAATTTTATATTTGAACTATCGATTACTTTGACTTTGAAAGGTAGTTCCTCATGAACTAAATATTTCTCGCACTTCCTTTACAAACTTCGTACTTGGCAGGCTATGAAGAATTTTGCCGAAAAATTTTGTTTTCAGATGAAGCTCATTTTCATCTCGGTGGCTATGTCAATAAGCTAAATTGCCGCATATGGGGTTCAGAGAACACCCACTATGACTACTGAGAATCCAATGCATCCACAACGCGTCACTGCTTGGTGTTGATTTTTGGCTGGCGGCATCATTGTACTGAACATCTTCAATGTAGGATACCGTTCCATTTTCCGTCCGATTATGAGCTTCATTTGCCCAAAGTAGAAGAATTGGACGTGTGATTTAAACAGACACACTGCTCGTCGATATCATAATCGGCAAGTTTGGTGGCCGCCTCATTTGTGCAATTTGACCACACTAGGCAATTTTTTCTTAGGCAAGTCTATTAGGAAATGTCAAGCTTGTTTTCTTCGTTAAGATGCCAACTACTGCAAACTAAAACAACAAAATCCTTTATATAATTTGCCGAATTTTGCGTTGGCACGCAAGAAGTATTGCTGGGTAAGTATACCTGCATATACACATACTTACATATGCAACTCAATGAGATGGTTTTAAGATGGAATGAGTACTTTATAGCATGATACGATTTTTTAAACGCAAATTCAGCAAGTGAGGTGTGCTTCTCGTTCGTTTGTGAGAATCACTTCCTTAAAGAGGCCGGGTTTGATGTTGAAAAGTCGCTGCGAAGCCACCTGAACGAAACCTTTAGACAGGGTGGAAATCATGATAGTGGTAGTCTGCAGCCAAGTAATAAATGTCACCATGCCATTTGTAAATAAATTTGCATTCTATTAAATATATATGCAAAATGGTATTGAGCCAGGACAATATCCCAGTTCAAATCAAATATTTTAATTTTTTCTAATTTTGTTATATAAAAATTAGCAAACAACTAGTTTTTGAAGTTGTATTTTTTTTTGTTACAATGCTAGCTTTTTTCTATTTTTTTAGTTTTTTATTCAAACCAAAAATAATATTAAAAAAAAAAACAAATTTTTTCGCAATACCTTGGAAACTTTCCCTAAACTACTTTTTATAGTATATTGAATTTGAATTTGAATTTTATTAAACATTTTTTTTGGTTCAAACAAAATATAATTTTTTTTTCCAAAAAAAAAAACACAAATAATAAGAATGAATAAGAATTGGATTGTTATTCCAAATTAAAAAAAATGTTTTCATAAAGATATATTGCTTTCGGGTTTAAGAAACCAAAAACCCACCCGAAAATGTTTAACACAATCCTACAACCAAATATTTGTAAACCTGTGTAATGCATTTAAAGTATTGTTATCCATATATGTGTGCAATAGTTATTTCCGCATGATAAGTTAAAAATAATCGAAACTCATTGTTATATTTTTAGGATTAGTCTCATTGTCATATGAAATGGGAAAGGATTTAAATCCAAACAAAACAAAGACAAATGAACAAAATTCAACTAAATACATTTTATAAGCAATAGTAAGTATGAATGTATACATGTATATATTTACATAAAACTATATACATATGTAAGTGTGTATCATCTGTATATGCCTCTTAGCCTAATGAAAACATACGATTATTAGCTTTCAAACAAAAAAGAAACCAAAATTGTGATGACATTTTCATGACCACATTTGTCTGCGAGAACATATCCATACGATGGATATGGCAAAGGCATTGCTTTCTTCACAAAATATTTATCCTAATGATGTCTGTGTGCCCGAAAACGGCCTACTTGTGAAAACATTGTTGGAAGTGTACATTTTTCCCTACACATACATACATACATGCATAAATATGTACATGTCTCTGAGTAAATCACATGTTTATGGTATCACGCCTCGTATATCTTGTTTCTTTAAATGATTAATTATGACTTTGGCGTAAATTTGCCATATGTGACGACTTACTCGACTCGTATAAGTCATTTTAATTCAATCAAACAAACATTTCTACTATAAATCACATTTCTGGGGATTGATGACGAGAATTTGTATGATTTACCGACTTACGGTTGTCAACAAATTGTTGACAGGCTTAAATTGTAAGTGATTGAGAGCATTTGCAAATCTGTTTGAATGTTTTATAATCAACTTGTGAGAAATTATAAATACCCCGCGGCAATTATTTTAAAATATTGTGGAAATATTTAATTTGTATTGTATTTACAGTATTGCAATGGTGTGGGTGATTTGTTTACGGATATTACAATCCCAAGTGTGGAAATACTTAAGAAGGAAAAGTTGATCCAATCACTGCCCTTTGAAAACTCCGGCTTCATTATGTGTTTAACAATATATCAGCATCAAAGCAAATATCCACGTTTTCTTGCGAAATATGGTTGAGCGAAATATTGTTCACGTATCTTGCCAATTGCTTCCACCAGTTAATTAATTATTAACTGTCAAGATTTCGGCGTTTGATGTATAAATATTTTTCGAAACTGTTTGCCACGGTACAATTTATATGTTATTTCCACCATAGCGTATGAGAGTTATAAATATGCAAAAAATAGTAATCATACGTTATATAGCATTCTAAAACTTCGACTTGCATCGCTAAAATAAAATTGATATCATCAAACTGGGTCGTCAAAGTTTCGACTAGCGTCGCCAAAAAAAATGTTGGCGCTTCGAATTGCGTCGTTAATGTTTCGGTTTTTGTCGCTATCTGGTTCACATGTGTAAACAACAATTTCTGCTTTATAAATGATCTGGTGAAAAGCCTACAGACTGTGGATAAATCCTGGTCCAACTAACAATAATAATAGTTCGACGTTTTTATTTATTTCATAAATCATGAATTTTCCCAAATTATAGTCTTGAGGAATTTATTACAAAATATGTGTGAATATGATATATTAGAGCGAGCATTTAAAATTTCGAATGTAACATTTTCCGAAGGAAATTTTGATCTTATTCAAGAAAATATGCTATTTTCTGAAGGGAATTCTTAATTTTGTTCATGAAAGAGTGTAGCGACATTTTCAGAATGAACATTTTATGATGTATTCGAAAATTATATTGCTCGTTTGATTTGACTTCAGTCTAAGGCATAAATAATCTTAACAGTGTTAACGTAACTACAAGATTGAACAAATTTTACATTCTACAGCAATATGGATGTAATACAGATCAAATTAGGTCTACAAGAACATATTCAAATAATTGACCTGTTTTTGCTTGCTAACTTCTTTCAGAAAAAAGTTATTAATTGCAAAAATGAGTGTCAGTAAATTGATACAGAATTAGACAATTTTTAGATCTTTCGTTGTCTTTATTGAGATACATCGAAAAATCCTTTATAATTTTCTTAATTACAACAGAAATGGCATACTTTATTTTGGCTACAACAGATTTGGAGTTGATGAAGCAACTACAAAATTTTAATTTATGTAATAAGGAAAAGTGGAAATATTACTACACTTTCTTGGTAACTATCTCATACTTAAAGAGTTTAGGTGGATGCCAACCGCAAATCAGTTCTGAACGAAGAAGAAGTCATACGAATATTATATGGGCAAGGTAAAGATGATTGGATTGAAAATTGCACATAAAAAATCAATAATGAATAATTGTACAAGTAATCAAACAGCAGACATATTTGAAATTGACGTAAATTGTTTACTATTAGTTTTTGTGTTGTTGATTAGTGATTTTTTACATTATTTTTTTCCATGCAAAAATTTAAATGTTAAATCAAATATAAACATGAAAGTTTCTATTTATGAAAAGCAAATAATACGCAATTGTTGATGTATTGTTTTCCCTTAATTATTTATATTCGTTTCCGTTAAATATATTTTTTTATTTTTTGATTGATGGATTCAGAGAAGATTTAGGTTGAGGTTGGAATGGTAGCCAAAAGACCTTCAAAAAAAACTTTGAAATATAGATGGAAATTGTGAATCCATGTGAAGAACTGGACGTTTCGGAATTGACATAAGAACTGCTTCGATTTAATTTTTTTAGCATTTGTTTGTTGCAGTTACCAACAAATTCTTCCTAAGAAGAAATAAATTGGTTGTATAGCTGGAATTCGTATGTGTAAGGTTAAAAAACACCTGAAAATCAAATAAATCAATTACCAGTCAAAACAACACAAAAACTAAAAATATACGAATTTGATTGAAATAAGCACGAATTTGAAATGGCAAAATTTTCATCGTTTTTTGAGGTGCTGTTTTTTTTCGGCCACAGTATATATAAGTTTCTGTAAAACTTGTATCAATTCTATAGCTGATAGTAACAAATCCAATATACTCGGATCTTTCAGATCTTAAATCCAAAAGTGCTTACAATCTTTTTTAAAAGTCTGTTCTGCCCAAGGCGATTATTAGTGTTTTAATTTTGAACTACGCAACAATAATGAAATTCATGTACGTTCAAATGAAACTATTTGAAAACAAATGAAACGATCAATTTTGAAATGAATAGCTCACCCGATAACTCTGTAAACTAATCGTTTGAGATTTCTGAATGTCTGATTACTATACTGTAGTATTTTGTAATGTCTCCTCTATGTTTTGGTATTTAAAATTATTTAAAAAATACACTTGTTTGATAAGATTTTCCGAAACATATTTTGGATTTCTAAAATATTTCAACTTTTTACATAACCGTGCAACCGTGCGAATGAGTAACGTTTGCAATGATAAATATAAGTTATACGCCACCCATGATGATAAGAAACCGTCATAGAATTTGTTATCGATCGATATCATTTAGAATTTATTACATAAATTGTATACACTCTACGAAGTATTATGTCTTTGTGCATTTGTTTGTAACACCCAAAAGGAAGGGAAATATACCCATTGTTAATTATACAGATCGGCTTAGAATCACTTTCTGAGTCGATTTAGCAATGTCCGTCTGTATGTCCATCTATTGTTGTAATCACGATACAGGTCGCAATTATAGTCCGATCTTAACAACAATTGGCACAAGTAAGTTTAATCCAACTAGAAACACCTATACTGAAAGTGGGTAAGATCGGTTCTGATGTATATATAGCTCCCATACAAATTTCACTCCCAATTTGAGTTTTTTTGCTATAGAATCCACATATTTTTAAAGATTTTCTTCAAAATTGGCAAACCATCTTATATTTAAACTAGGAACACCTATGGTGAAAATCAGTCAAATCGGTTCAGATTTATATAGCTCCCATACAAATTTCACTCCCAATTTGAATTTTTCCGCTCTAGAAACCACATATTTTAACAGATCTTCTTCAAATCTTGCAAAATATCTTATATTTCAACTAGAAACACTCATGGTGAAAGTTGAAGCTATATGTAAATTTGAACCCACCTCAGTTCAGATTTACATATAGCTCTCATAAAAATTTCGCTTCCTGATTGACTTCCCCCCTCCCAGAAGCCGCGTATTTGCAGAAAATGTCTTAAAATTTAACATAACACGTTATACTTCAACTGGAAGAACTTATTGTGAAAGTTAATTACTTCATTCCATGTTTGGATATAGCCCCGATACAAATTTGACCAGGTCGTATTAACCTGTGATTAGGAAACGTACAAAAATGTTTCCCGTTTTCACTTTTTTTCTGAATTGAAGTGTATTCCGATAGAAAGTGGAGTGTATCTTATAGTCGGCCCCGCCCGACTTTAGCCTTTAATTACTTGTTTTATTTTTAATTGTTTGAATGATCGAAAATTAAAAAATATCATTATTTAAATTTCTTTAATTTAAATTTAATGTGAAAAATAGTGATTACTTCAGAATGTACTAGAATTATATAGATTTAAATAGAGGGTCCTCCGTTTGCATCCATTTCGTTCCTAGCAATCTAGCCATTGTTATGGATTAGTTAATGTTATCATTGTGAAATTTTCAATCACGATGTTGGGATTTAGCACAATAAGCAAAGGGAAATAATTCCTGAAGAAATGTATATAATCCATTTTAAGGGTGCGGAAACTTTTCTTTGAGAAAATTCATTGGCTATGCCCCCACTGCCTTTATTCACAATCACAAGATTGTGTTTATAAAACAAATGTATATATCCAATTCGCTGATATCCGTATTCATTAATATGGTATCTACTTTCACTTTATCCCCCTCTCCCTGCCTCAATAAAACGCATTATCTTGGATTATTGATGTAAATCATTTAGACAGCCAACCAATATTTTGAGGTAACATTGAAAGCATAAATCACATTAAACAGCCATTACACGAAGACCACTAATCTGTTCTAGATTGAACACCATCATCATCATCAACATCCAAAGAAAAAAAGTGTGCCTCCCCCCAAAAGCAAAAAACAATATTTGAAAATTGTTGTAATAAATTCCAAACACGCACGCACAAATCAATAAAACCACAAATACTGCTAGTTTTCGGTTGATGAATAAGGCCAATTATTACACGTAACAAACACAAAAGTTGTTTATTTATTATGGCGTTGCGGGATGAATTTTTGTCCGGCCTGGACTATTATTCGTGTGCTCTTTTCTGTGTGTGTGTTTCGCTGTTTTTTTTTGTTTTTTTGGTAGGCTATAAACTTTGACATTGTTATAAATTGCAACAATCTATTATACACCAAAAAGGGCTGATATATTTGTTTGTTTGTTTGTGACGCTTGAAAAATGACACTTTTTTACAACGTGAAAAAAATTCGCGAATTTTCTTGTTCTTTTTATATTATGATGACAAATGAATGCCACTCTCATACGTCACACATTACAATGAACTGACATGAGATGCCCGTTGTGGGCGAAATGATTTGATAAAGTAATCCTTTTAGGTTAACATCATCATTAAAACTTTCACATGCACGCACACTTATTTAAAACAGGAATAACAATGTGATTTATGGCTTTTAAATTAAGGTTTGAAATGGAAGCTTTTAATAGAGTTCAGCTTCGATGATGGTGGAAAATTCTATGATATCTCCAAGATCTTATTTGTCAGCTAGGTCTTACATTCATTTACACTTTTTCAAAAATAGTCGTCAATCCAAAATCTCGAATTATGATTGGAATTGAAACAATTTTTATGTAATTTCAGTTCAATTCAGAATTTTCTATTTTTTAATTTGTCTATATTTTTGTAGACAATTTTCCTTGGAAGAAACTGTGGCTTCAGAACCAATTTAATTTAAAAACACTTTCGTTCGATGTGAGTTTTTAGAAAAGAATAGTACTCGTTTTGCAAATTTGAATTTAAATTTAATTTTATTTAATTTCAATTCATTTAATTTAATAATTTGTGTATTTGCACTTAATTATCCATTTATTTAAGTTCCTTTCAAGTTTTGAGCTGCGACCAGATTCTGGTGTGGTAAATTGTAATTTAGCTATTTCCTTTCCTTAATTTAACCTGTTTCAATTTCGTTCTGAACAAAGTTGAAAGTTTCATTTGAAGCACTTTTTTAAATTAATTGTAGTTCCATTCGATATGACCAGATTCTTGTTTAATAAATTTGAATGTAACCATTTTCAGTTTCAGTTCTGATTTTTTAAATTTATTGGAACAATTTTCGTCCTGAGAAAAATTAAAACGTTCCTTTGGAGCACTTCTTTTTTCATTAATTTGAGTTCCTTTCTTTTTGATTTTTTTAATTAATTTCAAATTTGATTTTTTAAGAAATTTGAGCAATTTTCGTTCTTTAGAAAAATTACAACTTTGGAGCACTTCTTTTTGTATCAATTTGAGTTCCTTTCATTTCGATTTATTTTTTTTTTAAATTATTTTTAATCTTTATTTTAATTTTCATCTTTCGCAACACTTACCGCTTTGTCTTTACTTTTTGTTTGAATTAGGGAAATGTAACGGAAAACAAGAACGTGGAGTAGTTCTAGTCTGACTTTTTCTCTGTGTATCGGGACCAAAAAATTGGATTTGGGATTTGTGAGAGTCGACGATGAGCCGTTGGTTTGAGCACACGTTTGAAATAACAGTGATGTTCTTTGTCGTTCAGCACAGGCCTTTTATACTTTGGTATCATTTGCCGTCAGATGGTTTTTGGTAACAAACCGAAACGAACCACTGCCTCGTCTCTGCTATGCTGCTGCGCACGAAACAGCAACCTGAGGAGACCTGGAGCAGAGCTCCAGTGCTCGCACAGCGATGCTGCACATTCGTTTCGTCGTCGTCGTTGTCGTCGGCCTCAGCCTCAGCGAAATTGTTCTTATCATCTGTTCAAGTAGGTGCTCGTAGAACACACACGCAGACAGCGGCTTCGGTACGCGTCTGCGCCAACTGCGACAGCTGCTGCTGCGGCAGCATCATCATAATTCGCCTGTATGGTAGTGTTAGTGCAATGTGCGCTTTTTTATCACACACCTCAAACACCAACCCCCCAACGACTGCATGTAAAGGTTCGTTTCATTCTGTTGCTGTTCTATCTCTCTGTTATCAGCAATGCAGAAGTGTGCTGCTGTCTGTCTGGCTGGCTGGACTTAACAGTCTCTCTGTCCGGTTACACATGTTGTGCTTGAGTATATCATGGTTATGTTCAATTGTCTCTGTGTGTGTGGATGATAGTGTGCATGTTTTGTGGGTGCGCTGTTCTTATTGCTGTTATTGTTTTATGTCGTCTCATTCCCTTCATGCCTATCGTTATCTCTTTTGTAAATGCTCAAGTATTTGTTTGTGTCTGTGCACCACGGACCGTAGTTGGTCAAATAACCACGTGCATTTTCGGCTTTGCGGCATTTAACACTGTTTTGGGTTTCTCAACGCCATTGTCGTTGTGTTTGTTGTTATTGTTGCTGCTGCTCCTACACTCAGAGGATTTTCGTTCGGAAACAAAGCAAGGCTGCCGATAATCCGGTTATATTTAACAGCAGATTTCCCTGCTACAGTTTCAATTTATAAACCGATTAATCGAAAATCTACAGAATTGAAGTATTCAAGCCTCTTTAAATTGCAAATAAAAAGAAATTTAAAATTTATAGGAATTCAGATAATGTGCAAATAATTGAATAGTCGTCATTTTCAAAGACAATTATAACCAGCATGGATGTTTCAAAATTCATTTAATGATTTTAATGATAATGAATGGGAAATATTGCATATTTTTTCCTGCAAGGAAATTTAAATTCCATTTTGGAATTATCGACGTGAATAATAAATCATGAAAATTATTGAAACAATTGCCCTATCCGGCAATCTTTTTAGTCAAATAGCTAGCACACGTTTTTGATATCTTACGCAGATAGCTTATCTCAATATCTGCAAAATAAAAAACACAAAAAATACTAAGACAAATACTAGAACAAGCTATGACGTATTGCTACGACATTGATAGGCTCAGTAAAATTTCATAAATTAAAAAGCACTGAAACTTCGAAACCTACAATTACATTTTTCAAACTTTTAGATTTTTTAATTTAAAAATATTTTTTTGGTCTGTAATCAATAGGCCCAAAAAAATCTTGCTCCAGGGCAATATCCCAGTTTAATTTTAAAAATACCTGTACCTGTAAACTTAGCTATTAAAACTATAACGTACCTGTAGACTTAGCTATTATAACTATAAGAGAAAAATGGAACGACATTAAGGACTATACTACAATACCCATGGACTTATTCTTAGAAATATTAACGTTTTGTATTAAAGATACCAGATATTTTAAATATGATGACAAGGTTTACGAACAGCGAAAAGGAATGCCAATGGGATCACCAGCTTCACCGATTATTGCAGATATTATAATGGAAGAATTACTAGACGCCTCAATGCAGAAACTGACGATAAAGCCAAGACACTTAACAAAATACGTAGACGATTTATTTGGTATTGTGAAGAAAACAGAAATACAAAACATATTAAATGTATTGAATTCTTTCGATAATCAATTACAATTCACAATGGAATGTGAACAGGACATTAAACTTCCATATCTTAACGCTATAGTGTATAGACGAGACAACGTTATAAAAACGGATTGGTACCAAAAAGAGACAGCACCTGGAAGATTAATAAATTTTTACTCCGAACATCCTCGACGTATAAAAATCAACACCGCGATCAACACGACGTATAAAAATCAACTTTATCAACAGAGTTAGTTTTCAACATTAGTGACGCAGAATTCCATAAAAATAACGAAAAGAAGATAAGACATATTTTAAAATTAAATGACGTTCCCAATAAAACCATTACGGAATTAATAAGACATGTGAAGAAGAAACGACCTGGAGAACTGAATGAACCAATTTCAAAAATATACAAACCGATGACATATGTTCCTGGCTTCTCGGAAAGATTCAAAAACTCCAACATTTATAAAAAGGACAACATACAATTAGCATTAAAGAGCAACAATACAATTAATGACCTTTTTAGCAGGACAAAATCAAAAATAAACAAGGAAGATAAATCAAACGTAGTCTATAAGATAAAATGTAATGGGGACAAGTCCAACGTATGCCAGAAGGTATACGTTGGTACTACAAAGATGAAATTAAAAACTCGACTTTCTGCACACAAATCTGATCATAAAGCGATTGACAAACCACTTGAACAAAAGACAGCACTAGCAGCCCATTTTACCTTGACGGGGCATAAGCCAAACTTCAACGACGTAGACATTTTGACGCAAGAAAATAATTATCGTAGAAGATATACGCTTGAAATGTTATATATTATAAATGTCCCTACTGACCAGAGAATGAACAACAATACTGACACTGACCACTGTGCACAAATATATCGAAACATTGTTGACAAATATGGACGAAAACAATAGCTTTAGTTGAGAAAGTTGGTTTTGCTAAAATGTAATTATTGTGATAATTTTTGTTCTGTCGTTTTGTATAATTAATTTTGTTTGTATTTTTATGTGAATATCCCTGAGGATGATCGTCGATGACGATCGAAATATCGGAAAAGAATAAATAAATAAATAAATAAAACAATTTAAAAACCTAAACATCAGTTTTTTGATTTGTTCATGACCTCAAGCCAGACTATCCGGAAAAATAAATTTTAACTCAAACCACATCATTAGGCTGTGTAAGTTGAAGATGTAACAAATAGAGCATTATCTAAGTAAACCAACTTCTTTAAAAGATTCCATTTATATTATCGAATATTCACGACTTTTCACCCATTTTTGCAGGGCTGTGGAGTCGGAGAAATTTGCTGGAGTCGGAATTGGAGTCGAAAAAAATGTTCGACTCCGGGTAAATGTTTTTTCGTTATTATAAAATTAATAAATCTTTAAAATCTTAAAATATTAGCCTGCGACATGTTCTGTGATCACAATTAGAATGTTTTATAGTTGTGAAAAATTTAAAATAAAAGAAAAGTTAATGTGGTATTCATTTATTAATGCAATTTTGAAAAAACGTGCCGGCGAAGGTACTATTATAGATCCAGCGACTCGTTGGGGAAGTACGTATTTAATGCTCAAACGTCTAATTGAAATAGAATGTTATTTAAACGACTTGGACAAAAGTCACCTCTCATTAGCAGAAAAATATTAGGATCAAGTCATTGTTCTCGAAATGGTTTTACAGGGTCCTTAAATTGTAACCAAAAAATTTTAAAGCGAGAATTTGACACCAGGTGGTTTCTACAGGAAGGAGAAATTTGAAAATGGAATTGCAAGCGATATTGCTTTCTTAGGGACTAGAAGAGGGGCCGAAATAAAGAGTAATTCTATTCTATTGGCGGGAATTTGTGTCGACCCTTCAAATAGAATTTTATTAAACCATGATCAAGTTTTAATGACACGGTAGAAAGAATGCAAAACAACTTTTAGTCCAGATGGTTCTCAATTGTGCGATACATCTCACGTATCAACCCCTTCTGACGACTTCGAAAAGTATTTGGATATTTTGGAGCAAAATAAGGCTAAAATGTTAAGAAGTGATCCCGTTGAAATACAAAAACAAAACTTTTATCGGGAATTGAATGAAATAACAAATGTTGACAGAAAAGACAAAAAGGATTTCTATAACCTGATCATCTCTTATTGGGCAAAAAGCAGGATTTATGAATTAAAAAAGTGGGATTTCGCGGGATTTTGTAGAAAAAAGGCGGGATCGTGAGAATCTACCTAAAAACGTAAACGTAAATAACAAAGCTACATAATGTAATATAAATAAAAATGGCTGTGCTTAGAATATTTATGACAGGTTTATTTTGCGGGCGTCCAATTAAAAATAAATAGGGTCACAATGGGCAAAGAGGCAGATGGTACCAATCATACGGTATAGCCGGAATCATGAACTTCAGGCTCCCCTGATTGTGTGGACTATTAGGATTGTAAATAGATAAAATTGGTCAGAGGCATTAAGTTTTCCCTAACAAGGACTGAAAATAGACACATTTTTCGATAATTGCTGCGGGAGTATTCTTTAAAATTATTAATTTTTTTCACTATTTCACCAATGAAACATTACAATTTTTTTAAAATAGTAAAAATATGTCGGCGTGTAGGTTGACTTCTACGCAAAGTCGACAGCCTAGAATCGGTAATACTGTGAAATTCACTCCATAGAAGGTTAGGCGTGGCTGAAATTGACTATTTATATAAAATTTTTTATCCATTTAATTAGTAGTTACAGAATATCTTTTTGTTTTGTTTCCATAGTATTTTGATTAATTAATTAAAAATACTTTAAAAAATACGTTACAATAACAGAATTACATAGAAATGTATTTACATTTTTTGTTTGTTTTATGAAATAAAACGAGTTTTCTTTGAAAAATTTACATTATTACAATTATTGAAAAAATACACCACTAATTATTATTGATTGAACCTCCGGAGTCGAAACATTATAAAATGCTGGAGTCGGAGTCGAACAATTTTGCCACAGCCCTGCATTTTTGTGATTTCATTTTGTATTGCTTAGAATTGCCATAAATTGTGCAATTATCTAATAAGCACACTGCTGGCGTATACGTTATAATTATTAGCGATAATATTACTCATTCGCATACTTTTCGTATTTACCATGAGAAAAGCGATTATGACTCATTTAAATTTTATCAAATTCCTAAACCACCAATTGCATTCCCTGTGTGATAAAGTTTATTTGATGTCTTTCTTACAATAATTCAATAGCATCACTGCTTCCGTCTTCACATATTACATTTAATGAGCTCGATTTGCGCAATCCCCGATTATTGCAACTCCCCGATTAGCGCATTTCTTTTATATTAGGTCTTTGTAAGTGCATCTTTTTATAAAAAATGGTCAAGATAAATGCAACTTTTTTGATGCGCTGAAATTAGGTTTTTCGTTTACTGTTTTAGTTTTATTATTTTTATTTACTGTCTTTTTATTGTTTTGTGTTCAGAAGCATACACACTTTATTTTCTGCGAAAAAAAAACTTAAAATGCAACAAAAAGAAATCAGTTTATTAATTAACGGTCAACACAAATTCCATGGATTTAAAATTTACTGAGTGACTTTTCCACAGAAGAGATCGACAAATGAATCATTCAAGATATTTTTGAGGAAACCGTAGATATTAATATCTCAAAAGACTCAGAGTGCCCCGTTTCATGATATCGAAAGTTTGCTTTCGTTTCCTTGCTGGACGACCGATAACCGATTTTGATTTCGCTAACAACGATCAAAACGACAATCGAACGAATAATTAAGTTCAAATGATGTTATCAAAGCTCTTGATTCCTGTGGGGAAAGTTATTGATATTCAAGGAATAAGGAAAAGTTTCAAACTGCTAAAGTACAAACGAAAATTTATTTTTTACGAAACAACTGATGTTTTACATTTCTGTGGAAAATTATTAGCCTACATACAAAATTACTTATTATTTACAAACGTTATGCTTTAAAGAGTTTAACAAACTTTAATGTTTTTAAGAGAATCGATTATATTTTCAAAAAATCACTTCAATTTTTATACCCTACATCACTTCGTGGACTTGGGTTTTATAAGTTAGTTTTCCGCCAAATGTTTGTAACACCAAGAAATAATCGAGACCCACCTTTAAGTATACGGATGGGCTTAGAATCACCAGCTGAATCGATTTCACGATGTATGCCTGTCCGTCTGCTGTCCATCTAAGCTTGTTCGCACTCTACAGGCCGCAATTGTTGTCCGATTACCATGAAATTTAGCACGAGTTATTTATTCTGAAGGAAATCGGTTCAGATATAGATATAGCCTTCATACAAATATCCCTATAATTTACTAGAAACAGCTAACGGGAAAGTGGACCACATGGGTCCATGTTTTGATATAGCCCCTATACAAATGTACATCCGATTTACAATATTACTGCTCTAAAATGCACATTTTACATCGGATCTTGATAAAATTTCCCACACAATGTTATATTTAGACTAGAAACACCGATTTTGAAAGCCATCTATATAGGTCAATGTTTTGGTGTATCCCCTATACAAATAGCCCCCAGTTCACACTATTACTGTTCTAGAATCCACATTTTACATTGGATTTTGATAAAATTTTGCAGATCATGTTATATTTCAATAAAGAATACCTACTTTGAAAGTGATCTATAAAGACCCACTTTTTAATGTAGCGTCCTTACAAACGGGCCCCCATTTTCATTATTACCCCGCTAGGAGCCACATTTTACATCGGAAGTTTATCAAATTTGCAGATTATATTATATTTCTATTAAGTATACATACTATGAAAGTCAAATATATGGGTCCATATTTTGGTATAACCCCTGTAAAAATTGGGCCCACATACGAATCTATTACAGCTCTAGAAGCCACATAGTGCATTAGATCTCGGTAAAATTTTGCAGATCATGTTATATTTCAACTAGGAATACCTACTTTGATCTATATGGGCCCACTTTTTAATGTAGCGTCCTGACAAATGGCCTCCATTTTTAGTATTACCTCTCTAGGACCAACATTTTACAGTTTTTCAAATTATGCAGATCATGTTCAATTTCAACTAGGAATACCTACTATGAAAGTGAAATATAAATGTCCATTATTTTGTTATGGTACAACCCCCAAGTGTTGTTATAGCCCCCTACAAATGTCCGCCAAATTATCCTATTACCGCTGTAAAATCTGCATTTGTCATCGGATCTTTGTTCAATTTATCAATTATTTTTTAAATCATTCATATTACATCGGACCTAGATTACATATTCCAGATTATGGATTATTTCACATAGTAACACTTACTGATGAAGTGGACCATGGAACATGTCTCTCTCTCTCTCAGTTACGAACACTTACAGCAAAAGTGGAGCATTACGCAAAGAAATTGCCATCGCTCAATATCAGCGATTGTTTGCATAAGACGTCAGATTCAACTTATTACAGCCAATCAATGTTGCCATATTCGTTAAATTTGACTAAAGATGCATTTTTAGTATACTGTATAATTTATCGCTCCCATAGTATATACGCAGGGAGTGGTGTAGGGTATCATATAGTCGGCCTTTCCTTACTAGTTTCTTTTGTTATGTTTTTCTTAAATAAATTAGTAATTATTTTAAATCTGTCTTATTTTGCGTTAAAAAATAGGACGATATTACTATATATAAACCTAAATAATTTGCGTCTCGGTTAGTGCAACAATCTCAGTTAATGCAACTGGCTTGATTCCCTATCGGTTGCACAAATCGAGCTTTTACTGTATATACTTCCAAGATAAGCAAATTCAAAATTCAAATTCAAAATTATACGTACGTAGAACAATAAAACTAAAATTCGATTTGAAGTGAATGAGCATCCACCATGGAGGGAACACTGTATTATCGGCAGATTGGAGGACTAGGAGGAATGTTATGCAATTTTTTGCACATTAAGACATTTGTTACTATTACATTTTGTTTTAAATAATTTATGTAATTTTAAAGACCACACCCACGTCTAGGACGACATTACAAATGTGGTTTAATGTGGTTTGATATGGCTCGGGTCGGATTTTAATCAATGACATTCTCATCGTGAATGTATTTCAAGAAAACCCTGAATTATGGAGGTTATTTTGAACGCGTTCAGCTCACGAACGGACAATAATAAAAGCGAACACATAAAACAAACCCATCCTTCAATTCAGTCGGGAACATCAACAACATTTTTTCCTTCCTCACAAAAGAAGCCACTCTAATGCATATAGCCTTAAATATTACATATGCATAGCGATATTCCTAGCCAGTTTTTAAGATTTTTGTGCTACTCTTAAATTACGTTTTATAAAATCCGCTCTTCTTTTACATTTTTATTCCGATTTGTGTTTGAATGGGCTCGCTGGAAAGGTGCTGATCACTAATTGTGATTTTTAGAATTTTCCAAATTTATTTTTTAATTTCCTTATCCAGTAATTTTTTAATTGTTGATCCTCAAGGTTTTATAGAAAATTGTGGTCTATTTTCTTACAATTTTTACGTTATGTAAGGATATTCAAGGATAAAATATGTTTTGACATTTTGAACATCCTTTTTAAACCAGGACATGAACAATTTACTACATCGGTTTAAATCAGTCGTCGCGAGGTTTCCGACGATTCCTAAGTTTTTATAATTCCATGATTTCTGTATATTGCCAACTTTGACGAATCATGAAATACAAACTACAACAAACGGACCGAATTTTATAAAATCGGACCATCACGGGTTCGCGACTGTGGCGAAATTTTGGAATCGCCCTATAATTAAAATCGATTTAAATAAGTTTATCGTTAAATGACTTATGGAGAATGTAAATATAAATTGGTCTACGCTCCATTTTTCTATGGTTCTTCGTTAAGTGGTCCTGCAAGTTTCAACAAAAATAGGCAGTGATTATTTCCAGCGTGAATTGCTGAGTAAGCGACAGTCGAGCTTAGTTTTGTCCCACATCTTCAAAACATAATTAAAATCGAAATTCCAGAACATGTGACATATTCATATTTAAAATTAAAAAAAATGTAGCACGTGTTCATAATTATTAATAAAAATCGATATCAAGTGTAGTTTACCGTGTCAGTTGACATATACATTAGAGCGTACCAGGTTACAAGTAAAAAAAAAAAAGTTCGCCGTACACCTTCGAATATGAAGTATTATTGAAAGGTAGTTTCAAAAAAATTTTTTTTATTTTTTTATGCCGAACGTAGGGGTCGCGCTTTTACATTTTTCTATATAACTTCTGCATTTATAAACGGATTTTAAAGTGTGATACATCGATGTTTTTGTCCGATTTTTTTGTCTTTGAAGTCATTGAGCTCAAACATGATTCATGATTTTATGCGAGCTTTAATTTTCGATTATTAGAGTGGTACATTAGGGTAGTAGCAACTGAGAAATGATGGGTAAGTACCAGAAGGGGGTGCTTGAGCTCAATGACTTCAAAGACAAAAAAATCGGCCTCGTCGAGACAAAAACATCGATGTATCACACTTTAAAATCCGTTTATAAATACAAGTTATATAGAAAAATGTAAAAGCGCGACCCCTACGTTCGGCATAAAAAAATAAAAATTTTTTTTTGAAACTACCTTTCAATAATACTTCATATTCGAAGGTGTACGGCGAACTTTTTTTTGAGGTACGCCCTAATATACATGTGTGTGTATTAAACAATTATTCTGATGTTTAGAACATGCAGGTAGGTGACAAGTATTATTGAAATATTATGTATCATTAAAGAGTGCCGCTGTAAGGTGTCACTGTGACAAAGAAAAGCCGCCTTTTAGATAACACCACCAGACAAAGGACGTTAATTAAAAATATGTGATATTATCGAACTATACTTGAGACAAAGGCCAATCAATATACACCGTATTTCTTCATCCAATGAATTGCTATTGCGGATTGTAGGTCCCTTTGCGGATGATATGAATGGCTGTTGTTTAAAATAATTATAATTCTTGCCCTGCACAATTGCTTTGTAAAATAACATTACGCTACAAAAAAGAATGATGTAGATGTGATGTATTTTTGTTTTATCTCAAACTCTCAAGAGATGTGAACAGTAATGATCAAAACTAAAGTAAAAACTAGTAAGAAAAGGCTAAAGTCGGACGGAGCCGACTATATGATACACTCCACTTCCCATCCTACTACAATTCAATTCGGTAAAAAAAGTGAAATCGGAAAGGATTTTTGTATCCTGTAAATGCATGTGTTTGACAAAAAATGTTAAATCGGAAAGGAATCTGTATGGGGGTATTTTGAAACATGGAACGATGTGACTAGAGTGATCAAACTCGAGACCGAAAACCCGGTTTTTAAAAGTGCATCATTTTCGATGCGAATTTGTTTGATTGAATGATTTTTATATTATCACAAGCCTCACAGAATATTTTAGTAGTGGTAGCAAATTAACTACAAAACTTTACGAACACAGCAAAATTGTGAGTTTAAAATGTCGAAGTTCGTCCTAGGTTTCACATAGATTTCTTCTTATGGGCAGAAGAAAAATCGATGCCGTTAACCATTTGCTGCTTATGTGAGCGAGCGTCACCAGCGTATTTGGAAAGAAATTGACGAATTGATTATTTTTAGGCGTGTTTTCAAGATTGATTAGCTCATTGATTCAAGGAAGAAATATTCTGTAAATCAGCATTAAAGAATCCAGTTTTAATTTCATACGTATATTATACTCGTCCCGGTAGGTAATGTGGTGTTTACATTATGTCAACGTTGTACATGGTTCACACTGGTTCAAAGTTGGTACTTGGGGCGAGATAGCTTCGTTATTGGCATAATAACGCATTGATATCATTGGAATCGTCGTAAGGTTGTTGAACTACCCTTTGCGAATATAAGAGAAAAGTGAACAAATGTATTTCATAATGTCTAAAAATTCACATAATCCTAGAATTTAATTTCAAACATATGATTTATTTTTTATGTATTATAGCCGTTTATCAAAATGATTATCTATTTCAGCAAGATATAATAATTTTTTACGGTGTTAAAACCTGCTCTAAACTGTTACTTTGGGAAAAATAGTTGCAGGACGAAAAGTAATGATGAGGTTTCTCTATATATGTACACACTTAAATTTAAAGAAATATATTATTAAAACATCTCCAAAAGATTTTTTGGCAATGGGCCAAAATGTTCCTCAATCTAATTCAGACAGGAATGTTTGGAATAGATTTCAGTGCGCTGAATCTGATTACGACATCAGAATTGTCCTATACCCAAGAACGAGTATGTAGAATGAGTCAACATTTTGTGTAATTTCCCTGTAATGAATAATTTCCCAATTTTTTACTGTTTCAAAAAAAAACCGGGTTTTCCATAAAAAGAAAACCGGGCAACCGGGGTTTTTGAAATCATGGGTTTCGGAAAACTCGAAAACCCGACATTGCAGAAAACCCGGTTTTTTGATCACTCTAGATGTGACCCGCTTTCACCATGTATGTTTATAGCTTAAATATAATAAGTAAAGTGTGGTCAAAATCGATTAAACATTTGGGAGCAACATTTGTAAATATATAAATAAATTTATATCTAAATCTGAACCGATTTTACCCACCTTCACCATAAGTTTTTTTAGTTGGATTATAAGATTTTATAGAAAAATCCGAAAAAGTAAAATCGGGAGCGACATATGTACGGAGGTTACATCTAAATCTGAACCGATCTTACCCTCTTTCAGCATAGGTGTTTCTAGTTGGCTAATAAGATGTTGTGCCAAATTTAAAGAAAATAGGATAAAATATGTGTATGGGGGCTATATGTAAATCTGAACCGCTTTACACCACTTTCACCACAGGCGTTTCTATTTAGATTATAAGGAGTTGAGCCAAATTTGAAGAAACTCGGGTACTACATGTGCTTTATAGAGCGGAAAAAGTCGAATCAGGAGCGACATTTGTATGTGGGCTATATCTATATCTGAACCGATCTTACCGGCTTTCATTATATGTATTTCTAGTTAGATTATAAGATGTTTTGCAGAATTTAATGAAAATCGGGCACAATATGTGGTTTCTAGAGCGGAAAAATCAAATCGTGAGCGACATTTCTATGGAGGCTATATCTAAATCTGAACCGATTTGCCCTAAATTAAATAGCATTCGTCCTTTATTCACAAAACTTACTTGTGCCATTTTTTGTTAAGATAATTGCGACCTGTAATTTGATTACAACAACAGACGGACAGACAGAGAGACAGTGGAGGGTATAAACACCCCTGCTGTAAGCATGTTAAGTTTCGTCAAGATATCCTTTACCGTTCAAAAGTTATAGAATTAATCACAAAAAAATGTTTTGGAACCACTGTGCGCTGTCATCTTAAAGTTTCCCCATTTGAATGCAATAAAGTATTAGGCATACTTTTGATGTTGTTTCAAATTTCAGATTTTCAAATCTGTACGAACCAAAGAATACGTTTTTGTTGCCATTTTTACAGGCGTCCAACAAGAAATCGTTTTGTGTTGTTTGTTGTGGTTGTCATTCTCGAGTCGATTTGCCTGCCAGAATTTAACAACTTTTTAATTGAAATAAATACTTAGCTGTAAGAAAAGAAATTCCAAAAAAGTTACTTTTGGACTTTTTAGACTCTCTCACAAAGTTTGTGTAAAGTTTTGTTTTTCCGCTCAGTGCAGAAACCCTTTAAACTCGTATTGCAAGTGACAACAAATCATTGACAGTTGCTAAAATACTCGTATAAGTGGGTATGTGAGTGCGTGTGCGGACTCGTGAGAACTCGCGGTTGTCTGTGTGTGCGTTTGTGTACGGCGACCTTGTCTAAATATTTATGCAGCTACATAAACATAATATTCAATGTTAAAGCTTTAACATGGCGAAAACAAACAAACAAACAAACAAACGACGCTAAGAACAAAGTGAATAAAAGCATAAAACAAAAAGAACAACAACGGCAGCGGCAACACTCTCCCACACACCCAATCTTATACTTAGCCAACAACAAAATAAAGGAATCCCCAGTTAAAGCTTCCACGTGAGCAACAACACAAAAAGCTACTTGAAGATTATAACAATACAAGCGAATACACAAACAAGCCGACATCCCTGCAAACAGATCTAAGGATTAACAAATACAGTTACATGTTTACCTAGATAAATAACAACAAACATGTAGACAGCAGGGGAAATTTACATAGGGATCTACGTACAATTTGCGTAATTAATAGTTTCCCAAAGAGGAAAAGTAATTTCCCGAAGGATTTGCTTCAACCATAACTAGGGTTATGGAAGCGACCGAATCTCCAGGATCACGTGATAAAAAGTTGACCAGATTAGGTCATACTTCCTTCTAGAGTTTAGGAAAACTATACCTCCACTCATAGGATAGGACTAAAATTCGGCAAGCGGATTCTGGTAGAGTGCGCCAAGTATTGTCATAATACCCTCCACCTAAGGATGGGGGTATATTTACTTTGTTATTCCGTTGTTAACACCTTAAAATATTCATCGGAGACTCCATAAAGTACATATATTCTGGGTCGTGGTAAAATTCTAAGACGATCTAGCCATATCCGATAGTGGCCGAACGAAATGAACCAGGAGGTTCAAGTTTTCCATAAATGTGTGTTATGGTTGCAGATCGATTGGGATTGAAAGTGAGCGAAATCGGCCCAGAGGGAAAATTGTTTCCCTAACAAGGACTGCAATAATATTTATGCAATTTTTGTAAATTTCTGCTTTATATGCACTTGAAATTTGTTGTGTAGATTCCTGTTGTATCGTAAAAGCTCCAACAAGTAAATACATTTTACCGTTTTAGCGGGCGAAATGGGACGAAAAGGGATAAAAATGGTACGACAATGATACGACAGCTAGAAACATTAAATTTGGAATGTGCATCCCTCTAATTGCGTAGATATGTAAAATAGAAGAATTTTCCAAATTCGCACTTTCAAGGGATAATAATTGGAAAAGAGGGATAAAAATGGTTCCTACCAAACCGCTGATGTTGAAATATTGAAATTCGGTGTGTACTTTCATCTAACTATAAAGACGCGAAATAAAAAGAATTTTTTTTTCGAAATTTGTACTTTTAGCCATTTTTATCCCCGGCGAATGGGGATAAAAATGGTGCCAATAAAACGGCTGCAGCTATAATAATGAAATTCGGTGTGTACATTCATCCGACTGTGAAGATGCGAAATAAAAAGGGTTTTGTTGAAATTTTTACTTTTAAGCGGAAAATGGGCCGAATGGGGATAAAAATGGTACCAACGAAATGGCTGCAGCGAATAATAAAAAGATCTTCCGATATTCGTAACATAAGGATTTAAATGGAATTAAATTTGGCTACAATCGAACGATTGTAGCTAGAATCATGATATTCAGTATCTGTCTACGTAGACGCGGAAAATGTAAAAGGGAGTGAAACCGGTGCCAATAAAACGGCTGTAGCTAAAATAATGAAATTAGGTGTGTAAATTCCACTCTGAAATATATTGGATCTTCAATATTACAACTTTTACAACATTAGGCTGTAGATGGAATCAAGTAATTGCAAAGGGGGAAAATCGGGCTTGAGGGAAATTGTTTCTACCATCTATTCTTGTAATCAAAGTCCAGGTCGCAATTGTAGCCAGAACCAAACGAAACTTTGCACAACGAAGTTCTATTATAATAATGAAGAATCACAATTTTCCTAACATGGTAGTGCACTTCTATGTAATGTCGACAGCCTCTAATCTACCGATAATACTGTGGAATACACTCCGTGGTGTAGGGTATATAAAATTCGGCCCAGTCGAACTTAACGCCTTTTTACTTCTTTTAATTTACGTCTGTAAAGTAATAGATTCAAGTTGATCTTGTATTTATTTCCTACACTGTATACCAATACATACATGCATACATATGTTCAAATACTAAGCAAATGGTTTATGTTAGAAACGTAAACATTGCTGTTTTTTTGCCCTACTCTTTTCGTTTAATTAAAAAATTACTTAAAATTTTCAATAAAAAAACAAACTAACAATAACACAAACACAATAGAATGACCAACATACCACTTAGATTTTTTTCAGCAAAAAATGGACATAAATTGTAAAGCAGCACATGTGTGTTGTGTTCCAATTGTTTGCTCGTTTCATGGTGTGAGTAATGCTTTGCTTTTTGTATGTGTAAGCAATTACTCCGTTTTGGTAGTATTGGTGCTGGCTATGCTCCATCAAGTGTTTCAATGCCATTTCGTTCCCTGCTCCTTGAACATGAAACATAAACACATGTTTACCATGCGGCATGATGATAATGACTATGCTGTTGATAGTAGCTGGCGAGAGAGAGGTCAACAATGATAATGATGACAATGCCACTTGCGATTTGTGTTACTGTGTGTGTGTGTGTTCGTGTGCGGGTGTTTTGCAAGCTTATGGGGGAGAATCCAGTGAATGTCACATGATAATATAACGAAATGCAGGCAAATTCATAAAGCGGTAGGTATTAGAAAAAGTTTATACCATTGAGTTGCTGTTAATGGTATTTTGGATTTTTTAAATAATACAATATTGTAGAAAAGGAATGCTTAGCTTAGAACATTTCAAATAAATTTTTTTTTTATAAAAAATATTGAAAATAATTTGAAAAGTTACCTCCCTGAAAATAAAAATTGATATTATCTTGTGAATATTTCTAAGATATTTAGACTCTAAATACCGCTGTTGAGGAAAACTACGTGTATAAAATATTGGATTTTTAATCAATATTGAATTCGTTATCCCAGAAATTAACAAACATATATCGTTTTCCCTGATATTTTAGTTTAGACTCTTAATAAATTTAAACTTTAATAGTTCAATATAAAATCAATTCAAAACGGAAGTAATATGGCTGAAGTGATGAATAATTAAACTGGAATGTTTTCATAATTATATACTCCACGAGAGTATTATGTATTTGTGCATTTGTTTGTAACACCCAAAAGGAAAGAGATAGACCCATTGTTAATTATACCGATCGGCTTAGAATCACTTTCTGAGTCGATTTTAAGAAAATCGGTTCAAATTTAGATATAGCCCCCATACGAATTTCACTCCCGATTTGACCCATTTCACTCTAGATACCACATATTTCTACAGATGTACTTCAAAATTGGCAAAACATCTTATAGTTCAACTAGTAACACCTGTGGTAAAAATGTGTTAGATCGGTTCAGATTTATATATAGCTCCCATACAAATTTCGCTCCCAATTTTTCCGCACTAGAATCCACATATTTCAACAGATTTTCTTCAAAATTGGCAAAACACCTTATATTTCAACTGGAAACACCTGTTGTAAAAATGTTTTAAATCTGTTCAGATTTATAAATAGCTCTCATACAAATTTCGCTCCAATTTGAATTTTTCCGCTCTATAATCCACATATTTTAACAGATTTTCTTCAAAGTTCGCAAAACACCTTATATTTCAACTGGAAACGCCTGTGGTAAACATGTGTTAGATCGGTTCAGATTTATATATAGCTCCAATACAAATTTCGTACCCAATTTGAATTTTTCCGCTTTAGAATCCACATATTTTAACAGATTTTCCTCTAAATTCGCAAAACACCTTATATTTCAACCGGAAACGCCTGTGGTAAAAATGTGTTAGATCGGTTCAGATTTATATATAGCTCCCATACAAATTTCGCTCCCAATTTGAATTTTTCCGCTGCAGAATCCACATATTTTAACAGATTGTCTTCAAAATTGACAAAACATCTTATATTTAAACTAGGACTAATAGTAATTGAATTTTGACCGATGGATTATGATTCTGAACCAGAAGTGCATAGGAAAATTGTTTAACAGTCTGAAACTGCTTTTACACTTTTGACCTTATACAAATTAAATCGATTTGATGTACATGAGTTCTTTAAACATATGCCCTAATTCTGAGTTTTCAGAAAACTTTGATATTTGAGATATCATTCATTTCTTAACACAAGATACATTAACTTTCTTAAGAAATGAAGTGACAATATAAAACATTTTGCCGTTTTTGTTTTTTATTATTTTTCTTCATGACTCTGAGCTCTAAAGCTATTCAGTAGGCCAATAAAAAATATAAGAAACAAGTAAGGAAAAGCTAAAGTCGGGCGGGGCCGACTATATAATACCCTACACCACTCCCTGCGTATATACATCGCCTTTATTACTAAACCCAGGTGTTTCATCTTAGCAATTTTATGTAGTTCATATAAATTATACAGTATAAATTCATCTTTAGTCATATTTAACGAATATGGTACATAATTGATCCAATTTTCCGGCAGACAAATACAAATTATACGTAGTAATAGGATAAATCGGACCGACATTTGAAATGAGGCCTATAACAACACCTGCTCAAAACATGGGCCTATATATTTCTCATTTCACTGTAGGTATTCATAGTTGAAATATGTCATGATGCGATGTAAGACGTAGTTTGTAGAGCTGTATTAGAGTAGAATGGGTTATTGGGTTATTCCAAAGTGTGGACACATATATTTGACTTTGTATCCTGAAATATAATATAATCTGCAAAATTTGAAAAAAAAACGATGTAAAATTTGCGTTCTTCAGGGGTAAAAATTAAAATGTGGCCATTTGTAAGTGCTCTACATTAAAAAGAGGTTCCATATAGATCACTTTCAAAGTAGGTATTCTTAGTTGAAATATGACATGATATGAAAAATTATATCGAGATTTAATGCACGATGTAATGTAATAATAGGGGTTATACCAAAATATGGACCCATATATTTGACTTTCATAATATGTCTTCTTAGTTGAAATATATGAGGGCTATATCTAAATCTGAACCGATCTTACCCAATTTTTGCATACGTGTTTCTAGTTGGATTATAAGATGTTTTGCAAAATTTAAAGAAAATCGGGTACAATATGTCGTTTCCAGAGTGGAAAATGTCAAATCGGGAGCGACATTTGCATGGGGGCTATATCTAAATCTGAACCGATCTTACCCAATTTTTGCATACGTGTTTCTAGTTGGATTATAAGATGTTCTGCAAAATTTTACGAAAATCGGGTACAATATGTCGTTTCTAGAGCGGAAAATGTCAAACCGGGAGGGACATTTGTATGGGGGCTATATCTAAGTCTGAACCGATCTTACCCAATTTTTGCATACGTGTTTCTAGTTGGATTATAAGATGTTTTGCAAAATTTAAAGAAAATCGGGTACAATATGTCGTTTCCAGAGCGGAAAATGTCAAATCGGGAGCGACATTTGCATGGGGTCTATATCTAAATCTGAACCGATCTTACCCAATTTTTGCATACGTGTTTCTAGTTGGATTATAAGATGTTCTGCAAAATTTAAAGAAAATCGGTTTCGTTTCTAGAGCGGAAAATGTCAAATCGGGAGCGACATTTGTATGGGGCTATATCTAAGTCTGAACCGATCTTACCCAATTTTTGCATACGTGTTTCTAGTTGGATTATAAGATGTTTTGCAAAATTTAAAGAAAATCGGGTACAATATGTCGTTTCTAGAGCGGAAAATGTCAAATCGGGAGCGACATTTGCATGGGGGCTATATCTAAATCTGAACCGATCTTACCCAATTTTTGCATACGTGTTTCTAGTTCGATTATAAGATGTTCTGCAAAATTTAAAGAAAATCGGGTACAATATGTCGTTTCTAGAGAGGAAAATGTCAAATCGGGAGCGACATTTGTATGGGGGCTATATCTAAATCTGAACCGATCTTACCCAATTTTTGCATACGTGTTTCTAGTTGGATTATAAGATGTTCTGCAAAATTTAAAGAAAATCGGGTACAATATGTTGTTTCTAGAGCGGAAACTGTCAAATCGGGAGCGACATTTGTATGGGGGCTATATCTAAATCTGAACCGATTTCCTCCAAATTCAATACTGATGGTCATTGGCCAGAAAAAATAACTTCTGCCCAGTTTCATGACAATCGGACAACAATTGCGACCTGTAGAGTGCGAACAAGCTTAGATGGACAGCAGACGGACGGACAGACAGACATCGTTAAATCGACTCAGCTGGTGATTCTAAGCCGATCAGTATACTTTAAGGTGGGTCTAGCTCGATTATTTCTTGGTGTTACAAACATTTGGCGCGAAACTAACTTATAATACCCTAGACCACGAAGTGGTGTAGGGTATAAAAATACAACAATTCCTAAAGCGGAAAAAATGAAACCTACAAATATGATTTTTAAAATGACGAGATTCCATCTCTTAAATTACGAATAGAATTAAAAACATGTACGTTAAGGATATATTCAGTAACGAAATACTAAAATCATATTGAATATAACGTAAAATCTACAGAAATTAAGATATCATAGCGAAATTTGGAAGTATGTAGATACAGTTATGGCTAATGGCTATTCTGCACATTTTTACAAAAAACCTTCCAAATTCTCAAAGTGGGGAAAATATATTCAGAATAAAAAAAAAGTATTTTTATAATGAGAATGTCCCACTTGTTTACTTACTGAAATTACCCCTGAAATCAGAGAGCTTATACATTGGGAGAAGTTTCGACTCTAAGCATGTAAAGGGTGATTTTTTAGCTATTATCTTTTTGGTAACACTGGTTTAAACAGCTGACGCACGTTTCGTGCTTTGTTTCACTGTCAAACATCTTCAGTTTGGTCTATAATTTAACCATGAATCGTCTTACAAACGAACAACGCTTGCAAATTATTGAATGTTGTTATCAGTTAAGAAAGTTCATCGCGCGCTTCCATTTTATGGTCAGTTTAATCGACCCACTGAAGCGGCTATTCGGGCTATTGTGACTAAATTTCGCACCAAATTTAAATTTTTGGACATTAAACCACCAACACGCTTACGTAGAGTGCGAACTGAAGAAAATATCGCAGCTGTATCGGCCAGTGTTAATGATGACCATCAATTATCGATTCGTCGCCGTTTGCAGCAATTGGGCCTCTGCTACTCAACAACGTGGAAAATTGCCAACGTGCCAAAATTGGACTAAGCGGATGGACCATTTGAGGCGTAGTCAAGGTCAACATTTGCATGAAATAATCTTCAAACATTAAATTATATGGACCATACTATCGATTCAAATAAAGATTTCATGCATTTTTCTGAATAGTATGTGTTTTTTTTTTTTTTTTTTTTGAAAAACTTTCCTACAGCTTTAAAAAAATCACCCTTTAGAAGCTCTCTAATTTCAGGGATAATTTTAGTGGGTAAATTATCATTAGATTGTTAACAGTTCGTTTTCATTTAAACGTAAAATTTTGTTTATGTGTCAAATTGTTGAATATTGCAATTTGATTTACTAAATATTTGCTACAACATCCAAAGATAATAAATTTGTTATTAATAAATCCAAGAAAAAATGTCAAATATTGCAATTTGATTTACTACAATCAGCATTGTCAAATTAGTTGTTTTATTTATTACAATACCCAAAGATAATAAATTTCTTATTAATAAATCCAATCAAAAAATGTCAGTTAATATCGCTTTTGTACTCATGTTGCTTGAATATAAAAGCGATGTACATACGCTATCTGTATGAACTAGCCAAAAGTGTGTTGCAGATGGTATCGAAATTTCAATATATTTTTAGATTGTCATTTCTCGCCATTTGATGTAACATTTATTTTGATGTGTTCCAAAGATTTCTGTTTCTAATTCATCTCAGCTAATCTTGGTGCCACAAATCTCAAAATATATATTTTTGGAAACGAATTTTGAATGTATTTTCAGAGTGTCATTTCTTTTCTGTCAATATTATTAAAGTTGATTGTTATTTTTAAGTGGTAAAATAGCCTCTAAATTTTTGACTTTACATCCAATAATTATCTTATTTCACTCCAATTTTAGCCTGATAACTTGGGAAGCAAAATGTTATAAATGACGATATGATGGAATTTGACAACATTATGGCTGTTTTTCGTTAAAACTGGATAACTAAGCTGCGATAACTAAAATCTAAATAAAATGTAAATATTTCACTCAAAAATAAAAAATTCTTTTTTAAAATTGTCGCCAAAAACAATGTCAATGTATGTGTAAAAACAAATTTAGAAAAAATAATTTTGTGTTAAAAATGTTTGACTTAGCCTGGATAATTATCCAGTGTAAGTCAAAATGATGGATATCCAGACTAAGTCCAACAAAGTCGACACCAAATTTTTATACACTCCACGAGAGTATTATGTCTTTGTGCATTTGTTTGTAACACCCAAAAGGAAACGAGATAGACCCATTGTTAATTATACCGATCGTCTTAGAATCACTTTCTGAGTCGATTTAGCAATGTCCGCCTGTCTGTCTGTCCGTCCGTCCATCTATTCTTGTAATCACGATACAGGTCGCAATTGTAGACAGAACCAAATGAAACTTTGCACAACGATGTTTTTCGGGATAAGGACGAACGCTATTTAATTTGAAGAAAATCGGTTCAGATTTAGATATAGCCCCCATACGAATTTCACTCCCGATTTGACTCTTTTCACTCTAGATACCACATATTACAACAGATTTTCTTTAAAATTGGCAAAACATCTTATATTGTAACTAGAAACACCTGTGGTAAAAATGTGTTAGATCGGTTCAGATTTATATATAGCTCCCATACAAATTTCTCTCCCGATTTGACTTTTTCCGCTCTAGAGACCACATAATGTATCAGATTGTCTTCAGATTTGGTAAAACATCTTATATTCCCACTAGAAACTCCCATAGTGAATATCGGACAGATCGGTTCAGATTTATATATAGCTCCCATACAAATTTCGCTCCCGATTTGACTTTTTCCGCTCTAGAAACCACATATTGTATCAGATTGTCTTCAGATTTGGTAAAACATCTTATATTCCCACTAGAAACTCCCATGGTGAATATCGGACAGATCGGTTCAGATTTATATATAGCTCCCATACACATTTCTCTCCCGATTTGACTTTTTCCGCTCTAGAGACCACATAATGTATCAGATTGTCTTCAGATTTGGTAAAACATCTTATATTCCCACTAGAAACCCATGGTGAATATCGGACAGATCGGTTCAGATTTATATATAGTTCCCATACAAATTTCGCTCCCTATTTGACTTTTTCCGCTCTAGAAACCACATATTGTATCTGATTGTCTTCAGATTTGGCAAAACATCTTATATTTAAACTAAGAACATCTATGGTGAAAATAGGTCAAATCGCTTCAGATTTAGATATAGCCCCCATACAAATGTCGTTCCCGATTTGACATTTTCCTCTGTAGAAACCACATATTGTACTCGATTTTCTTTAAATTTGGCACAACATCTTATAATCTTACTAGAAACACCTATGCAGAAATTGGGTAAGATCGGTTCAGATTTAGATATAGCCCCCATATAAATGTCGCTCCCGATTTGACTTTTTCCGCTTTAAATGCCACATATTCTAATCGATTTTCTTTAAATTTGGCACAACATCTTATAATCTAACTAAGCAAAACTATGGTGAAAGTGGGTAATATCGGTTCAGATTTAAATATAGCCCAAATTCAAATGTTGCTCCCATAAGTTTAACCGATTTTGGCCAAACTATACATTTTATATTTCACCTATTTCGTTCCAGGTTTCAATATATCCTCATACAAATGTCCTTTCTGATTTAAAATTTTTTGCCAAATACATTTACAGGATACAAAAAACCTTCCCCTTTTTACTTTTTCATCGAATTGAATTGTATTCGGATTGAAAGTGGAGTGTATCATAGAGTCGGCCCCGTCCGACTTTAGCCTTTCCTTACTGGTTTTTTTTAAATTTCTTTTGATACATATATTTATATTGTAGTTGGCGACAATGTGAAAAAAAACATTTTTTTATTTTGAGCAAAGAATTACATTTTTATTAACGTTTTTCTTATCGCAGCTTGTTATCCCGGCTTAAAGAAATACATCACTATTATACACGCTAAATCTAGAAAACTGTTTTAAACACGGTTTAAATAGCTTTTTATCATATAGAGAATACCAAAATATTTGTTGGTATATAGTTGCTGACTAAATAGTGAATATTTGTGACAATATATATAGAGAAAGTTAGAGAAAGTTGAAATAAATGCAATTACAAGCGCGAATTTCATTTTCTTGGTATCTTCGGTGATCCCCACTGAAATATCCCGGCAAATTTTTTCGTAGAACATTTTTTAAATGTTCTGTTTGACCCATAAAGAGAGAAGCTAAAGGGTTAAGATCTTCCACAAAAAATGATCCTCATAAAATTCCACAATACAGTTCTGAAAATAAGAATTCTCGCAGACATTAACTTACAACGGTTTTATACCGCCTTTGTGCATTTGTTTGTAACATCCAAGAGGAAGCGAGATAGACCCATTCTTAAGTATATCGATAGACTAAGAATCATTTTTTGAATCAATGCAGATTGATGGAATATGATTAGATGGACGGACGGAACATCTATTCTTGTAATCAAAGTACAGGTCGGAATTATTGCCCGATCCTAACAAAAATTGGCACAAGCAAATCGGCTCAGATTTGAAAAATATCGTTTCATAATTGTATATAGCTCCCAGCCTCCAATAACTTTTTGCGAATTTTAAATTTCCCATAGTATCTTTTATTTCATCTAGAAATATTATGATTAATGCGGGTCCATATAGGCCTCATAAAAATGTCGCTCCCGATTTGACTATTTCTTGCTATAACGGAAATATATTTTCTATATACATATATTTAACCAATTTTCTTCAGATTTGGTAAAATACATTATATATATTATAGATTTTAATCAATACTCGTACAAATGTACTTCCAGCTTTAACTGTTTTCTCTCCAGGTATTACAGTTTTTATACACTCCACGAGAGTAATATGTGTTTGTGCTTTTGTTTTTAAACCCAAAAGGAAGCGAGATAGACCCATTGTTAATTATATCGATCGACTTAGAATCGATTTAGCAATGTCCGTCTGTCTGTCCATATATTCTTGTACTCACGATACAGGTCGCAATTGTAGGTAGAACCAAATGAAACTTTGCACAATGAAGTTTTTCGGACGAACGCTATTTAATTTGAATTTCACTCCCGATTTGTCTCTTTTCACTCTGGATACCACATACTTTACTTTTCTTCAAAATTGTCAAAACATCCTATATTTTAACTAGAAACACCTGTGGCAAAAATATTTGAGATCGGTTAAGATTTATATATAGCTCCCATACAAATTTCGCTTCCAATTCGACTTTTTCCGCTCTAGACAACACATATTTTATCAGACTGTCTTCAAATTTAGCAGAACATCTAATATTTAAACTAGGAAAACCTGTGGTGACAATCGGTTCACATTTATATATAGCTCCCATTCAAATTTCGCTCTTAATTTGACCTTTACCGCTCTACAATCCTCATATTTCAACAGATCTTCTTCAAATATGGCAACATATCTTATTTTTCCACTAGAAATATCCATGGTGAAAATGGATCAGATCGGTTCAGATTTATATATAGCGCCCACACAAATTTCACTCCCGATTTGATTTTTCCCCTCTATAAACCACAAATTTTAACAGATCTTCTTCAAATCTTGCAAAATATATATAACTAGAATCATCCATGGTGAAAATGGGTCAGATCGGTTCAGATTTATATATAGCTCCCATACAAATTTCGCTCCCGGTTCGACTTTTTCCATGTTTGAATATAGTCCCGATACAAACATTCTTATCGATTTGACAAATTGGATCAGGTAATATTAGCCTATGATTAGGAAACATATATCAACTGCAAACATACACTGTGAACATTGATCACATCAGTTCATGATATAGTACCCATACAAAAGTCGTTCCCTATTTTACTTTTTTCCCGAATTCAATGTGAATGAATTCGTGAAGTAGAAAGTGGAGGGTATCATATAGTCGGCCCCGTCCGACTTTAGCCTTTCCTTATTTGTTTTCACTTAGTAATAATACTCCCTTCGAACAAAAATTGAAAACTATGACTCACTGTAAAAAGAAACTCAGACCAGCTGGACTATAAGTTTTTTCTACAAAAATGATCTACTCAACATGCCCTTTCAGAAATATACTGTCGCTACTCTGAACCTAATTACTGAGTAATTGATGTTTTTATTTCGTGTGTGTTTTGTTATTGTTTTTGATTAATTTTTATTGAGCTATTTTATAAATGATCTAATGAGAGAACATATAACGAAGAGTATTTGTGTGAAATAGATCCGCGTTAGACGTAACGTCATTTTCCCAAAAATCAAATTCCATAAACATTTAGATTAAAAATTATTATTATTAATGGGATTTGTTGGTTTTAACCAAAGTTGCAAAATAAATAATTAGTGAAATGTCTTATCCATAAAAATACATTTATGCATCAAATAAAACAAATTCCATCACCATCACTTACCACTTGCTTCAGTGACAAAATTTTATTGAAATGTGCACTCACTACTTTACATCCCAAAACATTTTACCAACTTAACAACGAACTCTTTGCTAAGACCCTCGGTAATTTCCACCCCTCACACACCGAAAAAATCCAAATCACACAACGTGGTAGCAGTCACCATCAACATCAGCCGTTAGCATTAGCGCATCCTCGGCAGCCACCAAAAGTTCAGTTCTTGTTGCGGATGACCATTTTACCATTGTTTCGTTCCGCTGCTGGAGCATCGTGACAAGTCCTCTGCCATCGTTGGTGCCATTGTTAACATTGGATTGCATGTCAGGCTCAAAATGGAGCAGAAATGTGATAACAACTACAACGACAGCGGCAACGGCAACACACCAACAAACAAGAAGCACAAGCCCAAGTACACTTAATACACGGACACGAACTCATCTACAATTACAACCACATCCACATCGCCAACTACAACAACAACAAAAATTGCATCCAGGCATTCTCTTGCATTTGTGCATAAGTAGAGGTAAATCGTCTTTTCATTTGGCTGCTGTGTTGTTTGGGAGCTGTCTGTAATAATGTCAGCATTCGTTATAAGCATCATTTAAAGAATGAGTGGCAAAAACGGGTTGGTTGGTTGTTTAAGTGTGCATCTGTATGTAGATGTGTATGTGAACAGCTACATACATGCACACACATACACACACTGACATACAAACAAGTGCAAAAGCGGTGTGTTGTAGGAATGCATGCTGCTGCTTAAGCCGTAAATTTCCTCATGTTCTGGTTCACAGTTGGATATTGCAGATGGCAGATCGGGTTGAAATGCTGGGTTGGAAAACGGAGCTGACATTGACACACTTATACACATACACACACACATGCTAACAAGGATATGTTTTAATTTTTTACATGTTCTAAGCGGGTGATTTGTTTAATTTTCACCCATTCCCCATCCTTTAGCTGTTATTAACTAGTGGTAGGGCTAATACATACAACAGGGGATGGTTTATTAGGTTGAGAAATTAGAGGGCATTTTTTATGACTTATATCCATGTAAAATTAAGAGCAACTTATCAATTGAATGTGTTACATGGGCTATTAAAATAGATTGGAAATCATCGCGTCGCATACTGCTCCGTTCCATGGACGAAATCAGAAAACTTACTTGTTTCTACTTTATTTTGTTGATACATTTTTAAAGGCAATAGTTCAACTAAGAAATATTCTCAAAGACTTTTTCATATAAATAGTTTGCTAGGCAGAGAGTGGGCAACTTGGATGTAAAGTAAATTTTGATGGTCAAAAGAGAACCAACAAATTCGGTAACTTGGGTCTGTAGGAAGACAAAAACAAAGGTGAAGTCTAAAATTTCAATTATTTGAGTTTTTTTGTAATTAAAATTGTTTAGAATTTCTTCTTATTTTTATATGATTTTTCGAGTATAAGAGGAACTGTCTTTGTTATGCGAAGTGATACAAAATAAATATACACAGTTTTGATATATTTTAAATATATTTTCGTCTATTTTAATATTTCTCATCAAAATCGGATGACCTTCGGAAATTTCTCATCGATTTAACGTGGAATTTCTCATGGCTTTAATATAATTGCGGAAGCCATAAAAACAACATTTTCTTTAGTAAATACCTTAAATTTAGTATGAAGAAAATAATGTGAATAGCTCCTGAATGTTTTATTGTCTCCTTCAGTTTATTTGTATAATTATTTTGTTGTCATGTTGAAAACCAAAATAAATGACCCTAAATTTTCAACAACACGAACAATGGGACATTCTAATACAAGAATACAATTTTATACAGGGTGTTTTTTATTGGGGTATAGAACTATAAGTTGGCATCACTTTTTTAACTGGCGGTCATTTTGTCAGCTGTCAAGTGATTAATATTTAGTTTGGTTTTCCATTTCATCATGAACAGGTTGACAAAAGAACAACGCTTGCAAATCGTGCAAATTTATTTCGAAAGTAATGGTTCAGTTCGCGAAGTTCAAGTCACAATCGAATTATTAAAGGACACATTCGATGAGCGCATAATTTCGCGGAATGGACCTGTCAATTGGCCACCAAGATCGTGTGATTTGACACCATTGGATTATTTTCTTTGGGGATATGTGAAGTCGCTCGTCTACGCCAACAAACCAGAAACGTTAGGGGACTTGGAAGCCAACATTCGTGGCGTTGTTGCCAACATACGGCCCCATATGCTCGAAAAAGTGGTTGAAAATTTGACCTGTAGAATTGGCTATATTCGAGCCAGCCGCGGCGGCCACATGCCCGAAATCATATTTAAACATTAATGGCATAAAATTATCCTTCCAATAAAGCCAAATTGATGGACATTAAAACGATTTTCTTGTGTTTTATTTCAATTCGAAGTTCTATACCTCAATAAAAACACCCTATATTTAAAGAACTATTAATTCAGAAACAAGTAAGAAAACGTCAGTCGGTTAAACCGACTTATATATACACTCACTCTCAGATAATATATCTATGGAAGTTATAATAATATAAATAACTTAAATAAAGTAGGGCTTGATGATTTGTGTGGGAGTTACTAGAAGGTTCATGGCATTTGGACCTAGCATCCACAGTTATGAAACAATTGCAAAAACATGATCAAATATCAAGTCATAGTGGATTTCATGCACCAGGGTAGAATTTATGAAGGATTTAATTTTACGTAGGATATAGACAATTCTGTGGGAGGTACAAGAAGGGGAGTGGTTAAACTGTAAATATTTTCTTGGTTTAATTTATAATCACAATCATTTTCACATATCAAATTTCAAATGATTTTGACTACCCGTTTGGAAGTTATATCGGTTTTATTTTACCCAAGGCTTATGCCACTTTGTGTGGGAGATACCAGAATGGGTGTGGCAATGTCGCCCATATTCCACATATATGAAAGCTTTGCCCAATATCAAATTTCATAGTTTCCGATCATCCCTATAGAAGTTAAAAAGCTTTAATTATACACTCCACGAGAATATTATGTATTTGTGCATTTGTTTGTAACACCCAAAAGGAAGGGACACAGACCCATTGTTAATTATACCGATCGAGTTAGAATCACTTTTGAATTGATTTAGCAATGTCCGTCTGTCGGTCTGTCTGTCCGTCCATCTATTTTTGTAATCACGATACAGGTCGCAATTGTAGCTAGAACCAAACGAAACTTTGCACAACGAAGTGTTTCGGGACAAGGACGAACGCCATTTAATTTGAAGAAAATCGGTTCCGATTTAGACATAGCCCCCATACGAATTTCTCTCCCGATTTGACTCTTTTCACTCTAGATAACACATATTACCACGGATTTTCTTCAAAATTGGTAAAACATTTTATATTTCCACTGGAAATACCTGTGGTAAAAATGTGTTAGATCGGTTCAGATTTATATATAGCTCCCATACAAATTTCGCTCCCAATTTGAATTTTTCGGCTCTAGAATCCACATATTTCAACAGATTTTCTTCAAAATTGGCAAAACACGTTATATTTCAACCGGAAACACATGTGGTAAAAATGTGTTAGATCGGTTTAGATTTATATATAGCTCCCATACAAATTTCGCTCCCAATTTGAATGTTTCGGCTCTATAATCCACATATTTTAACAGATTTTCTTCTAAAGTTGCAAAAAAAACTTATATTTATATGTGTTAGATCGGTTCAGATTTATATATAGCTCCCATACAAATTTCGCTCCCAATTTGAATTTTTGGGCTCTATAATCCACATATTTTAACAGATTTTCTTCTAAATTTGCAAAAAATCTTATATTTCAACTGGAAACACCTGTGGGATAAATGTGTTAGATCAGTTCAGATATATATATATAGCTCCCATACAAATTTCACTCCCAATTTGATTTTTTCCAATCCAGAATCCACATATTTTAACAGATTTTCATCAAAATTGGCAAAACATCATATATTTAAACTAGGTACACCTATTGTGAAAATGGGTCACATCGGTTCAGATTTACATATAGCTCTCTTACAAATTTCATTCCCCCAGAAACCGCGTATTTTAAGAGAATTTGAGAATTGAGCATAACGCGTTATACTTTAACTAGAAGATCTTATTGTGAAAGTTACTCACTTCATTCCATGTTTGGATATAGCCCCTATACAAATATTATTCTCGATTTGACAAATTGGACCAGGTCATATTAGTCTGTCATTAGGAAACATACAAAAAAATTTTCCATTTTCACTTTTATACTGAATTGTATTCCGATAGAAATTGGATTGTATCATATAGTCGGCCCCGCCCGACCTTAGCCTTTCCTTACTTATTTTACGTAGATTAGGGAGATTTGTGTGGGAGGTACAAGAAGGGGCGTGGCAATACCCGCCATGTTTTGTATGCTTATAGTGATTATGAAAATTATATCAAATGCCTAAATATAGCCGACTCCGAATATCCGTGTGGAAGTTACATTGGTTTGGGCAAAATACAAAAATTTAAAACTCATCTGGAATTTTTTCCGAGAACCTGAGAACAAAACTGTCTATTTATTATAGACCATTTTACACGAAAATTGTTCTCACACAATTTTATTATACCCTCACTCTACAGAGTCGGAGGGTATATATCATTTGGGACAGAAAAAAGTGCAACACATTGAAGGAGTGACTTAAGACACCAAGTATGTTTGGACCAAATCCACTTCACGACTTTTTAAGCTGTTTGAGCCACGTCCGTCCATGTAATATGATATTTGAAAATACTTTTATAATCACTTTAAACATAAAAAAATATTTACGCTTTAGACACACCTCTTCAAGTACCTCCCACACAATTGTCTGTATCCTAGGTAAAATTAAATCTATCACAAATTCTATACTGGTGCACGAAATCCAACTATTTTGGATGTGCCACGAACCTTCTAGCACTATCCATACAAATTATCCGGCCCTATGTAAAATTTAATTTCTTATAACTTCCGCATATATGTTCTCTCAGAGTGAGGGTATATATAAGTCGGTTTATCCGACTGAAGCTTACTTACTTGTTATAATAGTATTTAAGGAAATTTTCGAATTTGCGATTTAAGCGAGGTAAAAAATCTATAATAGAACTAAACCATCTTTTACGACATTTGAAAAAAAAATTTTTGTTCGTTTTAAAAAAAAATAATTATTTTCACAATCATATGTGAAACTGCAATTTTCAACATTTGTAGCTATCATAATTACCTTCAATTGTACATATAGGCGGGTATGATCGGACTTATATTTTCAAAATGAAAGCACAAATCTTAAGCACAAACTTAAGTAAAAAAATTAAAAAAGTATTCATACAATGTTTTTAAAATTTTTATATTTCTAGGATTCAGATTAACATTCATATTTATAAATTCTTATTTATTTTTTGTATTTTTATCAAAACACAACTATGGAGTTTTTTTAATGTAACCCAAAATATTACACCTCCTCGTTTTCAATCAGTACTTTTCTTTCATAAGCTCATGTTAGATTTTTTAGCTAAATTCGCCAGGATATTTTTATGCCTCATACCGACTTCCTTTCGCCTCCCATTAACGTCTCGTTAACCCACATTCTAGATTTTCTAAGAGGAATTTTCAAAAATTCAAGACGAGCATGAAACTGAAATGCTGGTCTGCCAACATGCAATTCATTGCGAGAAAGAGCGAGCGTAGTCGGTATCATGCGAACAAAACAAATGAGTGACATTAATTCACTCGCATCAGCAGCGCCGTCCTTTTAGTCCTATCATCATCCTGTTCATTCAAATCCCACATCATCATCATCATGGGGTGATGGCACCCACGGTGCATGGGCATTTCGTGTCTGAACGATTTTTGGGGTTTTAATTTTTATTCGGCTCAATTTTTAGATAAAGGCACAAACCAAAAATCATCAGACCATCGTGGAGTGTTTCATTAGGGGCGGGGGCAGGAGCAGCACACATCCATATCATCATAAATTAAACAAAGTGTCTGGGTTGTGGATGTGCTCCCTTAAAGACTTAAAGAGTTTTTCGTTTAGTTTCGGTTGGTGTTTGTTTTTTCGTTCTTTCTTTCTTTGTTTTGGGAAGCCCAAAATTATTTTTAATGTATATGAGTCGGCAAAAAGTGGAATAACACATGGACAGGTTGTAAAATTCCCATAATGTAACAATACTTTATGTAATTATTTGTGGCCCAACAAACAAAAAAGAGAGAAAGAAATGGCCAGTTCCCGAATCTCTCACATGAAATTCATTTATTGTACACTTTAGGTTTTGGACAAGAATTATGCTTATTGTGTATTGTAAGTGATTTTGAAAAATCCAGTGAGAGCCATGGATTTATGATAAACATTAAAGATGAGAATAGTATAAATGGAAAGTATTTGCCCTTTCATTACAAATCCCTGCTATTGAAGAAAACTGATATAGCACAGCGTAGATAAAAAATGAGGAAACCCTAATTTTTTCAAAACTGATTAACAGATTCCATTGGGCAATTATGGACCATTTAGGATCTGACAAAAATTACAAAAAATATAAATTTTGTATAAATCAAACGTACTTTGTCTGTACATCAATTCATTTAAGAGCCCTAAAATGAGAAACCTTTTTTAAGGATAAGGATTTTTCGGATACATAAGTATCGGTTCTCTACGCCGTCTACATTTTTTTCATAAATAAATGCTACTATATTTTGGTATGAAAGGAAATAATAACAAATATTAAAAACACATGAGTAATTCTACATTTTTGCTGATAACTTAGATATAGCTAATTGCTCCAAGAAAAAATAAAATTATTAAAAATTAAACAAAAGTTTTCAAAAAATCCATCTCATAATTATCTAGTGCATTCGCCAAATTTCATCGAAATCGACAGACCTTCAACAATTGTTCGTTGTTTAACATGAAATTCCTCATTTCTAGTAATTAAAGCTGAATGACCATCATTTGCACCATGCTTTCGGTTATTGGGCCCAAAATCAACTGGAAGTTGATTTGATATAAAACCCACTGTTTTATAGCAATATTCTATTCAATGATGCTATATCAATGGATGAATGTAGAATCGGACTTAAACTCCTGAAATTACAGTGTAAGTATTTATGGTAGCTTTGACGAAACTTGGAATTTTAATAAACAATTAAAAAAACTTAATAAATATTTGGTGTTGATTTTTGTGTGACTTAATGCACACAAAAATTGATTCTAGGTCCGGAAACAAATTTTTTTTTGTTGCATTGTGTATTTTGGAAAAATGAATAGCTGAACTTATTCAAATTTCTCTCTGCAATTTATAATGCTCCAAACAGACCACAATGAATACTGCACTCATTTTGTAAGGAGTTCTAATGCTCTGGCTAGATTTCGAAAGGATACACATGAAATATAAATTTGGCTGGAATTTTAAACAAAACAATATATATTTTTTAAAAAATATATATAATTTTAGGAGCGCCTTAGTGAAGCAAGTAAAATCTATATTATAATATTGATTTTTCCAAATGGATTAAAAGTTAAAAATAAAGGACAGAATTGATTTTTGAGTACTGAATTTTTTCCTGGCAGGTGTTGGCTACTGCTGTAGAACATTTTTGTTCGTAAAAATTTCTATTTTCCGAGCTTAGCTCTGGTGCCATCTCGATATCAATCTGCAAGTCCTAATAACATGATAAGGTTGCGTTTATTGTTCCGCAGTGTGTATGATTATTTTCATAAATCCAATCATTACTTTCATAAGTCCAATCATGCCCGGTTATGCGTTAAATTAAACATAAATTTAATAACCACACAAGTTGTGATATTTCGCGTAGAAACACTGATACATGATATCTCAAAAAATGATTAACAAAAAATTGCGATTTATCAAGAAATATATTTATCTAAAAAAATTAAGTCATTGTTTTCTTCGGTAGGATTTTTATACACTCCACGAGTCCGTCTGTCCATATATTCTTGTAATCACGATACAGATAGCAATTGTAGCCAGAAACAAATGAAACTGTGCACAACGAAGTTTTTCGGGACAAGGACGAACGCTATTTAATTTGAAGAAAATCGGTTCAGATTTACATATAGCCAACATACAAATTTCACTCCCGATTTGATTTTTTCCGCTCTAGAAACCACATATTTTAAAAGATCTTCTTCAAATTTGGCAAAATATCTTATATTTCAATTAGAAACACCTGTGGTGAAAATGACTCAGATCGGTTCAGATTTACATATAGCTCCCACACAAATTTCGTTCCCGATTTGACATTTTCCTCTCTAGAAACCACATATTGTATCAGATTGTCTTCAGATTTGGCAAATTTAAACTAGGAACACCTATGGTGAAAATAGGTCAGATCGGTTCAGATTTATATATAGCTCACATACAAATTTCACTCCCGATTTGACTTTTTCCACTCTATAAACTACATATTTTAACAGATCTTCTTCAAATCTTGGCAAAATATCTTATATTTCAACTAGAAACGCCTGTGGTGAAAATGGGTCAGAGCGGTTCAGATTTACATATAGCTCCCATACTAATTTCGCACCCTTATTGACTTTTTCCGCCGTATTTTCACACAATTTTTTCAAATTGAGCATAACATGTTATACTTGAACTGGTAGAACCTATTATACAAGTGAGCCACTTTATTCCATGTTTGGATATAACCCCGATATAAATATTCTTCTCGATTTGACAAATTGGGTTAGGTCATATTAGCCTATGATTAGGAATCATACAAAAATCTTCCCGTTTTCATTTTTTACCGAATTGAGTGTATTATATAGTTAGCCCCGCCCGACTTTATTATTTCGATATGTAAACGTATTGGACGCCTCGCCTTTTAAGCGTGGTTTGAAATAATAAAAATATTATATTTATTTATAAAATTATTTTTTCAATATTTGTATTTGTTTTGGTTTGGCTATATAAAACAAAAATTATATTTTCCTGTAATATTACTGCACTTCTACGAAAATCGGCCTCCTCTGTGTAATGCAATCCATGATATATAATGGTATATAAAATTCGGCCCTGCCGAACTTAACGCCGTTTTTACTTGTTAAATTCTTTATTAACTCCACTTGGAAATATATGTAGGTCTTCTACATCAAAACACTTTGGCACGTTATTTTTACATTCGTTTCTCAGTATTACTTTAAGTGTTGTCGTCTCTATTGATGTCGGCAGCACGTAAATCGATCAGAGCACTCCTCCATTTTCACCGTATACATACAGGTTTTATTACTATTTTTCAAAGTTTGCAATCTGGTCTAGAAAAATGGAATAGGTAATGGAAAATCTATTAAAAAACTGGCTTTGTTGTTTTGGCGTTAAAAAAGTTTCTCCGGAATGTTTTGAAAATTTTGTTTGTCCGTGCGGCTGAATGATACGATGATGCTAATATGGATTTAACAAAATGGTTGAGATGTTGATGCGTTAAACTTTTTTATTTCAATTTGAAATTTTCATGTCTTTTGTAAAAAAATGTGCATATTTTCAAAAGAAATAATTTTAAAATAAACACTTTTTAATACTTATGTGCCTTTCTTCTTATTCAAGATACTCCCTAAAGTCACAATAAAGAAATATGTACAGTAAGACTCATTAATATTCGACATTCGCATTGGTGAAGGATCAAATGGCCATTAATCCATATACATTATTTATATTAAATTTCATAATTTTGAATTTTTTGAACATTATATTTTTTTCTCAACATTTCAACAAAATGTGTATATTTGTTAAATAAAACCTATTGTCTAAGCTATCTACATTTACAGAACAAAAGATTTAATTGTCGCAGGAAGTCTTTGAAACCATAAAGATTTCAGCATGTCATCCGAGACTTTTCCCAATGATACTTGCCTCATTTCTCGTAACATTGCGGATGGTTTCCTATCGCCCGTATCCACGTTCTACAATAGCTTCTGGCTTTCAATTGGGCTGAACCACAGTCTTGGGGTGGAACCTTAACAGCAACACAGGGATACACTCAAAGGTGGATTCGTTGTGGCAGAATCGTTATTTCGCTTTTCCGTTTTCGACATTATATAAAAATCAATAGTCGCAGGTCACCAATGAAGACAACAAATTTATATTTGTCTGTCTCGTAGCAGAAAACAATAATATTCGACATTCCAATAACACTGTCCAACAAATGAAGACTTTTTGAATGGAACAGAATAGTGACCCTATAATTCTGAAAGGGCATTTTGAGTAGATAATTTTTGTAGAATAAACTTATAGTCCAGTAAACTTATAGTGTGAGTATTTTTTTACAGTGGTCCAAAGAGAATATGGGTATTTTAGTAAGGCACGGTAATCAAAACAAGCAAGGAAAGGCTAAAGTCGGACGGGGCCGACTATATAATACCTTACACCACTCCCTGTGTATGTACCTCGCTTTGATTACTAAACCCAAGTATTCCATGGGAGCAATTTTATGTAGTTCATATAAATTATACAGTTACTATAAATTCATCTTTAGTCATATTTAAAGTCTATGGTTAATAATATGGTAATTGATCCAATTATCCGACAGACAAATACAAATTATACAAAAGGGGGCATATAACAACATTTTGGGCCTGGTCCAATACAAGGGCCTATATATTTCTCATTCACGGTAGGTATTCCTAGTTGAAAAATATCATGATCTGCAAAATTTTGATGAAGATACGATGTAAGATGCCGTTTCTAGAGCTGTAATAGATCAGAATGGGGCCCCATTTGGCTTATACCAAAGTATAGACATATGGGCATCTCCCAAAGGCTAAAGAAGGACGGGCTTCCTACCTCATTACAATTCAATTCGGTAAAAAAGTGAAATCAGGAAGGATTTTTGCATCCCGTAAATGTATGTGTTTGACAAAAAATTTTAAATCGGAAAGGACATTTGTATGGGGGTATATTGAAACCTGGAACGATGTGACGCGCTTTCTCCATGCATGTTTATTGGTGTAATATAATATGTAAAGTTTGGCCAAAATCGGATAAACATTCGGGAGCAACATTTGTATGAGGCTTATATCTAAATCTGAACCGATCTTTCCCACTTTCAGCATAGGTGTTTCTAGTTCGATTATAAAATGCTGTGTCAATTTTAAAGAAAATCGGGTACAATATGTGGTTTCTAAAGCGGAAAAAGTGAAATCGGGAGCGACATTTGTATGGGGGCTATATCTAAATCTGAACCGATCTTACCCACTTTCAGCATAGGTGTTTCTAGTTTGATTATAAAATGTTGTGTCAATGTTAAAGAAAATCGGGTACAATATGTGGTTTCTAAAGCGAAAAAAGTCAAATCGGGAGCGACATTTGTATGTAGGCTATATCTAAATCTGAACCGATCTTACCCAAATTCCGCATAGGTGTTTCTAGTTCGATTATAAAATGTTGTGCCAATTTTGAAAAAAATCGGGTACAATACGTGGTTTCTAAAGCGGAAAAAGTGAAATAGGGAGCGACATTTGTATGGGGGCTATATCTAAATCTGAACCGATCTTACCCACTTTCTGCATAGGTGTTTCCAGTTTGATTATAAGGTGTTAAGCTAAATTTTAAGAAAATAGGGTACTATATGTACTTTATAGGGCGGAAAAAGTCAAATCGGGAGCGACATTTGTATGGGGGCTTTATCTAAATCTGAACCGATTTCCTTCCAAATTCAATACCGATGGTCCTTGGCCAGAAAAAATAACTTCTGCCAAGTTTCATGACAATCGGACACAATTGCGACCTGTAGAGTGCGAACAAGCTTAGGTGGACAGCAGACGGACGGACAGACATCGTTAAATCGACTCAGCTGGTGATTCTAAGCCGATCGGTATACTTAAAGGTGGGTCTAGCTCGATTATTTCTTGGTGTTGCAAACATTTGGCGCGAAACTAACTTGTAATACCCTAGTCCACGAAGTGGTGTAGGGTATAAAAATACAAATTGAATATATATAAAGGGTGTTTTTTATTGAGGTATAGAACTTCGAATTGAAATAAAACACAAGAAAATCGTTTTAATGTCCATCAATTTGGCTTTATTGGAAGGATAATTTTATGCCATTAATGTTTAAATATGATTTCGGGCATGTGGCCGCCGCGGCTGGCTCGAATATAGCCAATTCTACAGGTCCAATTTTCCAAAGCTCCAATTGCTGTGCACGGTGGCGAATCGAATCATTCGGGTCCTCTTCAACACTTTGCTCTACAGCGGCAATTGTTTCTTCGGTGCGCACTGTTCGACGTCTCTGCGGATGCGTATTATCACATAGAGTAAACGTAGTGCGAAAACGATCCATGGTTAACCGAATTAATTGCTCTGATGGACGATTATGTCGATAAAATGGACGGAGCTTGCGGTGAACTTCGCGAACTGAACCATTACTTTCGAAATAAATTTGCACGATTTGCAAGCGTTGTTCTTTTGTCAACCTGTTCATGACGAAATGGCAAACCAAACTAAATATTAATCACTTGACAGCTGACAAAGTGGCCGCCAGTTAAAAAAGTGATGCCAACTTAAAGTTCTATACCCCAATAAAAAACACCCTATATAATAAGTCGCGATAAAAAATGCACTTCTTGGAGATATAAATAATTCGTGGTTGCAATTGCATTTATTTCATTTTCTCTATCTGGGTTTCGGAAGCAATTCTATTTTCGCTTTTCTACCCACTGTAAAAATCATCAATTATTTTGTCTTACACTTACAGTTACAGTTACATTTTTAGTTGACTAATTTAATTTTTAGTGCTATATGACAAATATGTTTCAAATTGGATGCATAGCATTCAGGCAGAAAAAACCAAGCTTAGTAAAAATAACAAAAATACCCAAAGAATACAAATATTATATATAGATTAAACCCCAGTTTCATAACATCTGGTTAGAGCTAAACAATATCTATAAATATCAAACGCCATACAAAATGACACTATAACCGGTTAGCCCTAACATTACGTTAACCAAACATTGTGAAAATGGGGGTAAATCCTATCATTTTATTTATTTTTTCTGAAAACAGTTTCGAATTTATTACACGCTGTACTTCTATCGTTACACCGGTACCAATGCTAATGCAACCAAGCTAACTAAGCTGACTAGAACTGAACCAAATAGTTTTCGCAATGCAATAGTGTTACAATGTTACAGGTAGAAAATCATTTTAAAATGGAAATCCTAATACGCCACAATGAACAGTAAAAAAGTTTAATTGTGGTAGTAAAAGTTGAAATAAATACAAAAATAAAATCTAGCAAATATAATATTGATTTAATATATTTATAGGGGGACTCCCTATTACACTAATCAAATTTTGAAGTTGACATTCGTTTATTTTCTTATTACGCTTTTAAACCTTGATATATTTATCGATGGCCTCACAAATTATACGATTACCAAACACCCTTTTCCTTCCGTCCCCCTATTAAAAATATTATTGAGTTAAATCCAAATGTTTGTACATATATGGATTTTCGTATCACAGCTTTAAAATAATATTCCATTTATTTCATCCGACCACACCTTCTCTATTTCTAACAGAGAACATTATCGACTAAATATAATTTAGCACACACTGATGCTGCTGCGGAGCATACTGCACGACACAGACCATGTAAGAGTAGACCATGCCAAATTCAACTTCCTTTCGCACAATATATTCTGGTATTCTTTAAATTCATGCATACTCGTATAGCCTTTGCAACACCCACTTAGACACAAATTCGCCAATTTAATTGAAATCCTACAAAAACAAAGTTCAAACTGAAATAACCATCAATTTCCCTAAGTACGATTTACACCAAAAATTTGCTAATCCTCCCAAAACAAAACAAAAAATACAAACAGACAAAATATGCAAGTCTCAGCAGAAAAAAAACAAGCGAAAACTTAAAGGCAAAAGGAACTTGTGAAACAGAATGGACGAAAAAAGAAAACTCTCAAAAAAGTCATTCAATAACTGACAAAAAAGGCATTCTAAGAACTAAAACTCACATTTCACTTAAATGTTGACAAAAATCCGACAACAACAAAAACAATAACACCCGAAAAAAATTGTGCCAAACGAAAGACGAGAAACAAAAGAATAAAACAGAAATGGAATAAAATATTACCCTGAATTATATTTTGTTAGTCTAAGACTTCCTTGCCACACGTGTCTGTTCACCTAGTGCGGGCTTTCATTGTGCAAACATTTCTCGTCTTGCATGCAACAACGTCGCTCGCGCATCATTCGTTGCACAGTGATTTCAAACGAAGATGGAGTAGTATAAATTGAGAATTAGAAAAGGAAAAATCTTTTCATCACAAGTAGTTAACAAAATAAAATATAGTTTCAGTTACACAATGCAACACGAAAAAATATAGCCATATACGGATACAGGGCAAAAAAAGACCCGTGTCTCCCAATTTTGCCCAAAGTCATGTACTTTTTTATGTGCCCCCAAAGATTTGAGGCCTCAGTGTCATTTTTGCAGAAAGTGATAATTTTCTCAGGCTCATATCTTACACACTGTTTGGAATTTTGATTTACTCTCTGAAGCAAATTTGTACCTCTTGTCATAAAGAACAAGAATTGTTAGCATATATAATCAAAAAACTGCATCTTCAAGGTCAGGTCCATAGGTAATAAACCGTTCAAAATTCAAGGAAACAATCAACTACAAAAATTTACCGAAGATCTCAGTAAACAACTTTCTAGAACATATTAACTTCCTGGGAACTATTCTTAACACCGTTTAGGTAGGAAAATTATAACTTACAGGACTGCTAATGGTCAGTCCTACTACCGTGCGTATGAGTGATATTATCTTTAATCAACAGCACGTATACGCTACCTACACACACTACAACCTATAAGATTTGTTCGACGACATTTGCGATTTTGACCTTGAAGATGAAGTTATTTGATTTTATATGTTCACAATTCTTCTTCTTATGAGCTACATCTTTGCCTCAGATAGTAAATCAGAATTCCAAACGGTTTGCAAGATACATAATCTCCACTTGTAATTCCCGAAAACACTGTGCATCCATTGGATGGTGAATTTAAAAATGATTTAATCCCCATCATCCTACACCCCACCCCGTGAAATAGTCCTCAAAAAGAATGCGTTCTTGGCCATTTTGGTAGTGAAACTAAAATGGCAACAATGTTTGCTACTCGTCCAACTATTTTGTGGCAGAGCGTCGCTATGTCATATTGTCACTGGGCCCTTGAGTGGCGTTGAGGCATTTTCATGGGGAAACGTTAAGATGAACACTACATCGAAGGAGAACACACACACACACACACAAAAGGAGCCGTCTTTGAAACAATAGAAGTAACCAACCGGTGTAATTAAGGAACAAAGGAAACAAAGAAATTAATTTCAACGACCGCGTTTTGTAAACATCTCTCGCACACAATGTTGCACCAAATTGTTGTTATATCGGTGGGGGTGTCGAGGTTGTGAGGCTGGTTGGCTGGCTGAATGGATGAAGACAGTCACACTGTGGCATGAAATTAACTTGCAACATTATGTGACAAACGTAGTGAAAGCGAACAAAGGTTGTTGCAAAACTCAGGTAGATGGCAAGAAAAGATGATGCATTTGCAACATACCAAAAGAATACTTGAGTCAAGAGGTAGCAGTAGTTGCAGTAAACTGAAAACACTGTGACATACAACTCTCACATTCTTACCTCAAAAAAAAAAAAAAAACAATTGTACTTGACACCTCTGACACATATATGTAAATGTGTCAGCCAAGGGCGAATAACTAGAATCATTTCATCTGCCACATTAATGTGCACGAAGGTCATTGCTTCAAGTCACTGCAATCAGTAATTGTGTCCAACTTTCATCGTTCAATTAAGAGCCAATATATCCTTTGTAATCAAATTACAGGTGGTAGTCATGAATAAATTTTAATCGAACTTTAGGTTTCTGTCATCATTGTGAATTTTGGATTTCATGTGTTTTTATGGTAATAGATGGTGTAAGTTAACATTATAATTTTGTGCAATATTTAAACAAACAAAGCTTTTGAAAAAAGTAAATGAAATGTATTTGGTTTGGTTGATGCATGTAATACGGATTTCGGAAATTGAGACCGAAATACTGTATTCTACCGGGAGCTACAGGAACTCATTCCGTTTGCGGGTGTTGTATACACCAAAACGTAAATCTTATGATTGACGGGTCATCTCTTTCAAGACTAACTAATCTAAAAACCTCCAAATTGTAACATATAACGACTGTCTCTCAAAAATAATTTGCAACCCCCCAACACATGACTGATATTTTCGGCGATGTGAATTGTGCCATGGATCCGACGATTTAATTAACAAAAAAAAAATGGTTACATGTATGTATGTACGTATATTGAAATATTTATTAATTGTTTCCTGTTTTTAAGTTAATGTTTTTCTAAAAATACAACCCGTTATTTCTCCAAGCTGAAATTTTCAGGCTTTGTTTAGAATCGATCAGGGAATAAGTCTATATTTTTTCTGAATTTTTAGGTTGGTGTTTTCATAGCGAAAAATACAAAAGAAGAAGAAAAATCAGAAATACACAAAATTGTTGTGAGTAGCAGTCAGTAGCCAAGAACGCCGGCGAAAAGTACTTGTAATTACCTTTAAAATAAGCCATCATTTTTTGAATTGTGCCCACGCGTTTTCTCACTACACCATTTTCAATGTTCATACCACGGCATGTTTTTCTTGATTTTCGCAATTTTCAAGTGGTCATATATTTTGAAAAAAAATTTTTAGTCTTCTACGAATCAAATATATTATAAAGTTTAGTTATCGTGCAAAGTTTCAACGAAATCGGAAATGGTGATGTAAAAAAGGTGTTCGATTTGACATGCAATGATCGATATTCAAATCTTTGTATTTCGCAATCCGTTTAACAGATTTTAAAGTATTATAACTTGTCTGTAAGGTCATCAGGAGTACTTACCATTTGCGTTTTGCAAACAATTAATTATTGTCAATTTTGGTCTTGATGTTTTAAAATGATTACATCAGTACATTACATCGTCCCAAAACACTCTAAGATCATTGTAGATGTGTTTTCCGTGTGCTCTGAACATTTTAAGCAGTAGATTTAATGGATTGTATATACAAATAAGCTTCATAACTTTATGAACCAAATATAACAGAAATAATAGAAACATCTGCTTAATTTTTAGGGAAAATTATTTTGTGAAATATATAAAAAAGGGAGTTTACAGAAACAAATAACGTCTTAAATATTAGTGGTAAGAACTATTTTAGTCCAGTTTCAATTCCATTTCATCAATTTGGTTTCTGAAATGGCAATTTTCTTCCAATATTTAGCCTTACATTTGCTTAAACGATTCTACTGGTGTTTCTACATTCAGATTTGCTTCGGATTACATGGTTATTGTAATTAATTCTTAAGTTCTTTCATGAATGATGCTGGTATTTTTCGGAATATTTTTTGTCGTGCTTCACGTCTTCTTCGAGAGGAATTTCATTTGCAGTTATTGAGCTTCTTATTAAATGAATTATTAATTCATATTTATTCGGTAGCCACTTGGAATAGTCATATTTTCTATTAATTTAGGGTCAGTTTCTAGCCCTATTCACATCATTACTCGAACGATATCCAGTCTTCACCATGTCGATATATATAACCCCATTTTATTTTGTATAGGTGTTTCCTTGCAGGATTTCTCCTTTTACATGTAATTTTTTACTGGTTGCAGCACTTTGTTGTAAGCCTGATTTTTATCGTAGTTTTTATACACATGTTTTCATGGGCTTGTGTACTTAAAAATTTATGCACTCTTAATTAGCAGGTATGAACAGCTGAAGTTGACATTTTTTGATTCGAAATACGTGCAACCCTTTTCAAAATAAAAGTTGAAGATATAAAACAATATACATTTTTTTACGAGCTACGAAAGTCGGAAATTATATTCAAATATTATTTTCAATGATACCATAGATGTTTACAAAGTTCTTTCTTATAAAATATAATATATAACTAAAATATAATATAAAAACTAAACAAGTACTTTTTCTTCATTAAAACGAGTCATACGAACTATATTAAGAATGTTTTTATTATATGTATGTATATAATAGTGTTTTTCCCGAACATAGTTTAAGTTCGAAGATGGACGAAATTTCCACGCCCCTTCTGGTACCTCCCACACAAATTACCCATATTCCTCTGTTGAATAAAAACCACTGTAACTTCCACACGGATATTCGGAATCAGTTATATTTTGGTATTTGGTAATGGTTTCAAAACCGCTTTAAGTGTACTAAAAACGGTGGGTTTTGCCACACACCTTCCAGTACCTCCCATACAAATCACCCTAAACTACGTAACATTAATGTTGTTATAACTTATATACTGATGATCGGAATATTGTGAAATTTGATATTTGGCAATGCTATAATAAAATTTACATTCACATGGAATATGGGCAATATTGCCACACCATTTCTGGTACCTCCCACACAAAGTTGCAAATCCTTAGTTACAATAAAACCGATATAACATCCACACGGGTAGTCAAAATCATTTGAAACTTTATATTTGAAAATGTTTTTATAATCGCTTTATACCTAAAACCCTTCTAGTACCTCCCACAATTCTTGGTAATATTAGGGCTGTTTTTCTTTAAGCCTGGATAACAAGCTGCGATAGCAAAAACTTTAATAAAAATTTAATTTTTCGTTCAAAATAAAAAAAATATTTTTTCACATTGTCGTCAATATACATATATGTATCCAAAGAAAATTTCACAAAAAATATTTTGTGTCGACTTTATTGGACTTAGCCTCGATATCCATCATTTTGACTTACACTGGATAATTATCCAGGCTAAGTCAAACATTTTTAACACAAAATATTTTTTTCAAAATTTGTTTTCACACACATTGATATTGCTTTTGGCCACAATTTTAAAAAATAATTTTTTATTTTGATTGAAATTTTAACATTTTATTTATATTTTTGGTATCGCAGCTTAGTTATCCAGTCTTAATGAAAAACAACCATATTAAATCCTTCATAAATTATTCACTGGTGCATGGAATCCACTATGACTTGATATTTGATCATGTTTATTGTTTTACTTGCTGAACCCCCGCCCGCTTCGCCAGGCAGAAAAACAGACGTTTCATATTGTTTTTATTGTGATCGATAATATATGTACCACTTATATCAATGTACTTCCCTGAGATACTAAAGAAATGGATGTGTTCCATGGAGAATATTGAAGAACAGAAATTTAGTTTACGGCGAATAAGGAAGAAATGTCAAAAATCAAATTGATTTTAGGTTGACTGTGATTCTCCTCCTTTCCATTACATAAACAAAAAACTTCATACGTAAGGAGAACTTATTTAATCGAATAGCTTTTTTTTGAAACCTCTCTTTACTATTGTGCTAAGAAATCCAAAGAAAACATGTAATTTTACAAAAATTCATCTTTCCCATCTTTCAAATCTATTTGTGTATTGTCTAAGCAGGTTACAAATAAATTAACTCACACAACAATATAGGATTCTCGGTGTCGAATATACTCTAAAACTGGTTTTAATTTCGAATTGGAAGGGTCACGGCCACTTTTCGCCTATATTTGCACAACTATTTACGCTGGCAACAATCAGCAATCTAGGTGTTATAGAACTGACAATATTCGATAATAGGGTTTAAATTCGTATGTGAGGTACAGCGCCCACTTTCCCAATACCGCCCATTTTTGGCAAAACTACGGATATTGATGCTAGATGCACTCACACAAAATTTCAGTATTGTATCTGTCATAGAACGGAATATATTCGAAAATGGGTTATAACTTCGTATGGGAGGTGCCACACCTATTTCCCAATACCGCCCATTTTTGGCACGACTATGCACATTGATGCAGATGCACTTACACAAAATTTCAGCACTCTAGGTGTCCTAGAATTGGCAATATTCAATAATAAATTTTAACTTCGTATGGGATGTGACACGCCCACTTTTCCAATACCGCCCATTTTTGGCACAACTACGCACATTGATGCTAGATGCACTCACACAAATTGTGAGCATTCTATGTGTTATAGAACTGGCAATATTCAATAATAAGTTTTAACATCGTATGGAAGGTGCCACGCCCACTTTTTAAATACCGCCCATTTTTGGCACAACTACGTACATTGATGCTAGATGCACTTACACAAAATTTCAGCACTCTAGGTGTCCTAGAACTGACAATATTCAAAATTGGGTTTAAACATCGTATGGGAGGTGCCACGCCCACTTTTCCAATACCGCCCATTTTTGGCACAACTACGCACATTGATGCTAGATGCACTTACACCAAACTTTACAATATTCAATAATAGGTTTTAACTTCGTATGGGAGGTGCCACACCCACTTTTCCAATACCGTCCATTTTCGACACAACTACGTACATTGATGCTAGATGCACTTACACAAAATTTCACCACTCTAGGTGTCGTAGAACTGGCAATATTCAATAATATGTTTTAACTTCGTATGGGAGGTAACACGCCCATTTTTCGTATACCGCCCATTTATGGCACAACTACGTATTATGCTAAATGCACTTACACAAATTTTCAGCACTGTAGGTGCCATAGAACTGGCAATATTCAATAATAGGTTTTAACTTTGTATGGGAGGTGCCACACCCTCAACTACGTATATTGATTCTAGATGCACTTACACAAAATTTCAGTGAGTAATTTTTGATATTTTTAAAATATTTTTTGTGGGGAGGTACCGTCCCCTTCGTCCTATCATGACCTATTATATCCAGGAACCATCCTCAGTCAAGAAGTTAGATACAGTAAAACCGGTTTGGCGTCCTATACACAACATACAGACACACATTGATTTTGATATATATATAGATTATAAACCTAAGAAAACTATATATTTTTCCACGTACATTATAATACCTCCCCGCACAAATGTCGCTATCGTAGATGCAATTTAAGCCCATAAAACTTCTATTTTGGTACATCGAATTCTCTATTGATCGAAAGACCACATGATTTGCTGCAAATGGCAAACTAAACTGAGCACAATTTTTAATAGCGTTGCTAAATCTGAACAATTCGAAAAATGGGACATCGCAAAACCCCCATCTTAGGATGAATACATTCCTTAACTACTTTCGGAAGTTATTATGTGCATTAGTCAAGGAGCCTAACGGTCGTTTACGGTTCCTACAGCTTAACAAGTCCAAAAGACTTAAGTTACTACTTCGACCATTTTCTCATTGAAAATTTATTAATTAATCAAAGTCGAAATCTAGGATTTTTTTATTTTTCAATACTTTATATCTCGTTTGGGAAAATCTTCAGGAATTGCATATTTTATCAAACAAAACACAATTAAATACATATGGAAATCACTCTCGTCATCATTCTTTCATTTTGTAGTAAGTGGAATTTGTTTATTTTTTATTTTGAGCAAAAAAATAAATTTTTATTAACGTTTTTGTTATCGCAGCTTGTTATCCCGGCTTAAAGAAAAACAGCCTTACTTTGTTAACAGAATCGACATTGAGTACTAATCCCTTAGAATTACAAATATTACTCATCATTGGTTTTATATTTAATATATGAAAAAGATAGTTACTTATCATACATTCGTTCCCTCCAGCGAACTGCCTTCCCATGTTCTTCATGTTTTTTAATACACCACATGATGGACAGGCAGCGAGTGGGTGCACCGCTGATGATACTTGCCCCAGTCATCTTGCAATTAATTATTCTATTTATTTCCCTATTTAGAGACCGTATCTTACTTGAATTGACTTTGTTAACTTTTCATTTCTTGTAAACATATCACTTTCATCTTGAAATGTGCTCTGTGCCAGCGGAGTGAGGTGGCGAGGCAGTGAGGCAGCAACAACACAATATTTACTGAAACTGTTTCACAAAGTAAATGTTTAATTATTGTCTACAAGCGAGCGAGCAAGCAAAGTAAACATCTTCAGATCTTCTATCACAACAGATTTTCATATTTAAATGAGACATATCGCATCGTTGTACCCACTGCAAAGTAAACTAAGGCAAGTAATGATTTCATCACAACAACCAGAGAGTATTTAAGTAATCACACAGCAACACGAGCACAACAACAACAACCGCATGGGCTACGAGAAAAAAGTAATTGACGATTACTAATTGCATTATAATTGCTCCGTTTAAGAGCTAAACAGCCAAACTATGTACGGGTAAGTGCAGCTAAACGGCAAGCACAGAAGCAGCCACAGTCTCAGCAAGTTGTCCGTTCTAGGGATGTCGAAAGACGATGGTTCACAGCAAGCGGGTTTCCGGTTTGCTCTGATCGATTTGCAACTGATTTGGGGTTTTTATACATATTTTTGAAAAGCAAAACCAATTTTATATTTTAGTGGACTTGAACAAAACAATATACACATGAAACTAGAGATCGTATGTTAGCTGTATACTCTGTTCTGAATTTACATGTTTCTATCTGTGTGAGTTCAGCATTAGGAACCATTTCAAGTTTACGCTGTAGTTTATATAGTTTTTTCATATTTTACTTTTTAAGAGGGAAAGCTTGAAATGGTTGTTAAACCTAAACGAATAGAATAGATAGAAGCACGGATTTTGAAGTCATTTTAGAAGATATTCTCCTATATAATTTGATACTAACACCGGTATAATAGGGTGCGAATAAAAATAATTTTAGAAAAATGTATCCTTTGGAACTTTGTAATCCTTTCAAGGACAACAGCATGAGGAAATAAAAAAACTGAAACGCGTAGACGTATATCATTCGGCGCAAGTGTAATATGGACTGTCGGACAGTGTAATATATATTTTTCCCCTAAACTACTTTATTTCGATTTTTATTATTTTTATTACCTTCTGTTAATAAACTAATGAAGAAATAATCATTCCGACGATTTTTCAATGAAATTTTGGTAGAAAGGCTATAGTCGTTCGGGGCCGAATGTATGAACGTCATTAAAATTCAATGAGGATTTTGGAATGTGTCCTGTATATATCATGGATCGATGAGACCCACTTTCACAACGTATGTTTCCAGGTGAAAAATAACGCGTTGAGATCAAAATCTGTTAAAATATGTGTATTCTGGTGTGGGGAAATTCAAATCGGGAGCGACATTTGTATGTGAGCTGTATATAAATATATTTTGTCTTTCATCAGAGATGTTTTTAGTTAATATATAAGGTGTAACGTCAAGTTTGAAGAAAAGCTGTTAAAATATACGGTTTGTAGACAATAAAATATTAAATCGGAAGCGAGATTTGTATAGTGACTATATCTAAATCTGCACCGATTTGACATCATTTTCACCACAGTTGTTTCTAGTTTAAATATAAGGCGTTGTACCAAATTTGACCAAAATCGCTAAAATTATGTGGCTTCTAGATAGGGTTTGGGGTCCGGGAATTCCCGAATCGTTTTTCCCGGGAATTCCCGGAAAAATTTGGCGACAATTTTTAAATTTCCCGGGAATACGGGAAATATTAAAAAATATTTTTTTGTTTATCTTGATCACTAATTAAGTTCTACCATATAAATGGGAAATTGTAGATATATTTCAAATGCATATATTTAAATTACTGACAATGGCTATGGCACTATGGCTGACATAGTGTCATCTTGTTTAACATTAAATTTCTTGTTTTCCAAAAAAAAATCGACGAAATAAAAGGTGAAAATCTTCTCAAAGACGAATTTACTTTACATATGAAACCAATAAGAACTGATCTAAAAATAGGAATAAAAATAAAATTGACACCTGGAACCTTTCAACAGAAATCTAATATGAATAGAAATATACCCTACGATATATTTAAATTACGATTTGTAAGAACTAATGACTGCACTATTTCAATGTTTATATTTTTTATGAATTTATTTAATTAAAATAAACATTTTTAATGTTTCTATTGCATTCACAATTTCGAATATTTTCCACCTGTATCTGTAAAATAGTTTCCTCTCTAGATTCTAGATGAATGCATTTTCTAAATTGAAGACGCCATAACAATCTCAGTCATACGGGTTCTTTGTTTCTTTAAACATTTTTTATTTTGAATCTAGTGCACGTGTCAGTTCACTTGTGATTACAATGTCCAATATTATAACTCCTTTAATTCTGACTATTTGTCTAGAGTAAAATATTTGTAAAATGAAAAATAATTTCTAAAATATTTGACCAAAAACATTCGGGTTTAATTTGTAATATGTCAGTATTTTAACTCATTCACTCTCATTCATTCATTTCTTATATTATTATATATAATAACAACTACAATAATAAAAAATATTTCGTTTTAGATTATTAGTATTTGGTTTTGTTCTTCTCTATCACTTGTACCATATAGATTAATAATTATTGCATTCATATTAAAAATTATCAAAAAGTACGAAAATCTTGCAATAGTGTATACGGACGTGTACGGTGGGCGGTTATGGGTTAAAAAATCACACATGTTACTAAATGTTGATATTTTAAACCATATTGGACATACATAAAATAAATTATTTTTTCCCGGGAATTCCCGGGAATGAAAATTTTCATTCCCGTTTTCCCGGGAAATGAAAAAAGTCCGGGAAACCCCAAACCCTACTTCTAGATCAACTATATTATACCCTCCACTTTCTACCCCATTACAAATGAATTTGGTATCGGGAACGTTAGGTGTGGGTACTATATGAACCCATACAAAAATGTCCACTCAGAAATAAGTGAATCCTATAATGAGTTAAAATGAACTAAAATTTAAGAAAATTGAACTTTGTGTAGCCCTAAAGCAATATTTCCTCATATCAAGTTCAAACTTTTCCTTGAAAGTAGTACATGATTTAGACTTGATTCTAGTTCAAGTTTCCTCAAACCAAGTAAATATTTACTCAAACAGAGGAAAATTGCAATAAGATTTTCCTCAAACCAAGTACATTTTTACTAAATCTTAGTAAATTTTTGCCGAAATTTTCCTAAATCTAAGTAAATTTTTACTAAATTTATGTAAAGTTTTCCTAAAACTAAGTACATTACTCAAACTAAGTACATTTTTACTAAATCTAAGTAAAATTTTGCTGACAATTTCCTAAAACTAAGTTAATTTTTACTCAAATTAAGTAAATATTTACTTGAACTGATGACAATTTTGCTGATTTTTTTCTCAAAACAAGTAAATTTTTACTTAAACTGATAAAAAATTGTACTTGATACAAGGAAAAAAGTGAACTTAAAATAAGTTCAATTGAACTAATATAATTTAAACAACTGATTTTGCTTCAGAGTATGCAAAACTAATACCAAAAATGACATCATGAAATATTTCTCAAAAGTTTCATGATACCTCCATACCATAAAGAGCTGAACTATTGAAGGTAAGAGCTGATTGCTATGAAGGTAAAATGAAGGTTGTTTAGAAAAATACTTGAATTATTTAAGAAATAAGTTTCTGCAAACCAACGAGAATTGCTTCTTAGGTTAATATTCTAGAATATTTCTAAACACATTGAAGTGATTTTTTACAAGTTCATTAAAACTTAAATGTATGAAGAACTCGGCATAAATTTCAGTAAACGCATTAACTTAATTTAAAAAAAAAAATAATTTTTAATTAAAATTTCCCAAATGGAATTTTTTCCATACAAAAAAATCTTAATATTTTTCCTACATAAAACCTAGGAAATTTTCTTCAACACAAGTATGAATTTACTTAATTGTAAGAATTTTCTATTAGATCCAACGAAATGATTTCAAGTAAATTTAGTACCCTATTTCTAGTAAATTAACTATTTGCTATGACTTTGAAATAAGGAAACTTTACTCACGCTTAGTTAATTTTCCTACTTTTAAGTAAAATTGTTGAACTAAATTGGAGTATTAATTTTACTCAAATTTAGGAATGCTATTTTGTTGAGTGTGGAGCATAGAGCGGAAGAAAATATAAAAAGTTGTGGCAAATTTGAAGAAAATCGGTTAAATTATCTGGTTTCTAGGGTGGAAAAAGTCAAATCTGGAATCGAATTTTGTATTATAGCTATATATAAATCTGAACAGATCTGACTCAATTTCACGATAGATGTTTCTAGTTGAAATATAAGGTTTTGTCAAAATCTAAGTGAGAGCAAAATTTGTATGTCAAATACTTTTTTAAAGGAGAATATTTCACGAGATTTTCAGAAAAATGGGAGACATTTGGAATTTGTTGTCAGGATTGACATGCAATGACTTATATACTTGTATATTATCAATTTTACGCAATACGCTATGAAATACATCATACTTTTAAGTTTAAACATTTCCATTCGATGACTTTTATATAGAGTACATTTGTATATCGGTTATTCGTTTTAAACAAATTAGGATTTTTAGAAAATTCTTACCATATTTGTTCCTCACAAATTCCGCACACATAATATCATTATCCGGGTTTTTGGTTCAGTTTCGACATCTCTAATACTTACAATACACACAACAGATAACATTGAAGATTGTAAGATACAAGTGCGACTAACTACCTACAAGTTCTCGTATAAGTAGATGTATAGCGTACAATATAGAGTCAGACGGACAAATACGAGTACTTACGACTAGTTAGACAGACGCAACATTGCATTGTACTCGCGCATTGTCTGTCTGGCTGAGCGGGTGTATGTGCGTGTTTGTGTGGTTTGAATCATTCGTTACATTTCGCCTTGATTTAATTTGATAATTAAACTATCAAAATTTTTAATGACCGTCATAAATTTAATTTGTTACACTGCCGCCGTCGTCGCAGCCACAATTGAAGTCAAAGTGGTCGCAGTCAATGCAGTCTTCTAAATTGTCTGCTGCATCGTCGGGAAGAAACGCCCTAGTTTCACAAAACGTTTATGTAAGCACGTGCCTCTGTGTTGTAAGCACAGAGCACAGTCTTTCAAATGATCGCATATTACGAAATGTTGGGTTTTGATATTTTGCTTACTCACCGACATGCTAAATAAAATTTGGATATGTAATGTAATCCCATGTAATTTGTTAATAACATATTTCGAACACCTGTCGACTGATCTGAGCACAATTTTTTTAAATCGAATGTTAACAAATTCATGTTATTCATGAAGTTTTAGTGAAACTTCGTACATGGGATGAAACTTGTTAACTATCGAGGTCAAAGGCTGGACGTTGATCATTAATGAATAAATAAAGAAAATTGTGACTATTATCTTTTTAGTCGATTTCAGGCTACTAAACGCCTCAGCATAAAAGCAGCCAAACGCCAAAAACTTAGGGCCACATGTAAATATCTGGCATAATCCTTACTGATTTAAATATTGGGTTGACGGGAGATTCTTCACACATTTTATTACTTAAGAATTAATTTGCATTTCTGCCAGTATCTCACAGGGGGGCAAGAAATATATTTTCCATTAAAGAAGTTACCTTCGGTTGTGAAATTACCTCATGTACCAGTTCTGGCAAAATTTCATGTGAAAGATCATTTTTATTTTGAGTATACAAAGTTTGTCATTCCATTGGTAACACAAGAAATGTCTGAGACCCTACAACCTAACCAATTTCAACATTTAGGGAACCGACATTATTACAGGCATATGTACCGCATAAGGTGGGATGCACATTAGACCTTAGATATAAGTAATTTTTTGAAGGTTAGATTTTTGCTGCTCCTAACATCTAATCCTGTTCCAATGAGCAAGAAAGTGGGCTGTTGAAAACTTCAATCAATCAAATTTCAATGATCAATTTGGATTTGCGAAAATCGCAATTTTAGCAAAATGATAGATTTTTTTGAAAAATCGAAAACGGCTTGGGATCGAACTTATAACGGCACAATTGTCTAGGCGGTTTGGGCTACCCAGCAAAATGATAGAATTTTTTGAAAAAAAAAATCACCAAAATTTGAATAATTGATTTTTTCGAAAACGGTTTCAAATTCAACTTAGTTTGAAACGGCACAATTGTCTAGGCGGATTGGGCTACCCAACAAAATTATAGATTTTGTTGAAAAAAATAGCCAAAATTTTAATTATTGATTTTTTCGAAAACGGTTTCAAATTCAACTTAGTTTGAAACGGCACAATTGTCTTGGCGGCTTGGGCAGTACAAAAAAAGAAAATGTCAATTCTAGAAATTTTTGCGTTTTGGCGACTTTTAGACGAAGTTGGCGTTTTTTGGAATATGATAGAAAACTTTAGGAATTTTTAAATTTGCGATTTTTGCAAAGGTATTTTGAAAATGGCCATAAAATTGAAATAGAAACTTTTTGATGTATGATGCAAAAAATTGTGCTAGGCGAGCAAAAGCCACCGCAGTTTTTTCCGAAAATTTCAATTTTAGCAAAACGATTTTTTTGAAAAAATCACCAAAATTTCAAATCGAAAACGGTTTAAAATTAAACTTAGTTTGAAATCCAAACATTTACTATGCGACTTTGGATGTCCAAAGCACAATCCAGCACAATTTTTGGATTTGCAAAATTCGTGATTTTAACAAAATCATTTACTTTTTTAAATCGCCAAAATTAATTAGCGATTTCCTGGAAAACGGTTTGAGATGAAACTTTGTTTGAAACGGTACAATAACGCCCACTTCTAGAAGAATCTAGCACGTCTTTGTTGTCCGCAGAAAAAAAAACATAAAATGACGATTTTTGTTGAAAAAAGACTTTTTGTCAAATTTTTCAAAAAATTGCTGCACAGTTGGGCACAAAGTTAGCACAATTCAGCACAACTTTGTTTTTTTTTTGCGAAAAAAAAGATGGTAATTCTAGCTTTTTTCGAAAATAGCGACTTTTTCGAAAACGGCTTGAGATAGAGTTTTAAAAAACGTCACAATTTTATACTTTTGAAACTTTTTGTTTTTTGCGAAAAAAAAACAAAATGGTAATTCTAGGTTTTTTTCGAAAATAGCGATTTGAGATAGAATTAAAAAAACGGCACAATTTTATACTGCGCTTGCATAATCCAGAACAGCTTTTGTTTTCTTTTTCAAATGATTTCAAATGATGCCATTTCCAATCCTACCGAATTTTTTCAAAAAGTTTTTACGGCACAATTGGGCGCAAACCCCACACATTAGCACATCTTTTATTTTTTCAAATATGAAAATGACATTTTTATTAAATAAGAACTAAATACCAGAGATGATTGGATTTTTTTCGCAGTAACCTTACTAATTTCTGATCAAGATCATGATAATTTATTACTTGAAGCAAAAAGAAGGAATCATGATAAGTTGTTTTAATTGTTTCTGACAAAATCCAGAATGTGCCCTCGAGCAAATATTTTTAAAGAGTTCTTCTCATCATAATATAACTAAAATATAATAAAATATATAACTAAAATTGATCTTAAAACACATTCACCTAGTATAACTTCCAGCTACGATAGATTATGTGATTTCAGGGACTCCCAAAATTGCCTTTGAAAAGGTATTATTATTCATGTGAGTGTTTAAAGCCACTAGTTCTTGGCAGTCATTTAGGTTAAATTTGCGCTGAATTTCAATGTCAAAAATATTTTGGTATTATCTATATGATAGAAAGTATACGGGTCTTTTTAAAGGCGCCTTTCACAATTGTTGACTTTACAGCCAACATTTATCATACTTCACTCTTATTTTAGAAAAGCCCGCGTAACTTTCTATCATATAAAGAATAAAAATATATTTTTCTGGCTACATAGGGAATATTTGTTATAGAATAGTTTTAGAAATCCAGATAGAGAAAGTTTAAATAAATGCAATTGCAACCATGAATTATAGATTTTTACAACAATTACATTTTTTTTCACGACTGACTTCATATGTATATTACGCTGGGTCGCGGTCCATACAAATTGAAAACAATTTGCAGTCATCCCACGAAAAAAAGTTTGGATTGTTAAATGATGATTTTCAAAATATTTCGCCCCTACATCAAGCCGTTTGTGAGCAGCAGCCGTTTGAACAGTTTGGCTCTGAAAATCCATCTACTGTATTAAATTATTTTACAAACATGGAGTCAGAGTACTCATTTTTCATTCATTCCTTCTATTTATTTTTCATAACATCTCTTACAAAATCTTTCCAAGAAATATGAGTTTTTAGCTGTCAACTTGAAAAACCACAAAAAGGGTATATTAATTGAGAAACAAATTTTGGACATAAATTCAACATAAAACAAGTAAGGAAGGTTAAAGTCGGGCGTGGCCGACTATATGATACCCTACACCGAGTCACCCAGTGTACTAGGGTATAAAAAGGCCGTTACATTTGAACCGGGTGATGTCCGATACAGCTCCATGAGGAGAATATAGTATAAATTTCATATTTCTATCCGTATTTGTAAGACAATTTGAATGGGAGCTATATATAACTCTGAACCGATCTGACCCATTTTTAGCATAGGTTTTCTATGCTAAAAATGGGTCAGATTTGATGGAAATCTATTAAATATTTAGTTTCTAGAACGGAAAGATTCAAATCGGGAGTCATTTAAATGGGAGTTATATATAAATCTGAACGGATGTGACTCACTTTCGCCATAGATGTTTCTATTTGAAATATTTTCTGATGTGCCGAGTTAGAAGAAAATCTGTTCAAATATGTTATTTCTAGAGCGGAAAAAAAATTCGGTGGCGAAATTTGTTTCTAGTTGAAATATAAGTTGTTTTGTCAAATTTGAAGAAAAGCTGTAAAATATGTGATTTATAGTGCGCGAAGAATCAAATCGGGGGAGACATTTATTTGGAAACTATATATAAATCTGAACCGATCTAACCTATTTTTACCAGAGCTGAATATATGGCGTTTTGTCAAAATCTGTTGAAATATGTATAGAGCGGAAAGAGTAAAATCGTGAGCAAATTTTGTATATCTGAACCGATACGGCCCACTTTCGCCGTAGATATTTTTAGTTGAAATATGAGGTGGTTTGCAAAATTTGAAAAAAATCTGTGAGAATATGTGGTTTCTAGAGCGGAAAGAGTCAAATCGGCGGAGACATTTGTATGGGAGCTATATATAAATCTGAAACGATGTGGCCCACTTTCGCCATAGATGTTTTTAGTTGAAATATGAGCAGGTTTGCCAAATTTGAGTAAAATTTGTTTAAATATGTGGTTTTTAGAGGAGAGAGACATTTGTGTGGGAGCTATATATAATTCTGAACCGGTATGGTTGATTTGTACCAGCGCTGTTTTTAGTTGAAATATATGGCGTTTTGCCAAATTGGAAGAAAATTTGTTGAAATATGCGGTTTCTAGAGCGGAAAGAATTAAATCGGGAGCAAATTTTATATGGGAGCTATATCTAAATCTGAACCGATTTACATCAAATTAAATAACGTTCGTCCTCATCTCATAAAATTTCATTGTGCAAAGTTTCATTTAATTCAAATGACAATTCCGACCTGTACATTGATTACAAGAATAGATGGACAGACGGACGGACAGACGGACGGACGGACGGACAGACAGACAGACAGACATTGCTAAATCGACTCAGAAAGTGATTCTAAATCGATCGGTATAATAAACGATAGGTCTATCTCGTTTCCTTTTTGGTGTTACAAACAAATGCACAAAGTCATTATACCCTGTGGTGTAGGGTAAAAAAATTATACGGAAAAACATGGTTCTTAGCGGTATTTTCAGAAGCATTTATCTCACAGAGGGCTTGACTCAGCGACGAAATATTTTGCAGGTCATCATTGAACAATCCAATCTTCATTTTTGGGGGGTGACCATTTTTTTCGTGACCCATTCTAATGTATATGTTATAAGTAGACAGCGGAATATATGCAATTGAATATTTCGATTGGATGATTGTATCAAAATGGTAATGCAACACAAATATTTCTCATCAAGATTTTATTCGAAGTAAATAAAAATATTCTTCCGAATTTTGCATATTTTATGCTTAGTATGTATTTCCATAAATAGAGCATATCGAGAGGATATGAACAAAAACATAACTTTGCAGGAGAGCGAAAAAAATGATTTTCTCCTTAGTTTTAATAGTAATTATTAATCATTCTTCTACAGTTTAATCTAAAAAGGATTACTTATTGCTACGATTAAAAAGTTTTTGAAATTTCCTATTATTCGTCGAAAAAATCGATCTTCCACAAAAACTTTAACCCTAATAATTTGTTTGTATAAGTTGGCGTGTAATTTTTATATTTAACTGAATGGCTTTATTTACAACTTCTGTGACCCCACTGAAAATTTTCGGCAAACGATTTTTTTGGAAATGACTTTTTTTGATTTTCTCGAAAAAGAGTCAAATTGACCCATAATGAGAAGAGCTAGGGGGTTACGATCTTCCACAAAAAAAAAATCTCATAAAATTCCACGATAAAGTTCTGGCAATAAGAATTCTCTCAGACAGTAACTTACAACACTTTTTTCACTTAGTATAACGCTCCCTTAGACCAAAAAGCGAATATAAATATAAAGCTATATATAAATCTGAACCGATATGACACATTTTCACCATGGGTGTTTCTAGTGGAAACATTAGATATTTTGCCAAATTTGAAGAAGATCTGTTAAATATGTGGTAACTAGAGCACTACAAGTCAAATCGGGAGCTAAACTTGAATGGGAGCTATATATAAATCTGATCCGATCTGACCTATTTTCACCACAGTAGTAGGATATAAGATGTTTTGCCAAATTTGAAAACAAATTTGATATTGGGAGCCAAATTTGTATGGGAGCTATATATAAATAAAGCTATAAACCGATCTGAACTATTTTCACCACACGTGTTTCTAGTGGAAACATGAGATATTTTGGCAATTTTGATGAAAATCTGATAAGATATGTGGTTTCTAGAGCTGAAAAAGTCAATTGGGAGCGTATGGGGGCTATATATAAATCTGAACCGATCTGACCCATTTTTATCATGGGTGTTTATAGAGGAAAAATAAGATGTTCTACCAAATTTGAACAAAATCTGTTAAAATATGTGGTATCTAGCATGAATAGAGTCAAATCGGGAGTGAAATTCGTATGGGGTTCTATACCTAAATCTGAACCGATTTTCGTCAAATCCGATCTTACACATTTTTACCAGAGTTACAAGCCGAACCATAATTATCGGCGGCGGCGGCGCTGTTCAAAATGGGTCGGCGGCGGCGGCTTTCGGCTGATTTGCCGGCTCGTTCTGTCATTCGAATACCCCTATTTGGAAGGAACAATTTTCTTTTATTTTTTGGCAAGTAGTTCAATATTCGTTAATATTAGCCAATGTTCCAATAATTTAATATTATTATTAGGGTATCCAATTATTCTGACTTTTATGTTATTCAATTTTTCGTTTATTTGAAAACAAAAAAATTCCAATTAATCGAATAATGAAGTCGAGAGTTATTCTGTTAACCGATTAATCGAACAATTGTCCACTTAAATAAAATATAATTAATTAGAGTTATATAGACAAGACACGGCAGTTTACGGGTAGTTCAACTATATATTGAACGTTTATTATGTATCTGATTTTATTTAAAAATTGTAACATCAAATTCGAAATTCATTAGAAGTTGACAAAAATCTTAATATCTTATCAAAATAAAGAACCTTCCCTTAAATGAGCATAATATCAGAAGTTATCCATTGACTTTTTTCGAATATGGATCATATGATTTATAACAGAACTGACTTTATTATCACGGTGTTAACCTCAATGTTTCTATGCATTTACTATTCTGTGAAATTACTATTCTTCTTACTATAAATGAAGTCGGATAAATCGTTATTTTAATATCAGTGGAACATACAAATCAAAAATCGAAAAAAATTGTGGTTTTATATTTGGTGTACCCAAATAGAGCAAACTGGCTATTCAAAATCAATTTATCATACAAAGCATACGACGATTTCATTAGTTTTTTAAGGCAAAACTTATAATATCGATTAATCGATTATTTGGGACAATTTATTCGAATTATTCGAAAATCATGATTTTTTATTATTCGAACAAATATTTGACAAAAATTATTAGATTAATCGAATAAAATTTAATCGGTTGGATACCCTAATTGTTAACTCATACAATTTTTTTTGGGTGAAAGAATCCATTCCCAATATGTATAATATGGATAGATATTGTTATTTATAGGAACACATGGCCACACGTACTGGAATTGACTTATATAAATGAAAGATAGATCAATATATTTCACAGCAGTAGGTTGTCTAAGTTGACATTTATATTTTCTTTTGTAATTTTAAGTGGCTTGTTTATTTTGGTAGTAAGATTTGACTGAGTTAAAACTCCGTCAAATCACGGCGGCGTGGTTGAAGTCGATATGAGTCGATGAAATCGGCGGCGTGGTTGAGTCGATTTGAGCCGATGAAATCGGCGGCGGCGCGGCTCGTGCAGAAACATGCGGCGGCTTGTCGGCTTAAAATCGGTCGGCTTGTATCTCTGATTTTTACCACAGGCGTTTCTAGTTCAAATATAAGATGTTTTGCCAATTTTGAAGAAAATCTGTTAAAATATTTGGTATCTAGAGTGAAAAGAGTCAAATCGGGAGAGAAATTCGTATGGGGGCTATATCTAAATCTGAACCGATTTTCTTCAAATAAAATAGCGTTCGTCCTTATCCCGAAAAACTTCGTTGTGCAAAGTTTCGTTTGGTTCTGGCTACAATTGCGATAAATAAATGTCAACATTCTACTGAAAAAGAAGAATGCAAATCTAAGTTGACCCCTAATATTAAAAAATTCTTTCGCAATGGAAACGCTGATGATATTTCAAAGATATGATTTGTAAAACCCCATCATGGAAATAATCAATACTCAAGAAATTGTGTCAAAAATTTAAACAGTGATTCAATGCAAATGGTTCCACAAATACAAAATGATGCACGTGCCAAGGTTTTCCATTGAAGTACGTTGATGTCAAATTAATGTACAGTCTCTGCTGTACAATAAAAAGAAAGAGGACACGATGGAACCTCCACAGACCACACCGAACCTAAATAACCACTGAATGGTGGTAATGGTAGTTGCCTTAGCGCCATTATAAATTCATTAGAATGATTTTCCCTAATAAGCCACCAAGATAAGTCGAATGTCAAGCAAATAGATACATAGTAACTATGTACCTGCCACACACGCTCTCCCAACCACTGGGAGATAAAATTGTTACTTTATTTACCAGCTTTCAAATTCAGATCCGCGATAACAGCCGCATACGGACACTGTGCAAACAAATGTTTGCTGTTTGTTCGAGACTTAAATCTGGTGACGACAATTTTATCGCTGGAAATTGTGCTGTGTGACGATGCTAATCGCAAACTACTGTAAAGTACGGCGTGGCGTGTAAGTGAATAGAACAGCAGCGTGATTCTTATCAAGCTCATAATCCACCTACTTTTAACTACAAAGTTAGTGATTTCAACTGGCTGAGAGTCCCATTTTTCCGGCATCTGTTATCAAACCCGGTGGTGATGAGGGGGGAGGGGGAAAGCAAACTAAATTGTTTGTGTCTCCAAATGGAAAACGAAAAAAAAATACCGCATTACGTTGAATAAGAACATCGGAAGATTGTGATGCGGTAAATACATAAATGTTCACACACACGCGCGCTCAAGTGACTGTGAACCTGGAGCAGAGCATCAGCAGCGCAGAGCAGAGAAGATCAGAATAGAATCAACTGCTCGCAGCCCAGCCAGAGGAACTACTAACGTCGCCACCTTTCAGCCAACTTGTGCAGCCGCCAGTCGCTGAGCACCACTGCGTTGCACTGTGCCGTTGACACCGCCACCGGCCGATGTTCGAGTATTCCTCTTTATTTATGTTTTATCACTTTTGAAAACATCTCGCAGTGGATTTGTTGCTAACTGACTGACGTTGCAATACGAACAAAAATATTTAAAATATTGGTTTAGGGGACAGAGATGATACAGTTTAATATTTGGTACATTTTTCGGTGCGATTTTATTTCCTAATCAAATATAGAAGTGTTGTGATTTTGAAAAAAACGGATGAGAGGTTGTACGGTCGTATGACAAATTAGTGGAAAAAGTGTTTGAGTTGGAGTAATAAATTTTGTTTATTTCGAAAAAAATATATTTATTAGAAACAAAAGCTTCGTATGCCATTTATTTTTTGAAATACAGATTTCGTATAATTTTTTTTTGCGCTATGATGGATACTGTTAAATTAAAAATCAAAAAAGTTAATTATCTATTACTTCAAATTAAGTAATTTTTAAATATGTATTTGTGTGTTGTTGGGGATACATTAATATCACTGTCCAACAGGATTTTGTGGAAGATCTTAAACCTCTAGCTCCTCTCTTTATGGGTCAATTAGACCCTATTTTCGAGAAAAATAAAAATGTCCTTTCAAAATGGACATTTAAGGACTAAAATGTTCTACTAGGTTTAAAATTCGTCCAAGTTGGATGATCGACAAAAAATTGGGTATTTCGGCAGAGCGTGGTAAACAAAACTACAAATTGGATATTTTTTGCAAATTTTTCATTTTCTTGGGAGATATGACCAAAATGATTTGTATGCATGATACTAGTTTCAGCCAAAAATTTGTTATTTTTTTGTATATGTGAAGTTTTTTATTAGTGATAATTCAAATATTTTCAATTAACGACTTTCAACTTTTTAGTTCATATGTGAATTTCTTTATCGAGTGAATATTAGGGTGGGTCGATAAAAAAAGTTGTGTCGGTCACCCACTAGAATTAAAGATAATTTGACGACGATTTCAAAAAAAAAAAATTTATTTTTGCACTCACTTTGACCCCGCACATTTTGTTTTTTGTTTCCTGTGCCTGTGATGAACATTAAGCATAACGACTTGCATTTACACGCTTACAAGGTGCAATTGACTCAAGAACTAAAGCCTCTTGACCATTCCAAATGTCGTCAATGGTCGGAATGGTGACAAGAAATGACAACAGTGGATGATCAATTTTCGAAGATGAGGCACATTTTCACCTCAGTGGATTCGTCAATAAGCAGAATTGCCGCATTTGGTCGAATGATAATCCAAGAGTAATTGTCGAAAATCTAATGCACTGGAGTGAGTGATTGTTTGGCGCGGTTTATGGGTTGGCGGCATTACCGGGCCGTTTTTTTCCAAAATGAGGCCGGTCAGGCAGTTACTGCGAATGGTCTTCGTTATCGTGAGATGATAACGAACTTTTTATGGCCCGAATTGGAAGATATGGATGTGGACGATATGTGGTTTCAACCGGACAGTGCCACTTGCCACACAGCTAACGAAACAATGACTCTTTTGCGCGGCAAATGCAATGGTCGTGTTAATCAATTGGCCGCCAAGATCATGTGATTTGACACCGTTGGACTTTGCGGTTATTTGAATGAAAAGGTGTACGTCAATAATTCAGCAACAATTCAAGAGCTAAAGGATGAGATAATTCGGCACATTAACGGCATGGAATTTTAATTATGTGTCAGCGTCGTCGAAAATTTGGACAATCGGATGGAGGTGTGACGCCAAGGTCGCGGCGGCCATTTGGCCGATATTTTGTTCCATGCATAATTCAACCATACCAATATTATCATAATAAAAAGAAATGACAATAATTTCCTAAATAATATGTGTTTTATTCAAAATAAACATCGGTCCAGAAGTGACTTCTGGAATCGTGGTTTTTGTAAATGTTTTCTAAACGATAAAAAATATATTTTTTTCATAAACAAAAAAGTTACAGATGTTCAAAAAATTCCCTTCACAACTGATAAAACAAGGAACAATGCGTAAAGTTCGAGCGTGCCGAAGGCAGGCAGATTAGAGTGCAACATCATATTATTCCGACGACAATCAAAACAGTTATGAATGGAACTGGACTTCGTTCATATGGCCACCGCGGACACGTCGGCAGCAGTCGATTCGTTGGACCCAATTTTCGATGACTCGGTCACACATTTCGGCCTTAAAGGTCGCTATTTTGCGTTCAATGTTGGCTCTGAGTTATTCCAACGTCGTAGGCTTGTTGGCATAGACCAATGATTTGACGTAGCCCCAAAGAAAAAAGTATAGAGGCGTTAAATCTCACGAACGAGGTGGTCAATTGACTGGTACATTTCATGAGATAACACGCTCACCAAACATACTCTTCAATAAATCGATTGTAACGTGTGCTGTGCGGCTTGTGGTGCCGTCCTTTGGAAACCACTTGTCGTCCAAGTCCATGTTCTCCAATTCGGGCCAAAAATAATCGGTAATCATGGCGCGATAATGATCGTCATTCACAGTACGTGACGATCGTTATTGTCGAAGAAAAAATATGGCCCAATGACGTCGCCGGCATGCAAACCGCACCAAACAGTTATTTTTTGTGGATGAAGTGGTGATACATGAAACACATATGGATTTTTTCACCAAACCAATAACGCATATTTTGCATATTGACGAACCCATTGAACCGAAAATGATCTTCGTCACTGAAGATGATTTTGCGATGAAATTCATCATTTTGGCGCATCTTCTCCAGAGCCCAATCGTAGAGCGTACGTAGCGTCAAGTGGCCCATCGGATTCAATTCTTGAGTTAGCTTGATCTTGTGTGGGTGTAAACCAAGAGCATTACGCAAAATTCGCCATAATGTAGTCTCGGCAATGCTAAGTTCTTGAGAACTCCGCGGCTGATTTGGATCGTTTGCTACGGACGCATGAACGGCAGCGATATTTTCGTCACTTCGACCAACCCGTTGTCTCACTGGGACGGCAGCATCACAAAATGAATATGTAGACTCAGACTATGGCTAGAATAATGACCGAAAATTGGAGTTAACGCTCTTAATGTTCCGGTCACCGACTCCGAATTTCGGTAGTACATTTTTATAATTTACTTACGTTGTTCGTGCGTGTTCTTTACCACGATGAAAATGTTGAGATTACTGAAAAAATAGAAATTAACAGTGATCATCTATCAGTGAAATAATGCGTTCCGAAATTAAATTCAAAGTTGTCAAGTACCTATTGGAAAACCTTTTATAAACTAGAATCATATCCTGTTCAGATGTGAGCTACAGTAAAATAGTTTTAGAATATTGTATATGTTGGCTGTGACACGTCGATATTTGTATCAAATGAAATAGAAGAAAATTTGTTAACAATTCTTTAAATTTCATGTATTAGTTTAGTATTAACGACCATTTCAAAAACTAAAATATGACTAAACTAAATAAACAATGGGAGAAAATTTTGATTGGATGTGGTATTCAAAATATTGTAAATGCTTCGATTTTGCTATCCAATCCAATTGCGTCTGATCCAACCCAAGAAGGGATGCGAACTTAGTAATGTGTTCAAAAAACACTCTCTACATGCGAATAATTTACAACCATTATATAAAGAAATAATTAATCATCACCAATAATTAATGTTAACTAAGACTTCAAACTGCATTAATAGAATTCAATTTTTATTTACAAGTGACACTTACAAATTAGATACCCACGACCTTTATTATGATTATCATCATAAATGCAGATATGTTTTCCGCCATCCGCCATCTAACGTTTTTGTTTTCAACTATTCAACCGTTGGACTATTATTTGTGGGGTGCCGAGGCAGCCTTTTGAATGAAATTATTTTCCATTATTAACCGGAAGGATTGTACTTTCAAATGAAAAAATAAATTTGAGAAAATATTCAGTAGTTTTTTTAGAGCATTTTCAAAAAAAAAGTTATTTGGCGGACCCTTTATTTGGTAACGTAAGGGTCCGCCATCTAACGTTTTTTTCCAACTATTCAACCGTTGGACTATTATTTGTGGGGTGCCCTCAGCAGCCATTTGAACGAAATTATTTTCCATTATTAACCGGAAGGATTGTACTTTCAAATAAAAAAAGAAATTTGAGAAAATATTCAGTAGTTTTTTATAGCATTTTCAAAAAAAAGTTATTTGGCGGACCCTATATAACATCTGGAAATATTTCTGATGCAAGCCTTCGTTGTCTAGAAATCTGTTTTTAAATCACGGTTTACCAATAGAGGTTGACCTACATGGGCATGTTATTAAGTTAGGGGATATATCTCAATTTTTCGACTTAATTGTCGGAATTACATTAGGTACTTCAGGTTCTATTTCATGGTTCACTTAGCCGCTCACCTTCACGGTAGGGACAGATAATTTACGGCATTCATATGTTTGTGTACCATTTCCATTTACCATCCCTATTGCCGTCATGTGCTCATACTCGTGCCACATTTTATCAGCGACGAGGATTTCTTTAGAGATTTTTCAAGTGGCACTTTTTAGCTTTGAGCATAATTTCTGGTTGAATTTCAAAATGTGAACCGCCTCCTTTTTTCACCATTGTGTGACTGCTGCATGCTTGCTTGGCTGCTTCCCATTCACCACTTGCTGCCAAAATCAATATTATTTAGGCCGTGTCAAGTTCCCCCTTTTTCAGCAGAACTACCGGCCACTGGCGTTGCTGTTGTTGTTGCTGCTGATGTTTGTTGTATGTGTATTATTAAGTAATTGTACGAGTAAGTCAGACATAGTTTGCATTATTATTGGCTTGTTCGCATACCATTTTATTTATTGTATGCTCTGTCGTTCTTCCGGTACACTTAGGAAAAGTGTATTTTCCGACCCACTTATTATACCTTCCACCTCCAGGATTGGGGTAAACTAACTTTGTCATTCCGTTTGTAACACCTTGAAATATCGACCTGAGACCCATACAAAATTCTAAGACGACTTAGCCATGTCCGTAAGACTATTGAAAGCACTCTAGCATCTAAAAGAAAGGAGCTAGAACGTCCAAACTTTCCATAAATGTGTCTTATAGTCGTAGATGGGTTGCGATTGAAAGTGGGCGAAATCGGCCGAAAGGGAAACATTTTTTTCCCTCACAAGGACTAAAAATACCCATAATAATCTCTATTATTTTAGAGTATTTAAGCATATTTATACACTCCACGAGAGTATTACGACTTTGTGCAATTGTTTGTAACACCCAAAGGGAAACGAGTTAGACCCATCGTTTATTATACAGATCGGCTTAGAATCACTTTCTGAGTCGATTTAGCAATGTCCGTCTGCCCATCTATTGTTGTAATCAAATTGCAGGTCGCAGTTATAGTCCGATCTTAACAAAAATAAGTTTTGTGGATCAAGGACGCTATTTAATTTGAAGCAAATCGGTTCAGATTTAGATATAGCCCCCTCTAGAAACCGCACATTTTACTCGATTTGCTTCAAATTTGGCACAGTACCCTATAACCGAAGTGGAAACAGCTGTGGTGAAAATCGGTCGGATCGGTTCAGATTTAGATATAGCCGCCAAACAAATGTCGCTCCCGATTCTACTTTTTCTGCTCTAGAAACCACATATAGTGCCCGTTTTTCTTCAAATTTGGCTAAACACCTTATAATCGAACTAGAAACACCTGTGGAAAAAGCGGGTTAGATCGGATCAGATTTAGATATAGCCCCCATACAAATATCGCTCCCGATTTGAAAACCAATTCCGCTCTAGAAACCACATATTGTACCCGATTTTCTTCAAAATTAGAACAACATCTTATAATCCAACTAAAAAACAGCTATGGTGAAAGTGGGTAAGATCGGTTCAGATTTAGATATTATTTTTTATATATATTCAAACATTGCTCCCAATGTTTAACCGACCAAACGGCCGCAGCTGGAATCATCAAATCGAAATAAAAAATTGCTTGAATCATGTGTTAGGTTATTTTGCACTTGTACGTGAGATAATGGATTTTAAAATTTTGTACTTTTGGAATTAAAATAGAATGGAAATACAACCAACTGTAACACCCAGTATCTACGAATATTTATGGTATTTAAGCTTTTTGAAAATATAAATATAATATTTATTTTTTGAATTCACTTGATATGTAAATGTATTGGTAGGCTTGCCTTATAAACGTGGTTTGAAATAATAAAAAATTATATTTATTTATAAAATTATTTTTTCAATATTTGTATTTATTTTGGTTTGGCTATATTAAAAAAATATATTTTCCAGTAATATTACTGCACTTCTTCGAAAATCGGCAGCCTCTGTGGAATGCAATCCATGGTGGAGGGTATATAAAGTTCGGCCCGGCCGAACTTAAGGCTGTTTTAACTTGTTTTTGTTTTTTTAACATACTGTCTAACTAAAATGTATTTGTACATCGAATATAGAGCAAGATCGGTCATTTTATTTATTTTATTTAAATTTTAGAATTTGTGAGTAAATAATTCACGACAAATGCCAGTTTGAGTCAGGTGACGGGAAAATGGAAATATTCAATACCTGGAAAAGATCAATTTCTACTTTTCCAAAAAAGAAATAGTTTTCGTGATTGACATGCCTTATATTACGCAACGACAAACGAAACTATTGAAATTTCAATTCTGTAATCCCAATTTCGCTAATCCGAATTATGCAGAATTATATATTTTTCGAGGTCTCAGGTACATATTTAAAGGTGATGCAAACTGAATTACCATCTTCTGGAGTAGGGTATAAAAAGAAAGCTCGTAACTACGTGACATTGTTAACCGTACTGGATTCCTAGAAACACAAACAGCCCTAGTTGCGGAAGTTTTTCGCTCAGTGTCGATGTACAGCATTTACAATTTTTTCCCAATAATTCTTCTTCTTTTGCTAAAGCAAGAACCACAACAAAACAATTCCAACTTTTTCCTCACTTCTAATTTGGCACATTTCTATTTATGCTGCCATGCATATGCAGTCAGGCGGGCATGGCAGTCAGTTTGGTACCTTATGTATGAACACATATTCAAGGATACTATTTCGGTTGCTTTTTCTGATAAAACACGGTCAGGGTTATGTTGTTGCTGCTGTTGTTGGTGATGGTGCTGCTGCCTCTAAGCTTGTCAAAAAATGAAAAATTATATTTGAACATTTATTTCGACATTTGTATAGAATAAATCTCCGACACTGGCCAGGCCGTTATTATTTGCTATAGCTGGCCGAATGGACGTCCGAGTATATGTATGGTGGTATCTAATGAATGGTTGGAAAATGCCATCGTTATGGGTTTTGATTTTGATATGGATTCGAATTCGGATTCGCCTTTGGATGGTATAAATTGTTTTTACACTTTCATAATAACAATTGTAAGGGACTCGCTCAACTGCCAACAGACACCCCCGCATAAGCACAAACCAAAAACGTTCTCAAGAAGAAGTGGGAGGTGGTTAGGTAGTTTTAAGTGTTTTCTACAAACATCCATTCAAATGGTAATTTAAAAATACTTAAACGAAAGCGCACAAATCTATTCCATTGCATTTTGTAGAAGCGGACAGCAACGCCCGAAATATAAGGTTGCTTATAGTTTTCCGTAGTCAGAAGGACTCTTGTGTACAAAGATGTGTTGAAAATAAACATCATTTAGTTTTTAAATATCGATTTATTTTTAAAAAGTTCTACATCTTTATATGGTGTAGATATAAGGTGGGACATTTCATATTTTAAATTTGAACTGCCGATTACTTTTAATTTGAAAGGTATACTAACATTCATTTTAATTTTCAGGTTTATATTTGACATTTGCAAAATGGGACGCTATACGCTCGAATAAAATTGGGAAATATTAAAAACTTACTTCCAAAGTAGTGAGTCTTTAACGCAAGAAATTTGCGTGGATAATTTTCGAGAAGAGATCTGCCTTCAATTCGGCCTTCATGCAGCTCTTTTGTATCTCGGTGGTCATGTCAATAAGTAAAATTGCCGTATGTGGGGTTCAGAGAACCCACATGTGACTATTGAGAAGCCAATGCATCCACAACGAGACACTGTTTGGTGTGAATTTTGGGCTGTACTGAAATATTGGGTTGATCGGATGAGGTACTGCCGAACCAGAGGTGGTAGTCATGTGAATGATATGGTATTTCATTACACTGTGTGTAAATTTTTAAATCATGGAAATATAATCATATACGGACACCACTACGTGATAAAATACCGAAAGCAAAAACAAGTAAGGAAAGGCTAAAGTCGGGCGGGGCCGACTATATAGTACCCTACACCACTCCCTGCGTACATACCTCGCTTTGATTACTAAATCTAGGTATTTCATGGGAGCTATTTTATGTAGTTCATATAAACTATACTATAAATTCATCTTTATCAAAAAACAAGTAAGGAAAGGCTAAAGTCGGGCGGGGCCGACTATATAATACCCTACACCACTCCCTGCGTATGTACCTCGCTTTGATTACTAAACCCAGGTATTTAATGGGAGCAATTTTATGTAGTTCGTATAAATTATACAGTTACTATAAATTCACCTTTAGTCATATTTAACGAATATGGTTAATAATATTTTAATTGATGCAATTATCCGACAGACAAATACAAATTATACAGTAGTAATAGGATGAATCGGACCGATATTTCAAAAGGGGGGCCTATAACATTTTTGGCCTGGTCCAAAGCATGGGCCTATATATTTCTCATTCACTATAGTTATTCCTAGTTGAAAAATAAATGATAAATGATCTGCAAAATTTGATGAAGATCCGATGTAAGATGTAGTTTCTAGGACTGTAATAGATCAGAATGGGGCCCCATTTGGGTTATACCAACGTATGGACATATGGACATCTCCCAAACAGTTCTCATTACAATTCAATTCGGTAAGAAAGTGAAATCGGGAAGGATTTTTGCATCCTGTAAATGTATGTGCTTGACAAAATATGTTAAATCGGAAAGGACATTTGTATGGGGGTATATTGAAACCTGGAACGATGTGACCCGCTTTCACCATGTATGTTTATTGGTAAAATATAATATCTAAAGTTTGGCCAAAATCGGTTAAACATTCGGGAGCGACATTTGTATGGGGGCTATATCTAAATCTGAACCGATCATACCCACTTTCAGCATAGGTGTTTCTAGTTCCATTATCAAATGTTGTGCCAATTTTAAAGAAAATCGGGTACAATATGTGGTTTCTAGAGCGGGAAATGTCAAATCGGGAGCGACATTTGTTTGGGGGCTATATCTAAATCTGAACCGATCTTAACCAATTTCTGCACAGGTGTTTCTAGTTGGATTATAAGATGTTGTGCCAAATTTAAAGAATATCGGGTACACGATGTGGTTTCTAGAGCGGAAAATGTCAAATCGGGAGCCACATTTGTATGGGGGCTATATCTAAATCTGAACAGATCTTACCCACTTTCAGATAGGTGTTTCTAGTTCGATTATAAAGTGTTGTACCAAATTTAAAGAAAATCGGGTACAATATGTGGTTTCTAGAGCGGGAAATGTCAAATCGGGAGCGACATTTGTTTGGGGGCTATATCTAAATCTGAACCGATCTTAACCAATTTCTGCACAGGTGTTTCTAGTTGGATTATAAGTTGTTGTGCCAAATTTAAAGAAAATCGGGTACAATATGTGGTTTCTAGAGCGGAAAATGTCAAATCGGGAGCGACATTTGTATGGGGGCTATATCTAAATCTGAACCGATCTTACCCAATTTCTGCATAGGTGTTTCTAGTTGGATTATAAGCTGTTGTGCCAAATTTAAAGAAAATCGGGTACAATATGTGGTTTCTAGAGCGGGAAATGTCAAATCGGGAGCGACATTTGTATAGGGGCTATATCTAAATCTGAACCGATCATACCCACTTTCAGCATAGGTGTTTCTAGTTCGATTATAAAATGCTGTGCCAAATTTAAAGAAAAACGGGTACAATATGTGGTTTCTAGAGCGGAAAATGTCAAATCAGGAGCGACATTTGTATGGGGGCTATATCTAAATCTGAACCGATCTTACCCAATTCCTGCATAGGTGTTTCTAGTTGGATTATAAGCTGTTGTGCCAAATTTAAAGAAAATCGGGTACAATATGTGGTTTCTAGAGCGGAAAATGTCAAATCGGGAGCGACATTTGTATGGGGGCTATATCTAAATCTGAACCGATCTAACCCGCTTTCGCCACAAGTATTTCTAGTTTGATTATAAGGTGTTAAGCCAATTTTGAAGAAAATCGGGTACTATATGTGCTTTATAGGGCGGAAAAAGTCAAATCGGGAGCGACATTTGTATGGGGGCTATATCTAAATCTGAACCGATTTTCTCCAAATTCAATACCGATGGTCGTTGGCCAAAAAAAGTAACTCCTGCCAAATTTCATGACAATCGGACCACAATTGCGACCTGTAGAGTGCGAACAAGCTTAGATGGACAGCAGACGGACGGACAGACGGACAGACGGACAGACGGACAGACGGACAGACAGACAGACAGACATCGTTAAATCGATTCAGCAGGTGATTCTAAGCCGATCCGTATACTTAAAGGTGGGTCTAGCTCAATTATTTCTTGGTGTTACAAACATTTGGCGCGAAACTAACTTATAATACCCTAGTCCACGAAGTGGTGTAGGGTATAAAAATCGGGTACAATATGTGGTTTCTAGAGCGGAAAATGTCAAATCGGGAGCGACTTTTGTATGGGGGCTATATCTAAATCAGAACCGATCTTACCCACTTTCAGCATATGTATTTCTAGTTCGATTTTAAAATGTTGTGCCAATTTTAAAGAAAATCGGGTACAATATGTGGTTTCTAGAGCGGAAAAAGTCAAATCGGGAGCGACATTTGTATGGGGGCTATATCTAAATCTGAACCGATCTTACCCACTTTCAGCATAGGTGTTTCTAGTTCGATTATAAAATGTTGTGCCAATTTTAAAGAAAATCGGGTACAATATGTGGTTTCTAAAATGGAAAATGTCAACTCGGGAGTAACATTTGTATGGGGGCTATATCTAAATCTGAACCGATTTCCTCCAAATTCAATACCGATCGTCCTTGGCCAAAAAAAGTAACTGCTGCCAAATTTCATGATAATTGGGCAACAATTGCGACCTGTAGAGTGCGAACAAGCTTAGATGGCCAGCAGACGGACAGACGGACGGACAGACATCGGTAAATCGATTCAGCTGGTGATTCTAAGCCGATCCGTATACTTAAAGGTGGGTCTAGCTCGATTATTTCTTGGTGTTACAAACACTTGGCGCGAAACTAACTTATAATACCCTATTCCACGAAGTGGTGTAGGGTATAAACACCCGTGTCTCCCAGTTTTGCCCAAGTCATGCACTTTTCTATGTGCCCCAAAGATTTGGGGCCTCGATGTCATTTTTGCAAATAAGTGATCATTTTCTCAGGCTCATATCATGTAAGTGTTTGGAATTTTCATTTACTCTCTGAGGCAAACTTGTAGCTCTTGTCATAAAGAACAAAAATTGTGAACATATAAAATCAAAAAACTTAATCTTCATGGTCAAAATCGCAAATGTCGTCGAACAAATCTTATAGGCTGCAGTGTGTGTAGGTAGCGTATACGTGCTGTTGTTTAATGATAATATCACTCATACGCACTGTTGTCGGAATTACCTTTTACAGAAACAGTCCTGTAAGATATATTTTTCCTACCTAAATGGTGTTAAGTATCATTCCTAGAAAGTTCATATGTTCTAAAAAGTTGTTTATCGTGAATTTTTAACGGTTTGCTACCTATGGACCTGAACAGGGGAAAGGTTAAAAAATCGAATTTTTTAAGTGTTTTGCGATTTTGACATTGAAGATGACGTTTTTCGATTTTATATGTTTTGTTCTCTATGACAAGAGCTACAACTTTGCCTCGGAGAGTAAATCAAAATTCCAAACGGTTTGCAAGATATGAGAGGTTTTGGGAGAGGTTTGTCAGATATGACGATTTCTCACCAAACGTGGCGAATTTTAAGTATTTTTGGCTACTATATTTTCGAGTAGGCGATTTTCTTGGCTAATTTTAGAAAATTTTAAATCTTATGTATTGTATTGGCGTTACTTTGTAGAGAAATATATTACAATTTGTATGCAAGTATATATGCGTACAAATTCCATATATCGTTAATTTCACATTATAAAATATTTGTTTTATGGAGGACAACACAATTTTTTTAAAGATATGACCAATCGAGAATTAGTAGAATCACGATAAAAGGTCCTAGGTAGAAGCATTGAAAATTGTATCGTGTGAAAACGTAGCGTTCGTAAAATTCAAGGAATGAAGGATTATTTTAAAGGTAATTGCGTTTTGTGGTTTTTACTATGAAAACTCCAACTTAAACAAGTAAGGAAAGGCTAAAGTCGGGCGTGGCCGTCTATATGATACACTCCACTTTCTATCCGAATACAATTCAATTCGGTAAAAAAGTGAAAGAATTTTTGTAGTTTTCCTAATCACAGTCTAATGTGACCTGGTTCGATTTGTCAAATCGAGAAGAATATTTGTATTGGGGCTATATCCAAACATGGAATGAAGTGGCTAACTTTCACAATAAGTTCTTCCATTTCAAATATAACAGGTTATGCTTAATTTGAAGAATTTCAGTGAAAATACGCAGTTTCTGGGGCGGAAAAAGTCAATCCGGGAGCGAAATTTGTATGGGAGCTATATGTAACTCTGAACCTATCCGACCCATTTTCACCATGGGTGTTTCTAGTTTAAATGAATATAAGATGTTTTGCCAAATCTGAAGACAATCTGATACAAAATGTGGTTTCTGAAGCGGAAAAGTCAAATCGGGAACGTAATTTGTATAGGAGCTATATATAAATCTGAACCGATCTAACACATTTTCACCACAGTTGTTTCTAGTTTAACTATAAAATGTTTGGCCAATTTTGAAGAAAATCTGTTAAAATATGTGGTATCTAGAGCGGAATAGAGTCAAATCGTGAGTGAAATTCGTATTGGGCTACATCTAAATCTGAACCGATTTTCTTCAAATGAAATAGCGTTCGTCCTGGTCCCGAAAAACTTCGTTATGCAAAGTTTCGTTTGGCTTTTGCTACAATTGCGTCCTGTATCGTGATTACAAGAATAGATGGACAGACAGACGGACATTGCTAAATCGATTCAAAAAGTGATTCTAAGTCCATATATATATATATATATATATATATATATATATATATATATATATATATATATATATATATATATATATATATATGACTTCCTTTTGGGTGTTACAAACAAATGCAGAAAGACATAATATTATCGTGGAGTGTATAAAAAATCAGAAAAAATTAGGCGTATTCCCCGAAGATTATAAACTAACCCTGTATGGAGAAATAATAATATTTAAAAAACTGTAATAAATGTAGTCGATCAAAAACCCTATTTTTGAACGAATGTGCATTGACTTTTCCACTAAAACACTAACAACACTAAAACAAATACATTCTATATGCTTCCATAATTTTTTTTCTTTTTAGTTCCATTTACAGTACCTGAAATAATATTTATGGGACATTGATCCATGTAAACGGGAGACAGAGATCATCTCAATATTAGAAACTGTCTCATAAAGGAGACAAATATAATGTTTAATGTTGTGTTGTTTTTAACCAGTAATGCCTGTGTTGAAAGAGTATCCTGCATTATGAATTATACCTAAACTTGGTCACGGTATAAAAATAACTTGAAGTTTTATTAGGAGTAATAAATACCAATAAAATATGTTTCAATTCCTTATCATGGAATGTTGAAAATACACTACAAATATAATATCTGAATTACATACATTTTTTACAACAACTAAATATAAAATGGAATTGGTCGATTTTTTAACAAAAACGGAAGTTTTTAATAATTTGGCGATTTCTGACAATTGATTCGGCGATTACCACCCTGGCCTGGGAAAATGATCACTTTTTGCAAAAATGACACCGAGACCTCAAATCTTTGGGCACATAAAAAAGTGTTTTTTATGGTGTTTTATCTTGTAGTGATGTCCGTATAGGGTTATATTTTTTGCACTGTGTTATTAAATGAATACCATCTTATGAACTGTATCACAACCATGGTGAAAATCCCAGTATTTTCACTACAGCCTCTTCATGTAGTAAAACAAGTAAAAAAGTGACCCACTTCAATACAATTTGAAGAAATTCTGTGAAAATATAGTTTTTGAGGCGGAAAAAGTCAAGCCGATTTTGTCGAGCGAAATTTGTATGGGAGCTATATATAAATCTGAAACGATCATCATGTGTGTTTCTAGTTAAAATATAAGATATTTTGCAAGATTTGAAGAAGATCTCATAAAATATGTATGTGGTTTCTAAGCGGAAAATTTTATATGGGAGCTATATATATTTGAACCGATCTAACACATTTTTACTACAGGTGTTGTTCTAGTTGAAATATAAGATGTATTGCCAATTTTTAATAAAATCTGTAAAAATATGTGGCATCTAGAGTGAAAAGAGTCAAATCGGGAGTGAAATTCGTATGGGGGCTATATATAAATCTGAACCGATTTTCTTCAAATTAAACAGCATTCGTCCTTATCCCGAAAAACTTCGGTTCTGGCTACAATTGCCAGATTTATTAAAAGAATAGATGGACAGACAAACGGACGGACATTGCTAAATCGAATCAAAAAGTGATTCTAAGTCGATCGGTATAATTAATAATGAGTCTCATAATACTCTCGTGGAGTGTATAATGATATAACATATTAGAGAATTTATGAAAAGTGTTTGCTAATTGCTATATTAGTTAAAAAAATCTGATGTTTCATAATTTTGAAATAAAATTAATTAATTAATTAAAACTTATCGGACGAGACTACCAAAATGTTTTTTATAGTGTGATAGTCCTTGACTATCAAAATGGTACTTCAAGTGCATTCAAAAATAGGGAAATTAGTGACGGTATTTTCTGTCGTTGTTAAAGAAGATATTCTTCCCTTTGGACCGACTTCACCCATTTTCAACCTCTTACACAGTCAGAGGACTATGTACATAGAATTTTGTTCAAGCTATAGCTGATTGGATGGTTCCATTTTTACTTCATTTCTATACCGATTTTCATGATTCAAACACTTGATTGGTAAAATTTTTAATGCTTTTCGTCTTCTCTAAAATTCTAAAAAAATATATGTTTATATTGCTACACGGTTCCAGGAATGTACACACCGAATTTTATGACTCCATCTGCAGTCATTTTCTCGGTAGCAAGTTTATCACGTTTTGAAAGATAGCTTTATTTTTCTAGTCTACGCAGCTAGAGCGTTTTCCCCCGAAAAGTAAAATTTATGAAAATTTTCTTTATTTTGCTCGTCTATATCTCCCCTGAAAGTATGGATCAATTTATGGCGAAAGGAAATACAAGACAGAAATCTTCAAAAAAATGTTCTTAAATACTCAAAATATTAGGGATTTCCTGTTCTTGTTAGAGTAAAAAATCTTCCCTCTGGGCCGATTTCGCCCACTTTCAATCCAACAGAGACCATATAAAGTATATATATTGTAAGACAATCTAGCCATATTTGTGCATCTGTTGAAAGCACCCTAGCCGCCGAACGAAATGAGCTAGAAGGTTCAAATTCTCCCTAAATGTGTCTTATAGTGTGTCAGATCGTTTGGGGTTGAAAGTGGGCGAAATCGACCCAGAGGGAAAATTTTTCCCTAGCAAATACTGAAAATACCCCCTAATATTTAAGCATTTATTTATTTGTGTTTTATACGCACTTGAAATTTCTTGCATACATACCTCTTGTAGTCTAAAAGCACCAAAAGGTAAATGAAAGTTTTTAGCGGGCGAAAGTTGAAATCATGAAATTCTGTGTATATATTCATCTGACTATGAAGACGCTAAACATAAAGGAATTTTTCGAAATTTGTACTCTTATGCGGAAAATGGGACAAAAGGAGATAAAAATGGTACAAAGTATTCGACAATAGCTAGAAACATAAAATTTTGAGTGCACATCACCACCTACACATTATGTAGACACCTAACATAGATGGATTTTTAAAAATTCGTACTTTTAAGGAATACATTAGGAAAAGAGGGATAAAATTGGTACCAATTAAACCGCTGAAGATGAAATTCGGTGTATACATTCATCTGACTATGAAGACTAGAAACAAAAAGGATTTTTTCGAAATTTATACATTTGGGCGGAGAATGGGACGAATGGGGATAAAAATGGTACAATCCAAACGGCTGCAGCTATAATAATGAAATTCGGTGTGTACATTGCTTTGAATGCGTAGGCACGAAAAATAAAGATAGCTTTCGATATTCGTACCTTTAGGATCAAACTTGATCACTTGGTCTGCATCTGAAAATGGCGACTGACAATCGCATAATATTTAGGCATGTTCACTTTCACATTTCATCATTTTATTTATTTATAGTAGTAGATTTTAAACAGTGCGCATAAGTATACATTATAGTTTGAAATAGTAATCAAATATAGTAATGTGCATAAAAATATCACAATTTTCCTAAAATGGTACTGTTCTTCTACATAAAGTCGGCATCCTCTAATCTGCCGGTAATACTGTTGAAAGCACTACGTTGCGGAGAGTATATAAGATTTGGCCCGGCCGAATTTAACGCCTTCTTATTAGTTTTTCATAATATGATTTATGGGAAGCTTTATGGACTTTATAATGAATCTTCATTATTTGTATTTATAAGTTTCTTAAATATTAATAACACTACTCAACAAAATGAAAAAAATTTCATGTACTCCGGATGCGATAATTTTTTCTGAGTAGATAACCTTGACATGAGCTCGAAAAACGCAATAAAAATTTTTTTTTCGTTTTGTTTTTGTTTTATTTTTTTTTTTAATTTAAAAAAATTTTTTTTGGTTAATTTGTTTCGTCCGGCATAACTCGGGAACCACTAGCCCGATTTAATTGAATTAAATTTTAAAAAATTTAAAATTACAATTCCCTTAATCTGTTCATATATTGTTTTCCTATACAAGCAACAGTTTCCAAGTTAAAAATGAATATATAAAGGAAAAAACTTATTTTTTGCCTAAAGATTTAATTTTTTTTTTTAAAATCCATAAAAAATCCAAAATGAAAAAAAATGTCAAATCTTATTACTTTTACGTAAAGTCACATAACCTATGAGCAAAATGAGACAAAGATCATGAAAATCGATGCACGCGTTTCGCTTTTATTCGCAATTGAGTAAAGGTATGAATTTCAAAAATTTGCTCGACATATGCACAACTTTGTCTATGGTAAGGTTTTTTCTTTTTTTTTTTATTCTCAGAATTAACAAAACGGAATAAACAAAGGGTTATTTAATTTTTATGATTGCGTAAGCAAAGTAATAAACGCTAATAAATGTGCGTGAACAATTAAAAGGAAAAAAGGAAAGGGGACTTTTTTAATTATTTGGGTTTTCCGTTGGCTACCTGTATGATTTTTTTACAGAAATGCAACCCACATTTAAGGGTGGTCATTATTCGGAAAATTTAAGACTCACACATGGTGAAACAGGTATGTAGCCACCGTAAAAAAATATACACCCATTTATAAGTACCTGTCAGTAAAATACTAAACAATAACAGTATAAATAGGTCTTCATTGATCGATTTTACTCATTCAACAAGTGTCGACGAACGCGATAGTTAAAATGAGCAAACGTTCGCGAGGATTTGAATGCAATACCAATCCAAGTAATTTTTGTTACATGTGCGGAGAATACGTTTCTGAAAAAAACAAGCGTTGTTTTTCACCTAAATTGAGAGATTCATTTGAAGAGAGCTTCAATTTAAAGGTCTCAAACATAGATGAGCGGTGGACACCAAGTGCTCTATGTCCAAGGTGCTACGTACAGCTAGCTGACTCAAGGTAAGTGTAGATTACGAAATTCAAGAACATATATAACTTATTATTGAAATTCTTTCAGACGACAGCCGAGAATCATCATGCCAATGCTTTGGAGAGCTCCGCTTTGCCATGTAACAGATTGCTACTTCTGTCTTAGCAAAAAAACAGGCGTGGGAAAAAATATACGATGGACTTACGCTGCTGTTTCAACAGTGAATTTTCCAGTGCCATTTTCCGAAGAACCAGTGGACCCGCAACCGTCCGTTTCAAGATGGGCATCTAATAATGAGGCGATACATCCAACATCAGATCCGGAGACAGTAGAAACCACATCAGAATGCGAGTCAACATATACATTGCATGGAGGTCAACGCTTATGTTCCCAAGCAGAACTGAACGATTGGGTTAGAGAATTGAAGCTCTCCAAGGAAGATGCAGAGTTGCATGCATCGCGCATGCAACAGTTCGGTTTCTTGGCTCCTGGTGTTGTGACAACAATCTACAGGAAGCGTCATGAACTATACGCAAGGTACTACACAAAAAAGACAACATCTGTTTTTGTAAGGACATTCCCGGATTATTTGGTGAACTCGGGTACTCTTACGATCCAGGAGAGTGGCGTCTTTTCATCGACAGCAACAAGCAGAGCCTTAAAGCAATTTTACTGCACAACGGCAACGAGAAACCTTCGATTCCAATTGCTCATGCCGTTGACACCAAGGAAACATACGAAGTCATGGACAATCTATTAAAGTGCCTTAACTATGAGAGGCACGATTGGAAAGTTTGTGCCGACCTTAAGGTTATCGGTATCCTTTGTGGATTACAAGGTGGATTCACAAAGTACTTTTGTTTTCTCTGCCTTTGGGACAGCCGCGATCGTCAACATCATTACACCAGGAGGAGTTGGACAGAGTTAACTTCATCCCCGGCAGCGACAACGTGAAATATACACCACTCATAAAAAAGGAAAATGTTTTTCTCCCACCTCTTCACATAAAGCTCGGACTCATAAAAAACTTCGTAAAAGCTATCAACAAAGATGGCGAAGCGTTCGCCTATTTAAAAACCATTTTTCCTCACCTTTCATCGGCAAAGATTAAGGAAGACGTTTTCGACGGTCCGCAAATTAAAAAGTTGTTGCAAGACCAACAGTTTGAGCACATTTTATCACCAAATGAAGCTGCAGCTTGGAACTCATTTCGGCAAATTGTTTCCGGATTTCTTGGAAACAACAAAAGCTCAAATTACAGAGAGATCGTCGAACAACTACTCCAAAATTATAAAAAAAAAATATGTCGCTTAAGATACATTTTCTACACTCGCACTTGGACTTCTTTCCGGACAACCTGGGCGATGTGAGTGACGAGCATGGTGAGCGTTTTCATCAGCAAATGAAAGAAATTGAGCACCGATACCAAGGATTTTGGAACGAAGCTATGATGGGGGACTATATCTGGTTCCTGATAAGAGAAACAGACCCACAACAATATAAAAGAAAGACAAAAGCACATAATTATTTTTAATTTGAAGGTTTTTATTTTTGTGTTTAGATATTTTTTTTAAAACTTTTTTATAATTAATTAATGTTGATATCCTTAGGATAATTTCTTGTACATATATCGAATTGTTTTTTAATTTAAAGTCATATATTTTTGTCACCCAACAAATTTTAATTTTTTTTTTAATAAAAAAGAAAAAACCTTACCATAGACAAAGTTGTGCATATGTCGAGCAAATTTTTGAAATTCATACCTTTACTCAATTGCGAATAAAAGCGAAACGCGTGCATCGATTTTCATGATCTTTGTCTCATTTTGCTCATAGGTTATGTGACTTTACGTAAAAGTAATAAGATTTGACATTTTTTTTCATTTTGGATTTTTTATGGATTTTTAAAAAAAAAAAAATTAAATCTTTAGGCAAAAAATAAGTTTTTTCCTTTATATATTCATTTTTAACTTGGAAACTGTTGCTTGTATAGGAAAACAATATATGAACAGATTAAGGGAATTGTAATTTTAAATTTTTTCAAATTTAATTCAATTAAATCGGGCTAGTGGTTCCCGAGTTATGCCGGACGAAACAAATTAACCAAAAAAAATTTTTAAAATTAAAAAAAAAAAATAAAACAAAAACAAAACGAAAAAAAAAAAATTTTATTGCGTTTTTCGAGCTCATGTCAAGGTTATCTACACAGACAAAATTATCGCATCCCGAGTACATTTTGACTGTTGACTAGTGTAATTTATACTGAAGCTTCCTATATAAAAACAAAAAAAGGTCTGTCTTGTTGACTGACCAGTCGATACACACCACCATTGCTAGAGTCTTTGCAATGAATATGTCTTTGAACTAAATAGGGGTACATTGCGAGTTAACATAGGAGAAATGAGAATTGCTTGCTTTCAACCGAACAAGGTCGACACGTTTAAAAACTATTTGTAATTTATTATTTAAATATTAAAAATTCAACCTGTCAAAAGGTCAACTTTTAATATTTATTATTATAAATTAAAAATATAGGCTCAATATCAAAAATTCACATTTGAATCTATTTGTAAGTTATGAAATGTTTCATAAAAACAACAAAATCTTTAATTATATTTATGAAGAAATTTCATAACACAAATATTTTATTTGTTATGAGATATTTCATAATCTTTAAGAATTATTCAATACCATGAAAATTGTCTTTGATCTTATGAAACTAAGTTTCACTAATTTTACAATTTTATTTTATGAAATATGAAATGCTTATGAAAAAAGTTTATGAAATATTTCATTGTATTTATGATTTTTTCATACATATTAAGAAAAGTGCTCTAAATTTATGCAAAACTTTTTAAGAAACATATGAAGGAAACATAAACATTATGAAGGAAAATTCTTGCAGTGCAACCAGTGGCGGAGGGTATAAAAATCGCCATTTCACAGTTGTCTTCATAAACTGCGCATAATGGGAATATAAAATCCAGGGATTTAAGTACTCTTCAAACATGGAAATATATCCAAAATTAGTTGTGACATTACCTTAAGACAATGCTAAAAATAATTTGTGTTGGGAATTTAATGATTTGACATCACTACCCACACCGGTGGATTCACAGATTCTATCCTGCTTAAGTGTCTTAATGTATGCATCGCATTTAGCTAGGAAACTTTCCATTTCATTCCAAAAAGAAAAACATTCAACAAACACAACTCCAAAATTGCTAATAAAGCCTCCCCAAATAAAGCATTCCTGGGATGAACGTATGCAAGAAGCAACCAGCACCACATCACCATTTTTTACATGCAATTTTCAAAATTTATTATGAGAAAAATGTTTTGTTTGAAAGTTCACATGAGTTCAAGTCACAAGTTCATTTTTTAATACAATGAAACAAACAAAGAAACCGGCAATTAATTTAACAAAACATTCGCTGATTTCAGCTGTGCTGTGTTTTTTCCTTTGCTTGCTATCAATTTTCCTTTTTGCCACCACTACACCAGAGAGTAATTTCTATTTAATTTGAAATGCAAATGCCAAATGGCACTAAACAACTTCCTTTGATCACCGCAGCGCAGAGGAAAAAATCCGCGCCATGCCAAAGTCTCAAAATTACAGATATTTTGTGTAAAGATTTTTTCCTCTTCAAACACCAAACAATTTGTGTTGTTTGGTTGTTGATAAACCACAGCAGCAGCAACAACGGCAACAGAAAATAGTTAAGCGGCGGCGCCAGCAACGATAAAGTTACGAAAGTAAGTAAGAAATAAAAAATCGTGGCATTCATATGTTTTTCCCCGCGACTTTACTAAATAGTTGATGTTGCCAACGCCAGTCGTGCCGCAAATTGTTCACGGGATGCAATGATCTCTTTATGCGGACAAGTGTGCTTAGTCTATAAATTTATATATAATTAATTTAAATTATAGACTAACTAAGACAGTTTAAATCAAGTATGTAGATTTAATTTGGAAAAAAGATTGAATAGATGCACCCTACTTTAAATGACGAAAGTTATCTGTTTGTCATCTTAAATAAAATTTTTTTGAAATTACAAATGTTCTCCTTTATTTGGCATGTATTGCAATATATAAAAAGAAAAATGAAGTCAAATTGGCAGTTGATGTAAAAACTGTTGAGAGATTTAATGAGAAAAATAATATGGAGAACAGAATACATTTTGAATAGTTTTTAATCGAAGGTGATATACGAGGGCAGTTCTGAGCGTAAAAATAAGTATGGAAAAGCTAAAGTCGGCTAACTATAATTCGGGAAAAACATTTGCATGATAATAGTACATTGGACAAATGTTATGACATATTATTCTTTTTTCATTTTTGGACTATGTGAAATTGTACCGATATGACCAATTTCCTGCATATGTGGAAGGCTTATAGACGTTATAGTCGTACAACTTGAATTGAAAGAAAAATATATTGATTTTTATTATTTTTGTACACTCCATGAGAGTATTATGTCTTTGAGCATTTGTTTGTACCACCCAAAAGGAGGGGAGATAGACCCATTGTTAATTATACCGATAGACTTAGAATCACTTTTTGAATCGATTTAACCATGTCCGTCTGCATGCATGTCCATCTATTCTTGTAATCACGATACTGGTGTACATAGAATCAAATGAAACTCTGCACAACGATTTTTTTCGGTACAAGGACGAACGCTATTTAATTTGAAGAAAATCGGTTCAGATTTATATATAGCCCCTACACGAATTTCACTCCCGATTTGCCTCTTTTCACTCTAGATACCACTTATTACTACAGAAAACATCTTATATTTTAACTAGAAACACCTGTGGTAAAAATGTGTTAGATCGGTACAGATTTATATATAGCTCCCATGCAAACTTCGCTCCCGATTTGAGTTTTTCCGCTCTAGAAACCTCATATTGTATCAGACTGTCTTCAGATTTGGCAAACCATCTTATATTTATACTAGGGACACCTATGGTGAAAATAGGTCAGATCGGTTCAGATTTACATATAGCTCCCATTAAAATTTCGCTCCCGATTTGACTTTTCTGCTATAGAAACCACATATTTTCACAGATCCTCTTCAAATTAGGCGAAATATATTATATTTGTCCTATAAACAGCCACGGTGCAAATGGGTCAGATTTATATATAGCTCCCACACAAATTTCACTCCCCATTTCACTTTATCCACTCTATAAACCATATATTTTACAACTAAAGGGTGATTTTTTAAAAGCTATAGCAAAGTTTTTCAAAAAAAAAAAACAAGTAAGGAAAGGCTAAAGTCGGGCGGGGCCGACTATATAATACCCTACACCACTCCCTGCGTATGTACCTCGCTTTGATTACTAAACCCAGGTATTTCATGGGAGCAATTTTATGTAGTTCATACAAATTATATAAATTATATTTATATAATTTATATGCTATAAATTCATCTTCAGTCAAATTTAACGAGTATGGTAAATAATATGGTAATTGATCTAATTGTCCGACAGACAAATACAAATTATACAGTAGCATACCAAAGTCATTTCAAAGTATGGACATATGGACATCACCCAAACAATTCTCATTGCAATTCAATTCGGTAAAAAAGTGAAATCGGGAAGGATTTTTGCATCCTGTAAATGTATGTGTTTGACAAAAAATGTTAAATCGGAAAGGACATTTGTATGGGGGTATATTGAAACCTGGAACGATGTGACCCGCTTTCACCATGTCTGTTTATTGGTGAAATATAATATGTAAAATTTGGCAAAAATCGGTTAAACATTCGGGAGCAACATTTGTATGAGGGCTATATCTACATCTGAACCTATCTTACCCACTTTCACCATAGATGTTTCTAGTTCGATTATAAGATGTTGTGCCAGTTTTAAAGAAAACCGGGTACAATGTGTGGATTTTAGAGCGGAAAAAGTGAAATCGGGAGCGACATTTGTATGGGGGCTATATCTAAATCTGACCGATCTTACGCAATTGTTGCATACGTATTTCTAGTTGGATTATAAGACGTTCTGCAAAATTTAAAGCAAATCGGGTACAATATGCCGTTTCTAGAGCGGAAAATGTCAAATCGGGAGCGACATTTGTATGGGGGCTACATCTAAATCTGACCGATCTTACCCAATTGTTGCATACGTATTTCTAGTTGGATTATAAGATGTTCTGCAAAATTTAAAGAAAATCGGGTACAATATGCCGTTTCTAGAGCGGAAAATGTCAAATCGGGAGCGACATTTGTATGGGGGCTATATCTAAATCTGAACCGATCTTACCCAATTTTTGCATACGTGTTTCTAGTTGCATTAAAAGATGTTCTGCAAAATTTAAAGAAAATCGGTTACAATATGTCGTTTCTAGAGCGGAAAATGTCAAATCGGGAGCGACATTTGTATGGGGGCTATATCTAAATCTGAACCGATCTTACCCAATTTTTGCATACGTGTTTCTAGTTGGATTATAAGATGTTTTGCCAAATTTAAAGAAAATCGGGTACAATATGTCGTTTCTAGAGCGGGAAATGTCAAATCGGGAGCGACATTTGTATGGGGGCTATATCTAAATCTGAACCGATCTTACCCAATTTTTGCACAGGTGTTTCTAGTTTGATTATAAGATGCTGTGACAATTTTAAAGAAAATCGGGTACAATATGTGGTTTCTAAAGCGGAAAAAGTGAAATAGGGAGCGACATTTGTATGGGGGCTATATCTAAATCTGAACCGATCTTACCCAATGTTTGGATAAGTGTTTCTAGTTGGATTATAAGATGTTGTGCCAAATTTAAAGCAAATTGGGTACTGTATGTGCTTTATAGGGCGGAAAAAGTCAAATCGGGAGCGACATTTGTATGGGGGCTATATCTAAATCTGAACCGATTTCCTCCAAATTCAATACCGATGGTCATTGGCCAGAAAAAATAACTTCTGCCAAGTTTCATGACAATCGGACAATAATTGCGACCTGTAGAGTGCGAACAAGCTTAGATGGACAGCAGTCGGACAGACGGACAGACGGACGGACAGACAGACATCGTTAAATCGACTCTGCTGGTGATTCTAAGCCGATCGGTATACTTAAAGGTGGGTCTAGCTCGATTATTTCTTGGTGTTACAAACATTTGGGGCGAAACTAACTTATAATACCCTAGCCCACGAAGTGGTGTAGGGTATAAAAACACATAAAATTCAGAAAAAAATCATGAAATCTTTATTTGAATCGATAGTACGGTCCATATAATTTGATTTTTGAAGAATATTTCATGCAAATGTTGACCTTTACTGCGCCTCAAATGCTCCATCCGCTTAGTCCAATTTTGGCATTTCCACGTTTTTGAGTAACAGAGGCCCAATTGCTCCGAACGGCGACGAATCGATAATTGATGGCCATCATTAACACTGGCCGATACAGCTGCGATATTTTCTTCAGTTCGCATTCTACGTAAGCGTGTTGGTGGTTTAATGTCCAACAATGTAAATTTGGTGCGAAATTTAGTCACAATAGCCCGAATAGCCGCTTCAGTGGGTCGATTAAACTGACCATAAAATGGAAGCGCTCGATGAACTTTATTTCCTTTCGATTAAATGCTATCATGCTTTCAACAGACGGACAGGCTGGCGGAAGGACGGACGGACATGGCTATATCGTCTTAGAATTTTATGACGATCAAGAATATATACTTCAAAGGGTCACAAATCGAAATTTCAAGGCATTACAAACGGAATGACAAACTTAGTATACCCCCATCCTGGAGGTGAAGGATATAAAAAGTGTAAACGATGCTTATTCAAATACCTGAAATAGAATCCCAATATTTTAGGCATACTTTCTGTCTTTTCCCACTCTGCCGGCTTCGCACATTGCCAATCCCCACCAATCCGGAGCAATATCTTGAAAATCCCTAGCTCATTTCGTTCGACAGCTAGCATTTATTCAACGGCATCGTCTTACAGCTTTAACACGATTATAAATATATTTACTTTATGGCGTTTCCGATGAATAGAACAATGTGTTACAAACGAAATGACAAAATTAATATGCACTAGATCTTATAGCGAAAAGTAAAATCATTCTTATGACGTATGAATAGTTACATTCTTACTTACATATATCTTATATTTATTATAATTTATTAAGCAATAAAGGTAATTAGGCTATGACAACTAAAGTCCTTGCCAATTGCTTCTGCAAATTTATTCCAAACATTAGTATAACATCTAGTGCTGTCATTGATTTAATAAATCAGTAATTTACCATGACAATTAATCACGTCCCGTACTATAAATTATAGATAATTGTCTTAATTTATATACTGTAGACAACTAGAACCGACAGAGACCACTCACTTTTCTGTTAAACTGAGAAAATGTGTCGATTCTAATATAAACGCTACTAAATACAGATTTCCGTAAATTTGAATAAACTCTGACGTTAGAACAGAACACTATTCATATTATAAATTGTCAAGTCAGACTGAATCAACTAAATTGTAAAAATTCCAAACTTGTGATATGGGAAACTGCAATGAACTGTAATTCTAAAATAAAATTCTCTCCGGAACTCGGGAGGAACATTTTTAATTTCGACAGCATTCACATTTATAATTGCTTTACAGTAAATATTCTGGCAGTAGTAGTTATTAATAAAATTTAATGTAAAAATATATACATTTTTGTCTATATAATGAATAAAAATATATAAGAAAAAAAATTAAAATATTTGATTTGAACTCAATGCGATGCTTGTAAGATGGCACGTGTATATTATTACTTGGTGCGATTTTTAAACACAAATTCAGGAAGTGAGTTGTGCTTCTCGTTTGTTTGTGAGAATCATCTCCTTATAGAGGCCGGGTTTGATGTTGAAAAGTCGCTGCGAAGCCACTTGAAAAGACTTTTGACATGGTCGAAATCATGATCGTGGTAGTCTGCAGCCAAGTAATAAATGTCACCATGCCATTTGTAAATAAATTTGCATTCTATTGAATATAGATGCAAAATGGTCTTGAGAGCAAAAAAAAATAGGAACGAAAAAAACTAAAATTAAAATATTTGACTATTTTTCTGTAAAAGTAAAAGACATTTTTAAAACCAACTCAACATCCTTGTTATAGAGCACCCACCGGCCACCAACAACAAAACACTTTTAAGCAAACACTTTAAGCAACAATCAAGCAATAAAATTAAGAAAACGGACATGAATAGTTTTCCATATTTGCTGCAACAACAACTAAACAAATCAAAGAAAAATGTTCACAAAAGGAAAACAATGTGCAGTGCAACCAACACCAAAGCAGTAGGAGTAGGAAAATTGTATGTATGGGAGCTTAAACTACAACCACATGTAAGGTGAATTTTCCCGTAGCGGTTGGAGCCACATGCAGCAGCAACAACAACGTGTAGAGATACCACCAACAATAACAAAAAACGGCAACAAGCAAATGATGCTGCCGCATGCTTAGCTAAGTAGTCGCACATTATACAATCGACGAGAAACCAGAAAAATACAGGAAACGTGCATGTAACACACCAGCAGCAACTGAAACGAAACAACATCATCAGCAGAAGCAGCATCAGCAACTTCTGCTTCAACTCCAGCTTCCCAACATAAGCCTATGTATATGCTGTTGGTGCATTTGCGCCATACAACATACATTTACAATAGGATGTATCACTTTTTGGGCGTATTTGTATTGGTATAAACAACAGTACACGATATTAGAATCCTATATTGCCGTTACGGCAATGTAATCTTAGAATTGCATTTACAAATATAAAATTTCGTGTAGATATTGTTGCCAATTTTGATATTTCCCAGCTAGATTATACCAAGATTAAAAGCGGGAAACATTATTATTTTGATACAAATATGTGGTCGAATAGTTATTTGTGAAAACAACAGAATATAATGGTATTCACAAATAACCACTTAAGTAACAAAATCATACAGACGAAAACAAAACATATTTAAGATTGCGTATTCGCAAGAAAAATTTTAAATGTTCGTTAATGATATCTTTATTATATATTTTTAAGTTACTGTATATAATTTTGAAAAAAAACTAAGGCTATACTAACATATTGTTACGGACCCAGAGAAGTTTGTGCAACATAACAGCACATAACCACATCAGATGTTTTTGTGAAAATAAATGTTAATTTATATATACTAGCATTTATTTTCACAAAAATAGAAGATGCGCACAAGTTGTTATAAGTGCTTATTAAATGCGAAAAATCTCTCAATATTCTTTGCGTGAATTACAATATAAGTTATATGTTTTTAATTTAGACAAAGATTCCGCTACACTGCATCTTGTGTCGACAAATGTCATTTAGGACAGGAAAATGTGTAACGCATTGAAGGAGTGACTTAAGACCCTAAGTATGTTTGGACCAAATCCGTTTTACGACTTTTTAAGGCGTTTGAGCCAGTCCGTCCGTCCGGCTGGTGTACGCGATAACTCTCGAAAGGAGTTAAGGAATCAATTCAAACTTTGTACGTGGTAATATTTTTCACAACTTTATTTTAGTTCGAAGATGGGCGAAATTGTCATGCCCCTTCTAGCACCGCCCACATAAATGGCCGGCATTTCTATGTTAAAATAAAACCTATAACTTCCACAAGGATATTCGGAATCATTTATATATAGGTAGTTGATAATATTTTTGTAATCACTTTAAGTCTACTAAATATGACGGGTATTCCACGCCCCTTCCAGTACCTCCCACACAAGTCACGTAAAACTACGTAAAACTCAAACTATTACAACTTCTATACTGATGATCGTAATACTGTAAAATTTGATAGTTAGCAATGCTTTTTATACACTCCACGAGAGTATTATGTCTGTGTGCATTTGTTTGTAACACCCAAAAGGAAACGAGATAGACCCATTGTTAATTATACCGATCGTCTTAGAATCACTTTCTGAGTCGATTTAGCAATGTCCGTCTGTCTGTCTGTCCGTCCGTCCGTCCATCTATTCTTGTAATCAAGATACAGGTCGCAATTGTAGACAAAACCAAATGAAACTTTGCACAACGATGTTTTTCGGGATAAGGACGAACGCTATTTAATTTGAAGAAAATCGGTTCGGATTTAGATATAGCCCCATACGAATTTCACTCCCGATTTGACTCTTTTCACTCTAGATACCACATATTACAACAGATTTTCTTTAAAATGGGCAAAATATCTTATATTGTAACTAGAAACACCTGTGGTAAAAATGTGTTAGATCGGTTCAGATTTATATATAGCTCCCATACAAACTTCTCTCCCGATTTGAATTTTTCCGCTCTAGAGACCACATAATGCATAAGATTGTCTTCAGATTTGGTAAAACATATTATATTCCCACTAGAAACGCCCATGGTGAATATCGCACAGATCGGTTCAGATTTATATATAGCTCTAGAAACCACATAATGTATAAGATTGTCTTCAGATTTGGTAAAACATCAGGTTCAGATTTATATACAGCTCCCATACAAATTTCGCTCCCGATTTGACTTTTTCCGCTCTAGAAACCACATATTGTATCAGATTTTCTTCAGATTTGGCAAAACATCTTATATTTAAACTAAGAACATCTATGGTGAAAATAGATCAAATCGTCTTTCCCGATTTGACTTTTTCCTCTGTAGAAACCACATATTGTACTCGATTTTCTTTAAATTTGGCACAACATCTTATAATCTTACTAGAAACACCTATGTAGAAATTGGGTAAGATCGGTTCAGATTTAGATATAGCCCCCATTCAAATGTTTCTCCCATAAGTTTAACCGATTTTGGCCAAACTATACATTTTATATTTCACCTATTTCGTTCCAGGTTTCAATATATCCTCATACAAATCTCCTTTCCGATATAAAATTTTTTTGTCAAACACATACATTTAAAGGATACAAAAAACTTTCCCGTTTTCACTTTTTCGCCGAATTGAATTGTATTCGGATTGAAAGTGGAGTGTATCATAGAGTCGGCCCCGCCCGATTTTAGCCTTTCCTTACTGGTTTAGTGGTTACATTCGTATGGAATATGTGCGAAATTGCCAAACTCCTTCCGGTACCTCCCACAAAATTGTCTCTATCATAGGTAATATTAAATCCTTCATAATTTCTACTCTGGTGTATGGAATCCACTATGACTTGATATTTGATCATTTTTTCAATCTAATATATAAAAATCAATGTGTGTCTGTATGTATGTATGTCTGTATGTTGCGTATAGGACGCCAAACCGGTGGACCGATTCGCCTGAAAACTTTACTGTATCTATCTTATGGACAGAGGATGGTTCATGGATAGTCTAAGTCATGATAGGACAAAGGGGGTGGTACCTCCCACACAAAAAATATTTTAAAACTATCACAACAGGCATAGCGATGGGTGGATTCGCTCGATAATTTTACAGTAGCTAACTTCTGGGCAAGGGATGGTTCCACAATATACTAGGTCATTATAAGAAAAAGAGACGTGGCACCGCCCACACAAACTATATTTTTAAACTATCATTAAACACATTCCGAAGTGCGGATTCTCTTGAAAATTTTATTGTGACTAACTTCTGAACAGAGGATAGTTTCTGAATGGTGACTATACAATGGTCATGATACCAAAGGACGTGAGACTGCCCGCACCAACTATATATTAAAATTATCACAAAACACGTAACGAATGGCGGATTCTCTTGAAAATTTTACTGTATCTAGCCTGTGGAAGAAAACATACCCTTTCTGGCTATAATAGGGGAAGACACGACAAATGGGCATGTTTATACCGTACACCCAAACAAAGCAGAATGTTAATATTTGAGAATGTTATTAGTTAACGTGAGAGGACCCACTTCAGTTTCAAATTTAAGTGCAGTTGAGAGAGGAGTATCAGTTGATGCAGTGAAAAGGAGTATTACATTTTCAAAAAATGTCATTCAGGAATCAATTCAGCAATTAATCGAGAAAGTCTTCCCACAAATTACCACAAACTATGGAAACAGAGAGTGGTTTTACGTCCGTGCTATATTGGCTGCAAAAAAAAACAACGATGTTAATGCAATCATTTATTTAATTGTCGAATAAATTTCTAGGTGACTGCACACATTACAAATGGATAGACAGTATCATGAATGCGGATGAAGTTGTCAACTATCGAATTGAATTTCTAAATTCTTTGGACCATCCAGGAATTCCGCCGGATATGTTATCTCTTAAAATTGGTCCACCTATAATTCTCCTAAGGAATGTTAGTCATCGATTGTGTATTTGTACTAGAATTTTTGTCAAGAGACTAATGCCCAACGTCATTGAAGTAACGATTTTAAATGGAAATTCCCACCGATATACCATCCGATTTCAAGCGACTACAGTTTCTGATTCACCTAGCATTTTCAATGACTAAAAACAAAGCACAGGGACAATCACTTGAAGTTTGTGGATTGAATCTGTAAAATCCATGTTTTTCACATGGTCAGTTATATGTAGCTTGCTCTCGAGCCCAAAAACTTTAATGTACTTGAACAAGGTGGAAAAATTGTAAATATCGTGTATCCCGAAGCCAATGAAATACTGACTAACTTAACTAATAGACATAAAATACATTCGTAGAAATAATTACCATAATTAATTAACTCTCTAATAAATATTTCTTTTAAATGTCATATTTTCTTATAAGAAACACTGAAAAAATTCTTAAATATTCATGAAGTTTTTATATTTTAAAAACGTAACTTATGAATTTAATTAAATAAGTATTTATTTAAACTAATTTACAGAAGTAAAAATATACAAAACAAAACATTGCGAGCATGCAAAGTTACATACATAGGAAGACGAAAACCCGTGCAACGCCGGGTACAAAAAGCTCGTTTGTTTATAAATGTGGAAGCTGGGATTATGTGACACGAACCTCCTAGCACCTTCCGCACAAATTAGCCTGCCTTACATAAATTGTATTCCTTATAACTTCCATATATATGTTCTCTAAGAGTGAGGGTATATATAAGTCGGTTTAGCCGACTGAAGCTTACTTACATGATTTCATTAGAAGATGAAGTGTTATTACGAAAATTACTACTTTTTTACTACACGTGGAAATATTTGTAGCGTCCGTATTTCTGCTGTATCTGTATCTAAGAGATAATTCTCATATTTCACATATCTACAAAAATTTTCATCTGACCTTCATTTACATGTGTACATGGAAACACAAATTTCTCAAAAAATCGCTGAACTTTGTATATTTCTATAAGAGCTTCAAAAGTACTTCCGTTTTTGGAAGTATCTGTTTCAATGCACATTTGTTTACAATTTTGTACTGATTTGTATTAAATCCTGACAATATATTTTTAAAATGTAGTATCCTTTAAGCGCTTTAGAACACTAAAAATGCTGATTGAATTTTTCTGTTTATTTTTGTTGTTTTTGGTGCAGTTTAGAGCGTACGAATGTCGCGTCCGGTTCACTGGGTGTTGAAAAATATACTAAACAATTTTTGCCAATATAAATGGTATTTGAAAGGTTTCAGTTATAACACAATACTTTTCAACGCGCAAGGGTTTCGGGTGTACACAAATATAATAAGCATATGTGAATTTCCAGAAAAGGTAAGTATATATACAACTGACGACATCATGGTAACGCAAACACTCGCTACAGAAGGATATGTGCCTCCATAGGCCAATGTTATACACAAATGTGAGTATGGTTCCTTTCCATTATTAAAAAAAAAAAACAATTTCCAATATTTTACATTCAAAAACACCTGAAAATCAAACATACCGATCACTGATCCGTTATATTTTTAAAAATTGGCACTTTTGGAGGGCATAATTTAACTTTTGGCAGGTAAGTTAACGGTGGTGAGGGTAGTAATAATTTAAAGTAATAAAAATATCGTTATCCTAAGATTAGACATCAATGTTATCAATGAAATCCGAATTTTCTATAGTTGCTCGATACAAATTTAGCGAAGAAAAATATAAACTTAAAGCACGATACGACCTAAAGTGCAACATCACTTTCGTTTTCATTCAGGCGTCACGTGCCACCGTAGAAAAGCCGCAGCGAAAGTAATGAACAACATACACAATGTAATGTGTTCGTTCATCTGTTCGAACACAGCAACGGGACGAAGTTATAACTTCCACGGCGAGTTGCACACAGACACACTTGCCCCCTCTGTCAAAATGTTGCAAAATACTTCTGTGTTGCATCGTCACATTCGGTTGATTGTTTGTTTGTTTGCGGTGATGCCCGATGATGAGGACGATGGTGGTGTAATTCAAGATATCGATCAGCTGTTGTGCGAGTATCTTCTCCGCTGTTTGTTTTGTTTGTTTTTCTCTCGTATTGCATCTTTGCAAGGCAATGATGCGCCGTGTCGCATTATAACTTCTTTTTGATGTGTTTCTTCTTTATGTTGTTGGCTGATGCGACAGTCTGTCTCTGCTGTTGCAGTTTTTATTATGTTATTGTCATGGTTGTTGGTATTGACGTAGAGTTTTTCGAACTCTGTGGTATATTTGAACTGCACAATCGTACAATATGTACATGTGTCCGCCCGTCCTTCACTCATTCCATGTAAGACAATGCCAATGTTAAGATCATAATCATCCATACTTCAGTGGCGTGTTTGTGTGTGTGTTGAGAGTAATGAAGATCTTGACGCTGAAGTAAGTACACATTTGGAAATGTGTCCGAGTTCATGAGACTATACAGTGCGTGAGAAAAACAGGTCAATGTAAACAATGTATTGAAAAGATTTCATTTTCTAGCGGAACAAATGGTTCAACGACTTTTTGTTGTTGTTGTTTTTGAATTCATATAAAACTTAGCTTTTATTGGCCTAACATTTCCAAATAAACATTTTAATTTATAACTAGTCTTTGGAAGTCTATATACTATGCATTAAAGCTAATAGTAAACCAGTTTAAAATTGGGAGAATGGATACTTTTTGTTATATTTTAATTTTGGAATAGTGTTTTTGTAACACTTTATTAAGTGTAAAAGTTGAGAGTCGTTGAAATCTTAGTCGTGAACTAATAAAAAGCCTTTCGCAGCCGCGGAGTTGAAAAGTTTAAATAAAATAAAACGTCACGTCTATGTGTTACAGGACAAGGGACATTAGAATTGTCAATGAAAGGAAATCCAATTTTTTCACTAAACTAATCTTTATTATCTACTCTTTTATATTATTGGAGCTAATTATGACTGTAACAAAGCCATAGGTCTCAAGAAAAAATTGTTTTTAAAATTAAAAGAGGTGAATAAAAACTTTGCAGTCCGTTTGATCATCATTGTTACTGAGATAAACATTGGACTCTTTCATTATACCCTCAATCTACAGAGTAGGAAGGTATATATCATTTGGGACATAAAAAGAGTATAAAGCATTGAGGTTGTGACTTAAGACCCGCAATAGGAGAAATATTGCCACATCCCCTTCTGGTACCACCCGCACAAATTGGCATATGCTACGGTTAAAATAAAACTGTCATATCCTCCATACGGATAGATGTAATCAGTAGCAATTTCATATTCGAAAATGTTTTTATAATCACATTAAACATGTAAAATATGTATGCTTTGGTCACGCCCTTTTAGTACCTCGCTCACAATTGTCCCTACACTATGTTAACTTAAATCCTTTATAACTTATATGCCGGTAACTGACATTCATTTCTGGCATAAATAGTTCGGCCCTAAATTATATAAAAATTTTTTAAAATCCCAGAATTTTGATTCTGAGAGAAAATCGGTTTAACCCTAGGATGGTCAATGACTCTTGGTCGAGCCAGACCAAGAGAGAAAAATGAGTACATAATTACAAAACAAGTAAGGAAAGGCTAAAGTCGGGCGGAGCCGACTCTATGATACACTGCACTTTCTATCCGAATACAATTTAATTCGGTGAAAAAGTGAAAACGGGAAGGATTTTTGTATCCTGTAAATGTATGTGTTTGACAAAAAATGTTAAATCGGAAAGGACATTTGTATGGGGGTATATTGAAATCTGGAACGAAATAGGTGAAATATAATATGTATAGTTTGTCCAAAATCGGTTAAACATTTGGGAGCAAAATTTGTATTTGGGCTATATCTAAATCTGAACCGATCTTACCCACTTTCACCATAGGTTTTTTACTTGGATTATAAGCTGTTGAGCCAAATTTAAAGAAAATCGAGTACAATATGGCGTTTTTAGAGCGGAAAATGTCAAATCGGGAGCGACATTTGTATGGGACCTATATCTAAATTTGAATCGATCTTACCGAATTTTTGCAAAGGTGTTTCTATTTGGATTATAAGTTGTTGTGTCCAATTTAAAGAATATGGCGTATGGCGTTTCTAGAGCGGAAAATGTCATATTGGGAGCGACATTTGTATGGGGGCTATATCTAAATCTGAACCGATCTTTCCGAATTTTTGCATAGGTGTTTCTAGTTGGATTATAAGATGTTGTGCCAAATTTGAAGAAAATCGGGTGCAATATGTGGTTTCTAGAAAAATGTCAAATCGGGAGCGACATTTTTATGGGGGCTATATCTAAATCTGAACCGATTTGCCTCAAATTAAATAGCGTTCGTCCTTGATCGACATAACTTATTTGTGCCAATTTTTGTTAAAATCGGACTATAATTGCGACCTGTAATTTGATTACAACAATAGATGGACAGACGGACATTGCTAACAATGGGTCTATCTCGCTTCCTTTTGGATGTTACAAACAAATGCACAAAGACATAATACTCTCGTGGAGTGTATAAAAAGGAGCTGAATTATTCTTACAGATCTATCAGAATGTCCTGAAACAATTTTTGTATGAATTATAGATAGAACTATTGTCGTTTCTGCTCAATATTCTGCTTGGAATCCAAAAAAGAAAACTATATATTAATAATTTTTTGTGCTGAATACATTATAATAATTTCTTTACGCACCACACACAGAAGAAACAAGTAATGATGGTTATTTGTTACCTTGTGGTGTAGGGTATAAAAACGTCGTAAACTTTGAATGGGAGTTATATATACATCTGAACCGATCTGACCCATTTTTAGCATAGGTTTTCTAGTTGAAATATAAGACGTTTTCACAAATTTGATGGAAATCTGTTAAATGTGTGATTTGTAGAACAGACAGAATCATATCGGGGGAGTCATTTATATGGGAGCTATATATAAAACTGAACCGATGTGATCCTCTTTCGCCATAGATGTTTCTATTTGAAATATAAGCTGATGAGCCGAAATAGAAGAAAATCTGTTAAAATATGTGTTCTCTAGAGCGGAAAGAGTCAAATTGGAGGAGACATTTGTACAGATCTGAACCGATCTGGTCTATTTTTAGCAAACCTGTTACTAGTCGAAATATATGGCGTTTTGGCAAATTGAAAGAAAACCTGTTGAAATATGTGGTTTCTAGAGCGGAAAGAGTAAAATCGGGAACAAAATTTGTATGAGAGCTATATCTAAATCTGAACCGATTTTCTTCAAATTAAATAGCCTTCGTCCTTATCCCACAAAACTTCGTTCTGCAAAGTTTCATTTAGTATTCAAACTTTGATTACAAGAATAGATGGACGGACGGAAGGACATTGGTAAATCGACTCAGAAAGTGATTCTAAGTCGAACGGTATAATTAATTAACGATGCGTATATCTCGTTTCCTTTTGGGTGTGGGGTATAGGTTATAAAAACAAATTACTAACGGTAAATGAATAAAACACATTCTAACGGTAAACGAAGTGCATATACCAAGAAAAAACAATGTATGCATGCATTACACTTAGACAAATTTGCTTTAAAACTTCATGAAAATGCTTGTGGTCCAGACCAAAATGAGCACTTAGCATGTTTTGACTTACATCGATAAATTTGCACTAATTATTTGGCCGATTCAGGCCAAAACCAGAACTCTACATTTGTAGAATTCACGGAACCCGTGTGCGTTGTTTTGCCTAAACACAAAATTACACTCGGTCAAAGTCAAATTTGGTCATGGAAATATTTTTCCCAATGTTAGTTTAAATTCGAAGATGGGTGAAATTGTCACACCCCTTCCCATGTTAAATTAAAACCACTGAAACTTCCACACGGATATCCGTAAACTGCTATATTTTGGTATTTAATAATGTTTTTATAGTCACTTTAAGTTTTCTAAATATCGTCGGTTTTGCCACGCCCCTTCCAGTACCTCCCACACAAAACAGCCAAAACTACTTAAAATGAAAACTGTTATAACTTCTATACAAATTAAAGGAATACTGAGAAATTTTACAGTGCTTTTATAGAAATTGCATTCATTTGGAATATGGGCGATATTACCTCACCCCTTCTGGTACCTCCCACACAAAGGGACACAAACTCTGGTTACAATAAAACCGACATAACATCCATACCAGGGTTGTCAGATATCCCGATTTCTCACTTTTTCTTTCCGAATTTTAAATATGTTTGGCGACATGACGATTTTTTGGCTATTTACAAAATAGTTGACGATATTCTTGGCAAATTTTTGAGAAATATATAACAATTTGTTTGCAAGTCATAGATATGCGTTCACGACAAACCGAACACTTTTTAAATTACCATTTCCGATTCTCTGCAACTTAGTAGGATAACTGCACTTTATAAAATAGAGGATAAAAAATAGTTTTTTAAAGATATGACCAATTGAGAATTAGTAAAATCAAGAGAAAAGATTCGATGTAGGAATATTGGAAATTATATTGTGTGAAAAGATAATTTTATTTTTTTATCTTGTGTGGTTTTCTTGAAAAGTCAAAAAAGGCATATTCTATTATAAACAAACCATACATTTTAGAATTGAGAAATAATAATAATTAAAAAACTGTGATAAATGTACGATATATATTATATTTATCTATAAGCTTTTATTGAGATTTGTTTCTTTTTCGTTCCATTTAAAATACCTGAAATACTATTTAGGAGACATTGGTCCATGAAAACGGGAGATATTTTAGATATATATTTAACCAGTTGAAAGTATATGCTGCATTATGAATTGCCTAAACTAGGTCACGGTATAAGAAAATTTTTAACTTTTGTTAAGAATAATAAATACTAATAAAATATGTTTAAATTCTTTATCATGAAATGTTGACAATATTCAATTCAAAAGAACTAAATATAAAATGGAATTTGTCGTTTTTTTAACAAAAACTGAAGTTGTTTAAATTTGGCGGTTTTTGACGATTTCTGACAATTGATTTGACGATAGAGGTACAAAATAATCTGACAACCCTGATCCACAAGGTCAGTAATCATTTGTAATTTAATATTTGAAAATGGTCTTATAGTAAATTTTAACCTAAAATATATTTACGTTTTAGCCACACCTCTTCTAGTATCTCCCACACAGTTAAATTAAATGATTTGTAAATCCTTTACCGGTGCATGAAATCCATTATGACTTTAAAGTTGATCATGTTTTTACAACTATTTCCAAATGTGGAAGCTGCGTCCAATTGCCACAAACTTCTAGTACATACACACAAAGTAAAATGTAAATTTAAAATGTAAGTCCTTCTCTGAGAGTGAGGGTATATATAAGTCGGTTTAACCGACTGAATCGTACTTACTTGTTATCTGTATGGATCGCGACACAGCCTAAAATATATATTTTTAGTTCTTCGGTGTATAATATTTAAAATAAACAATTATTTTTTGACAAATGAGTACACTATTTCTTCATAGATTCGATTATCACAGAATATATCTGTCGTGAATTACACTGTGCGAAAGTCCAAAAACTCTGGACAAACTCTTGTATATGAAAAACCGGGGTACGTGCCTTTGTACACTTATAAGCCTATAACTTAGTTGGTTATCAACCGACAAAAGGAAAGCTTGGGCGGTGTTGGTGCCTAAAGTAGACGCCTGTCTTATCCATACAATACACAGTAGACCGGTCCTTATTTCTTATTATCTTATTATCTATTTCTTATATTCTTATTTCTAAAAATACAGAAAAAAATTTGAGCTTGATTGGACAATTTTTAGGCGTGCCCCCGCCAACAATTGTTTGTCATTAAAGTTAGTTACTATCATATAGGGGAAATTATCACCTTTGGTGCTCTTTTTTTGACATAACTCGAGAACCACTAGTCCGATTTTGTTTAAATAAATTGAAAAATAATTAAGAATTAGAATTCCTTTAAAATGTGTATATATAGCGTTTTTCTATATAATCAACAGTTTAGCCGGTAAAAATAAATGTATGAAGAAAATAAATATTTTTTGCCTATAATATTAATATTTTTTATTTTTTAAATTCATAGAAAATCCAAAACGAACAAATACATTTTAAAATTAAAAATCTAAAGCGATGACAACCAAAAGACTTCGATCGGATGATGACATTATGTTAATTGGCGTAATGGACCACCAAATTACTGGAGCTAAATTACCAGGAAGAAAACAAGTGCTACAAGTTTTATTTTATAATTTAAGAATAGTTGGCTTAAATTTAAGAGAAAGTTCTAGATTAGTTGTTGCTGAGGTCAGCACGTTTTGGCAAAAAGCACGAATTCCAACACACCATGAAAAACACTGCATTGAGAAGCTGGAAAAATTATACAACAAGTGGAGAGATATTACAAAGCATCATGGTCGAAAAACAGAATGTCAAAACAGGAAAGAAACTGAATTTCAAGATAAATTAGATGATTTATTCGATATCGCACATGCAAACGCGTTTGAATTAATTAAAATACAAGAAGACAAAGAGTTCCTAAAAAAGCAACGAGAAAAAGGAAGACCAGGTTGTATGCTAGGAACGGATAAAATTGTAATGCAGAAAGAAAAGCGAAAGGCAGTCCAGAAAGAACAAGAAAACCAGCGTCGAATAAAAGAAGATGAACGAAAAGAGTTATATGAACAACAGATTCAAAGAGGTATACAATTAAATATTCTATCTTTTAAGCAAATCAGAATTATTGTTGTAAAACAGGTATGATTGACATTGACGACGAAAACGATATTGAAGTTGTAGCATCAACATCAACATCTGTATCAAATCCAAATCCAGGTATATCAGGTATCTCCAGAGGTAAAACAATTTTTTTTACACCAAGACTGCTTTCAACTTTGGATAAGTGGAAAATCACTGATGGTGCTGCAGTTCATATCCTAAGCGCAACTGCTGACGCGTTGGGCTATGATATCGAAGTTCTTATACTAAATAGATCATCAATTCGTCGAATGCGTCAGAAGCATCGTGCAACAACAGCACAAAACATTGCAGCAAACTTTGATGTAAGTACTGTAATGTGGGTTTTCCCTATGCTTCTTTTTTTATGTTTTGAGTATAAATTAAGAAATTTGAGTTTTTATTTCCAGATTCCACGTAGTTTTGTTTTGCACTGGGATGGTACAATGTTACCAGAAATTAGTGGCAGGGAAAAAGTTGACCGCTTGCCAATCATAGTCTCATCTCAAGGTATCGATAAACTACTTGGCATTCCAAAGTTAAAATCTTCGAGTGGAAAAGAAATATCAGATGCCGTGTTTAATTCAATAAATGAATATGAAATGCTTGATCTAGTTCAAATAATCTGCTTCGACACAACTGCTTATAATACAGGAGTTCAAAGCGGTGCTGCTGCTCTGCTTGAAGGAAAACTAGGTCGCGATTTATTATATTTTCCCTCCAGACACCATATTTACGAGTTGTTGATCCGTAAAGTGTTTGAAATTAGAGTGGCTACTACAGCCGGTCAAGAAGTGCTAATTTTTAATCGCTTTAGCAAATACTGGATTAATATTGACAAATTAAATTACAAGAGTTGTTTAGAAGATGAACACATTATTACAGTATTGACTGCTGAAGAACGTGGAACAATTACTGTCTAGATAACTTAAAACAAGCTCATAGCAGACGCGACTACAAAGAATTATTGCAATTAGTTGTCACTTTTCTTGGTGGTACGGTGCCGAATTTTAACACCTTTCGTATACCTGGTGCAACTTCTCATGCTCGATGGATGTCAAAATGTATTTATGCACTTAAAATGTATTTGTTTCGTAATGAATTCAATATGACCAACCAAGAGTTAAACGGTATACGTAGTGTCTGTCTGTTCGTAGTTCGTATTTATGTAAAAGCCTGGTTTGGATGCACTAAAGCAATTGAAGCACCAAATCAAGACTTAAATTTAATTAAAAATATTATGGCTTATCCTGAAAGGGATATAGCTCTTGCTTTGCTACAAAAAATCAGCAATCATTTGTGGTATTTGTCGGAAGAAGCAGTCGGTCTTTCATTCTTCGATCCTAATGTAAGTGTTGCAATTAAAAAAAATGGTTCAGGCAATTAATGTTGAAGCAAATACAGAAAAATGCAAGCGAATAATAACTAATCCAACAAATATCGGCACATTTGCGCAAAAAGATTTAAGCGATTTTGTAAATTCCAATACACACGGATTCTTTGATCGTTTAGAAATTTCAAAAGAATTTTTGCAAGTCGATCCATCGGATTGGAATGAAAGATTTGACTACGTTCACGGATCACAAATTTGTAAAAACCTATCTGTAGTGAATGATGCAGCTGAAAGAGGCGCCAAATTCATTACAGATTATAATAATAAATTAACCCACAACGAAGAGGAGAAACAATTCCTTTTTCAGGTGGTTAAAGAATATAACATGAATTATCCCACTTTTAAAAAGACTTCACTATTAAATTAAAATAATATTAATGTTACTATGAGTATGTAATTAATAAAAATATTTAAGTTTATTCTTAATTTTCAAATAAATGTAAATAAAATAAAAAATATATATATTTTTGCTTTATTTCTCATAATAAAAACAAAAAGGTGCTTGGGGCACGGCTAAAAATTATCCAATCGTTGTCAAATTTTTTTTATGCTTTTTGGGACTAAAACGAATATTTTTAGCGCTTGCCGTAACATATATTCGAGAAAATAAATTTGTCCATATAAATAAGGACCGGTCTAATACACAGTGCTACAAAAAAGAATGGAGTGGAAAACTCTGGGAAGTGATATTATTTTTCTTGTTGGTATTTCCGATTAGAACAAGAATCTGTATTTCAAATTTGCCAGACACCCCCAAAATCTTGAGTACGGGTAAACAATTTTGCACACTTAGAGGCCTGTAATTTAGTTGGTTATCAACTGATTTTCACTTTCATTTTTAAAAAGAAGAAACCTGCAGCTTTCGATCGAGATATAGCTTATTTAAGAAAACATATAAAATCTGTGTGCTTTTCGTATAATTATTTGAAATTTGTACTGGAATGACCAAAACTTGTAATTTTGCAACAATTTTGTTTTAGCGAAAACTGCAATAACTCTGTCAATTAATGGCGGATTTAAATTTTTTTATTTATTTTTTTTTTTTTTTTTAAACAAAGCGGCGTTTTACTCCATGCTAAATGTGTTATTTATATAAATATACAAATCGTACGATTACAAAACAAAATAATGGCCAAAAATATTGTCAAAATTGAAAAATTGCAAAAATTATTTAAAAAAATGTGTTTGCTGAATAAAAGCACACAGATTTCTTAAGATTTATTAAATAAGCTGTATATCGATCGAAAGCTCCAAGCATATAAGTGTACAAAAGCCGGTTTTTTAACCGTAACTCAAGATTTTGCGTTTATCTGGCAAATTGCAAATACAGGTTCTTGTTCTACTTGCCAATGCCTACCAGAAAATAGTATCACTTCCCAAAGTTTTTGGACTGTCGCACAGTACTTGTTTTAATCAAATTTAATAATTCCTGAAACGACAACTACGCACTTTTTTGTCACGCACTGTACACTCAATGTCTTTCGCCAGACGTTGTGTGTGCGTGCGTGAATTATTTTCGCCGCTTCAATGGTCCGTCTGCCGCTGTGTATTTTCAAGTTGAATTGCATACATTTTTATCGATTTTTATGATGCAATTGTTGTTATTATAATTATTATTATTGCTGCAGGTAGATATTAAATAACTTGAACAAACAAATAAATATCGTGTCTTTGTTTTGCATTATCATTGCTGTTCGATCTTGAACAGACGAACATTCGTAGTCGCATTCACGTTTAAGTGAAAATACTCACCCGTTCCATTCCAATTAGGAAACACAGTCCAAGACACACAGGAGGGGGCAACCCTCCCCCAGACTAGTCATCATAACCATGATGGGTGTTTTGATGTGATGATTTTATCGCCAACGAAAATATTTCCAAATTGATGATAAATGTAAACGCCTTCAAATATTTTTGTTATTTATTTAACTTAAATTGTCCACATGTACCAGTCGCGCGCTGTCCATTCAACCATCCACGAATATATTTATTTGGGTTTAATCATTTTTCACTGATCTCTCGGCGGCTGCTGTGCAACGCCGCTACAGAGTCAAGGTCTTTTCATGCACTTGTCCACCCTCCCGCTGACAATCGATTTCTCCGCCATTATGACGTTGAAGTTTTTCTTGGTATGCCCATCTGTCGGCTGGCTGACTTGGGTTGCCTTGGCTTGGCCTGCAGTGACTCTGCTGGCGCCGACGTTGGCATTATGTTTTTCTTATTTTTTCCAGCATTTTTTTTGCTGTGGTTACATTGTCTTTGGCATCTGCGGAATTTCTTTGAACACGATATTGATTACAGGGGCTTGCATCATGGCAAGAAGCGTTACCCCAGCAGTATGAATGTTTCTCTGCTTCAATTAGCACATCAGCCAATCACTTCCGTTTATCTTTCGCCAAAGGTTTATTGCAATAAACTTTCGGATTAATTGCTAATGGATAAGGAGGGTTCATGATGAAAGATATGCACATGTATGTGTGTGCATATGTGAAATTTTGTTTAAAAATGCAATATAAAGAGGAACGAATTTTACACTCTGTGCCTCGCTGTACAGTAGGTTATTTCAATATATTTTTGAAACACATCCCCCACATTTTTGACACACGACCCGCGGAAACGTGCTACTGTCAATATGTAACTGATAAAAAACTAACTAGTGTTAGTCAATGTACTTGTAAACTATATAAAGTAAAATGTAACATTCTGTCATTCAGGTTTAAGCCAAATATTTATACGCATCAATATGGACGTCTTCAACACAACAGGTATTAATTAAAAGGTATAGAACTCATCAAACTTCAATCGATCAATTCGTTGAGTAATTCTGGTGGGTATTTAATATTCATCACAGCATATTAGCGTTCAAGCTGTGATCGTTCATCTCTCTCTGACTTTCTAAATAATTTCATCAACGTTTTCATATTTCACGGATCAAATTAGTACTTTTGCACAATGGGGGCTATTGAAACATAAAGAAAATATCAGCCATTTCTTAAAGACTTATAAAAAGGTATTAAATGAACGCTGAAAAGCTAAATCCCAAGACAATAATCCCACAAATAAATGTCGAGTATATTATCGTCATTCAAATGGACCACTATGAAATAACGCTGCAAAGTATAAAATATGGGTCTAAATACTAAGATGATTCCAAATAAGTTTGACACGTACCACATGATCCATACAGTGAGAAGCAATATACAACCTAATCAGAAAATAAAATTAGTCCACAAGCAGAGCTTTATTTGCATTTAAAATAAAGCCACAGCATATGAAGCAGTAGCCCGACGAATAATGATACATAATCCCAACAAATTCCCTTTCATTGATATTAAATGTGTATATTTAAAATCGGATATGCAAATTACATATTTTCGAATTCATTTTGTTGACCAAAGCCCTTCAAACCCCAAGGACGGAAGCTATAGAATTTGAGAACATAGGTTCGAATATAGATATAACCCCTTACAAATATCCATCCGTTTTACACTATAATGGCTCTATAAACTACAGGGGATTTTGACTAAATTCATGTTAAATCTTAGCTAAGAACACCTAATGGAATGCCTAATGTTGTATTTCAACTCGGACTACCTACCGTGAAAGTGGTCCATAAAAATTGCATTCAAATTATCAAATTGCCGCTCTAAAACCATCACACTACACACATTATACCCTCCTCTAGTGTATTATGTCTTTGTGTTTGTAACACCAAAAGGGTGAACCGATTTAGCAGACGGACGTCTGTCTGTCCATCTATTCTAGCAATTAAAGTACATGCTGCATTTATTGTCTGATCAAACCAAAAATTGGCACAAGTAAGTTTTGTGGGTCAAGGACGGACGCCATTTAATTTGAAGTCAATCGGTTCACATTTAGATATAGCTCCCATACAAATGACTTTTCCATTCTAGAGACCACATATTTTAAAGGTTTTTCTCCAAATTTGGCACAACACTTTATACTTCAACTAAAAACAGTTGAAAGTGGGTCAGATCGGTTCAGATTTATATAGCTTCCATATAAAGATCGTTCCCAATTTGACTTTTTTGCTTTAAAACTCACATTTATTTTTATTTATTTACTTATTATGAATTTCAATACAAAGTAAATGTATATTCTGAATTTGGGTCCAGGGATTGAGCCGGGGTGACTAAGACCATTGTAGCTAGTTATTACAGCGACAGACCAGAGCCTCTGGTGGGAATCGAACCCACAACCCCCATGCTGATAGCCGAGCACGCAACCAACTCGACTAACGGAGCGCTCAAAACTCACATATTTTATCCAATTTTCCTCAGGACGTTAAATTGATACTAGAAACATAAGTGGCGAAAGTGGGTCAGGTCTTCAGATTTATATATAGCCCAAAAATTCTGCGCCAATTTACGTTTTGCCACTATGGAAACCACATATTTCAATTTGGCACAACACTTAATTTTTCAAATAGGAAAATCTTTGGTGAAAGTGGACCAAAACGTTTTAGATACAGGGTGGCTGATGAATGACACTACATTAAGAAACTAAAATAACTTTTTGTTTAATTCATGTAAATTACTTTTTCTTTGTTCATTTGACAACCGATACATTTTTATTAAACCTTTAAAAATAAAAGAAAGGGTTTAAAAATAAAAGAATTTAAATGACATGACGATTGCCGGTGACGTATGTGCAAAATTCATTATTCATTATATCCTGCAGAGTTGCAGTAAGAATTGTCTCAATTGTTGTTCGAGTGCATTGCTTTAAATTATCCATTTTTTTGATTTGGTTTGTAAACTTCCAGATGAAATAACCCCACAAGAAAAAGATAGGTGCAGTGAGGTCACGAGACTTTGGGGGCCAACGAAATGTGGAGTGTCTAAAAATCACCTTCTTGGGGAACTTTCGCAGCAATTCTCTCTCATAGCAGGACCTGGCTATTATACAAAGTCGCATCATCCTGTTGAAACCACACAGTGTTGAAAGAGATTCACTTTCGATGCAGTTCTGCAAAGAATAAGTCTTTTAACAACAGCATTAAGTAGCATGGTAGCAGTATTCATCAGCCACCCGTATATATAAAGCTCTTATACAAAAATCGATTTGACTCTTTCCGCTTTAAAATCTACACAATTTGTTTGAAGACGTTATATTTGAACTAGAAAAATCTATGGTACAAATGGGTAATATCGGTTCACTTTTTTCCACCGACTCGGCACATATAGTCGGCCCGATCGACTTTAGCCCTTCCTTACTAGTTATATCTATATACATTTTCCTGGGGTGTTAAATTTTTCAAAACGTTGAAATCATTATAAACGATTTCCGAGATGTCTTGTAAACATGATAAATTTTAATTCCCCGTTCCTAAAATTTCCAAAAAATCTATTAAGTAAGCTTCAGTCGGCTAAACCGACTTATATATACTCTCACTCTCAGAGGACCCATATACGGAAGTTATGGGGAATTAAATTTTACTTAGGGCAGGATATTTTGTGTGGAAGGTACTACAGGGATACAATACCTTCCTCTTTATTATGAAATAAACAAAATAATCATTTATCTAAAAAAATGGCATTTTTCTTTGAATACCAAAATAACATATCTTGATGGAAAACACTGTAGAAGGTTCTTGGCACAAGGTCTCAGCTTCCACATTTATAAAACAATTGTAAAAATATGATCAAATATAAAGTGATATTGAATTCCATGGACGTAACTAAGGCGTAAATATTTGTTACGTTTAAAGTAATTATAAAAACATTTTCAAATATCAAATTGCAAATGAGAACACGGATAGTATGGATGTTACTTCGGTTTTATTGTAACCAAAGTTTATGCCACTTTATGTGAGAGGTACCAGAACGGGTGTGGCAATATCGCCCTTATTCCATGTAAATGTAACCTCCATTGCCAAATATCAAACTTCACAGTATTCCGATCATCAGTATAGAAGTTATAACAGCTTTAATTCTACGTAGTTTAGTTTGATTTGTGTGGGCGGTACTGGAAGGGGCGTGGCAAAATCGGCCATATTTTCCACACTAAAGGTGATTAAAACAACAAAAACATTATCAAATACCTAAATATAAGTGATTCCGAATATCCTTGTGGAAATTATATGGTTTTAATTTAACATAGAAATACGGGCCATTTTTGTGGTAGGTACCAGAAGGGGCGTGGCAATTTCGTCCATCTTTGAACTTAATTAAGTTTGAGAAAAATATGACCATGTACAAAGTTTGAATTGATTCCTTAACTCCTCTCGAGAGTTATCGTGCACACCAGCCAGCCAGATGGACGGACGGACGGACATGGCTTAAACAGCTTAAAAAGTCGTGAAACGTATTTCGTCCAAACATACATAGGGTACTAAGTCACTCCTTCAATGCGTTACACTATTTCTGTCCCAAATTATATATACCCTCTTACTATGTAGAGTGAGGGTGTTTAAACACAAAGGTATGACATTATTTATCGAATAAATTTAATTTTCTGCTTAAAGTTAATCTCACTATTTTATTTCAAGTATTTCAGAAAATCCATAAGTGACAGTTGAGGCTGCATCAGCAAAAATGTGACTAGACACGCAACAGTTAATATCTCTCGTTATCATGACATGATAATCCAATTTTGTGTTTCTAAATTAGATGACATGGGTGTTTCAACTAAACCTTACCACATACCGTACAAATCAGTCACTTCCTGATAACGTAATTTTCCGATTTGATAAAACGAAGATTCATCATTGGACTTTTTCCTTCGCGGGATTATGTCAACATATCTAGAAACTAACATGCCCTGAATGAACAAATTGAGCTCAGCAAAAGGTCATGCAAATGATCGACAATCTATATATATAAAAGAGTTGCGTGATTGAGTGACTGACTGATCACTCCCCAGACCAAACGGCTAGAGCTACAATCATGAAATTTGGTGTGAACATTTCTCTTACAGTGTAGAGGTGTGATAAGACGGGGTTTTTCGAAATTCGTATTTTTAAGGGGCAAAAAGGAATAAAAATGGTACCACCGCATTGACCAAACGCTGGGCCTAGAATCTTGAAATTTGGTACGGGCATTCCTCTTGCGACATGAAGGCGTCCAAAAAAGTGGATTTTGAAAAATGAGTACTTTTGGGGGGTTAAATGGGGCAAAAAGGGACAAAAAATGATACAAACAACACGACTGAAGCTAGAATCATGACATTTGGTGTGTACATTTCTCCTACAGCGTAGAGATCAGATATGAAGTGAGTTTTTCGAAATTCGTACTTTTAAGGGGTAAAATGGGGTAAAAAGGGATAACAAATTTGGTACAAAAATTCCTCTTATAGCTTTAAAGCGCCCAAAAAAATATTTCTCAGAATTTGTACTTTTTGGGGGTGAAATCGGGTAAAAAGGGATAAAAAAAGGTTTGTATATTCGTTTTACAGCGCAGAGCACTGATAAGAAGGAATTTTACAACATTTGTACGTTTAAGGGATTAATTGGGATAAAAATTGTACCACCGCCCTGACCAAACGGCTGGGCCTAGAATCTTGAAATTTGGAATGGGCATTACTCTTATTACACGAATGCCGCCAAGATAATATTATTCAAAATTCGTACTTTTTGTGAGTGAAATCGGATAAAAAGGGATAAAAATGGTACTAATTAAACGGGTGTTATTATTTTATCCCAAGCTAAATAAAAAATGTTTGTTCTATTTATATGTTCCGATTACAAGTCACCGGTATGGCAGTTATATGTAGGGGGTGTGCCAAAAGCATAAATATTTTGTAGGTTTAGAGTGATTATAAAAACATTTTAAAATCTCGAATTGCAACTAATTTCTATCATACGTCTGGAAGTTATATCAGTTTTATTTTGACCAAAGCTTGTGTCAATTTTCGTGGAAAGGGTGTGACAATATCGCCCATATACTGTTATGTGAAAATATTGCTAAATATAATATTTAGGTTTAATTTTACGTATGTACGGGTCGTTTATTTTAGAATATCGACTATATGTGTGGGGGTAACATATGATGTATATCATGTCCCTTCAAGAGTTTTCGTGTATACCAGCGAGCCAGACGGACGTGAAATGTACGTGGGACATACTTATGGTTTTAAATCTCTCCTTCAATGCGTTACACTTTTTTCTATCCCAAATGATATATACGCTCCTACTCTGTGGTGAGGGTATAATATCACAGCTTTATATGATTTTTGTACAAAATTGTTTCCATTTTGTGTCTATAAATAAATGTATGGCACAGTGTAAATGGATTTTTTTTTAATTTGTATAAGGTGTATAAATCGAATCGAAAAGTTAGTGTGAATATAGCGCTGAATACGTAGTTGCGCAAAGTAAAACGATTTTTCAAAAGTTGTGAGCGTTTACAAACGATTTACCCTGAAAGTGACATACTTAGACTAAGGCAAATTCGAAATATAAAAACAAGTAAGGAAAGGCTAAAGTCGGGCCGGGCCGACTATATAATACCCTACACCACTACCTGTGTATATACCTCGCTTTGATTATAAATTATGCAGCCTATAACAACAATTGAGTCATGTGCCAAAACATGCGCCTATATATTTTTCATTCACAGTAGATATTCCAAGTTGAAACATATAATGCTCTGCAAAATTTGATGAAGATCCGATGTAAGATGTAGGGTTATACCAAAGTATGGACATATGGGCATCTCCCAAAGAAGTATGGAAACGCTAAAGACGGACGGAGCCGACTATATGATACACCCCACTTTCTATTTCACTACAATTCAATTCGTTAAAAAAGTGAAATGTGGAAGGATTTTTGAATCCTGTAAATGTATGCGTTTCACAAAAAAATTTAAATCGGAAAGAACATTTGTATGGGGGTATATTGAAACCTGGAACGATGTGACCCGCTTTCACCATGTGTGTTTGTAGTTGGGTTATAAGATGTTGTGCCAATTTTAAAGAAAATCGAGAACAATATGCGGTTTTTAAAGCGGAAAAAGTGAAATAAGGAGCGACATTTGTATGGGGACTATATCTAAATCTGAACCGATTTTAACCAATTTCTGCATAGGTGTTTCTAGTTCAATTATAGAATGTTGTGCCAATTTTAAAGAAAATCGGTAACAATATGCGGTTTCTAAAGCGAAAAAAGTGAAATCGGGAGCTACAATGGTATGGGGACTATATCTAAATCTGAACCGATCTTACCCACTTTCACCATATGTGTTTGTAGTTGGGTTATAAGATGTTGTGCCAATTTTAAAGAAAATCGAGAACAATATGCGGTTTTTAAAGCGGAAAAAGTGAAATCAGGAGCGACATTTGTATGGGGACTATATCTAAATCTGAACCGATTTTAACCAATTTCAGCATAGGTCTTTCTAGTTCAATTATAAAATGTTGTGCCAATTTTAAAGAAAATCGGGAACAATATGCGGTTTCTACAGCGGAAAAGTGAAATCAGGAGCGACATTTGTATGGGGACTATATCTAAATCTGAACCGATCTTACCCCATTTATGCATAGGTGTTTCTAGTTCAATTATAAAATGTTGCGCCAATTTTAAAGAAAATCGAGAACAATATGCGGTTTCTAGAGCGGAAAATGTAAAATCGGGAGCTACATTTGTATGGGGTCTATATCTAAATCTGAACCGATTTCCAATTCAATACCGATCCTCCTTGGCCAAAAAAAGTAACTTCTGCCAAATTTCATGATAATCGGACAGCAATTGCGACCTGTAGAGTGCGAACAAACTTAGAAGGACAGCAGACGGACGGACGGACAGACAGACATCGTTAAATCTTAACTTAAATCTACTTAAAGGTGGGTCGATTATTTCTTGGTGTTACAAACATTTTTCGCGCCAAATGTTTGTAACACCAACTTATAATACCCTAGTCCACGAAGTGGTGTAGGGTATAAATAAAAACAGTTTGAATACCGAAACAAAATACTGTCAATACCACCCCATTTGAAAATTTTCCGCGTACGAAGTAGCGGGTATTTGCTAGTAGTGCATATTCGACAAAAAGGCATACACTGAATACTTTGTAAATCTATAAAAATAATAAAGAATGAGATGAAAATGAGCTTCATAAAGGCTGAACTGAGCTTCATAAAGGCTCTTCTCGACAATTTCCCACGTGAATTCCTTGCAGCGTTAAATACTCAGTATTCTGGAAGTAAGTTTTTAATATTTCCCAATTTTGTTCGAGCGTATAGCGTCGCATTTTGTCAAACATAAAACTGAAAATAAAATTAAAAATTAATTTTATTCTACCTTTCAAAATCAAAGTAATCGATAGTTAAAGTTTTAAATTTTAAATGGCGTATACGTTACACAAGCTTATCTAAATTTAGCTTCTTTACCAGGCTCAAAAACTATGCATGCTGCCTATTCTCATTAATTTAATTTATTATACTTTACTGTCAACATTCTAATACTAAAGACATAACCTATGTTTATTTCATTTGTTTTCCAATTTTTCTAACGAAATCCTCCACTGTGCCACATAGTTAGTGTTGGCGTCGATGGAAGTTAAATAGAAACTTTTTATTAACATCTTGAACATTAGTTTTTAAACCGTTTAGCTTTAACTAAAGATTGATTTTTGTTGAATGATTTCATTAGATTTTCCCACTGTGTACATGTATATGCATGTAGGTATAAATATTGTATTTCGAAAAATCAGATATGTATGTATTCATGTGTATAACTATTTAGGAAATGTTGCAATACACATGCACATACTATCTTGTTTGAACCTTTTAATCTCTTCAAATGAAATTAAAAAAATAAATAATTCGTTATTAATTTCTCTACACCTACAAAACACGACACGTTAAAAGCCATAAAACAGCATAAAAAAAGAAGGCAACAACTTACAACATACTAAATTCAAACAACAACACACGAGTGCAACATGCATCCGCATCCAATCATAAAACCAAACAAGCTCTGGATGCCAAAGCAAACAAGCCAACCAACATGATCCATTGCAGCATACTTATGTTCGACGACGTACGGCGTACTTCCCATCAACTTCCCTGTTTGCCGTTTGCTGCCGTTGGCGCTTTAAACCTGCCTGTTGCAACAGATGGCCCCACTAAAGCCGCTGATGCTGTTTCGCTATTTTCGAAACGGAAAAATATGGGATTAACGTTACATTGAGGTTGGTTTTAAAACATCATTAGACTGAGAAACACAAACAAACGTTTACATCCAAATGCCCACCAGAAAGCGGCAAAACCTGCAACCGACAAAATTAAGGTTTACGATCGGCAGCATCTTTAAGATTCTCTTTGCTGACTTGCAAACGTTGAAGTTCAGCACAGTGGTTTGGCATCGGAAACAATAGAAAAAAGATAGAAATGAAGGAAGACTTAACTTTTAACCATTAAATGCATTAGCAAAAATATGGAGCCGAATATGGAAGGCCGAAATACATACATAGGATATATTTGTTACAAACCACGATGGGACCAAACACCAATTTAAAAGAAAAAATTTTTGAAGTAATTTATTTTCAGAAAGTAATAATGGCTGGCTTTTAAATGACAATATATAAATATTTTTTTCCAAACCTGCTGCCTAAGTTACTACTTTTTCTCTTGTTTCATTTTTGATATTTTAACCTAAAGTAGTAACGAATACATATCTGTTGTAAAACGAAATGGGGAAATCTACCATTTTTTTGTAAATTATAAAAAAATAGCACAGATATATAAATTAATTAAGAATTAAAAAAAAATAACCATGTTATTGTAAAATGGAATGTACTGCGACAAAGTGTGTTGAGTTTTCATTGTGTTTAAGAGTCGTTCCAGTATTTCTTGGAATAGAACTTTGTTTATCCGTGTAGCATTGTGTTTGGGCTCTCATTAAGAAGGTCATTGGTCACTAGATTCACAAGATGGTGATTAACCATACTCTCCATCACGTTCGAGCAGTGCAGAGTGCATCTCGGATGAGAACCTATCTATAGCAAGTTTGGTCTCTGTAGAAGCTCGATATAAATCGAAGGAAGTCACTGCCGACACCAAAAGCGATGATCATGATGACATGAGTGCGCCAGAACAACGATCTTAATATAAACAAACTAGTCATACGATCGCCCCTAGATTCATTCCTATGAAAACCATACTGTCGATCATTAAGAAGGCTCTGGGTCTGTAGATGCCTGATTATCTTTGCAAATCGCAATCGGGTAGAAGTTCACAGGATTATTGGGATCATCTTTTTTAGGGATTGGCTTAACATTCGAAACCTTCGTATGTGCTGGAAAGACCACTGTACGGTATAGAAGGTTAATAAGGTTATCAAATGGTTGTGCTAGCCATGAAGAACACTTACATAGGACAAGTACTGAAATGGCATGGTGGTCCTAGGATTTATTTATATTGATATTAGTCCGGGAGCCAGCAACGTGTTTGATTACACTATAAGTATCACGGCTTTAAATTTTAGAATACGTTCCTTTATTTTTGGAGAGAAAAAAATGCATGTCTGCGACTTTTAAGATCTCAAAAAATGGGTGGCATTTTATCATTGCTGGCATTTATATATATTAAAGCTCTTACCCCTGCGAGTTACCAACCAAGCAGCCACACCCATCAGGAGGTGGAAAGTGCGTGAGTGGTCAAAGTCCGGGGCCAACAACGAATTTCTTTACGCTATAAGTAAAACGACCCAAACTTTTATGGTCACTTCCTTACATTATGAGAAGAAGAAAAATCCATGTCTGGCAAACTTTCGGGAATAGCTTTGGCCACCCTTCACCCTTTAAGGTCGAATGGAAATAGTGATATTTCTACCACTTCCCTATAAGTAAAACTGCCAAAACTTTTATGGTCACCTCCTTACATTATGTGAAGAAAAATATTTTTGTCTGACAGGTCTACGGCGGTGGCTTTGGCCCCCTGCAATTTTTAAGGTAAAAAAAGGTAGAGTTTTTTAAGGTCGAAAAGGGTAGCGATATTTACAATATTTTATCATGGCTTGTATTTGATTATTTAGAAAGCTCTTATCAACCAACCAGCCAGATCAGTCAGGGGGTGGAAAGTGCGTGCCAGACAGACTTAAAGTCCGGGGGCCAACAACGAATATCCTTAATCTATAAGTAAAACAGCTAAAACCTTTATGGTAATTTCCTTCCATTGTACAAAGAAAGAAAATCCATGTCTAACAAACCTTCGAAGGCGGCTTTGGCCCCCCTGCACCTTTTAAGGTCGAATAAAAATAGTGCTATTTTCACCACTTTACTATAAGTAGAACTGCCAAATTTTTTATGGTCAATTCCTTACATTATGAGAAGAAGAAAAAATCATGCCTGGCCATCCTTCCGGGCTAACTTTGGCCCCCTGCAATTTTCAAGGTCAAACAAGTAAGGAAAGGCTAAAGTCGGGCGGGGCCGACTATATGATACACTCCACTTTCCAACCGAATACAGTCCAACTCGGCAAAAAAGAGAAAACGGGAAGAATAGGCTAATACGACCTGGTTCGATTTGTCAAATCGATAAGAATATATGTATCGGGGCTATATCCATACATGGAAAAATGTGACTAACTTTCACAATAAGTTCTTCCAGTTCAAATATAAGGTGTTATGCTCACTTTGAAGAAATTCGGTGAAAATTCGTAGTTTCTGAGGCGGAAAAAGTTAAATCGGGAGCGAAATTTGTATGGGAGCTATATATAAATCTGAACCGATCTAACACATTTTTACAACAGTTGTTTCCAGTTGAGATATAAGATGTTTTGCCAATTTTGAAGAAAATCTCTTGTAATATATGGTATCTAGAGTGAAAAGATTAAAATCGGGAGTGAAATTCGTATGGGAGCTATATGTAAATCTAAACCGATCTGACCCATTTTCACTATGGATGTTTCTAGGACAAATATAATATATTTCGCCTAATTTGAAGAGGATCTGTTAAAATATGTGGTTTCTAGAGCGAAAAAAGTCAAATCGGAAGCGAAATTTGTATGGGAGCTATATATAAATCTGAACCGATCTGCCCCATTTTTACCACAGGTGTTTCTAGTTGGAATATAAGATGTTTTGGCAAATTTGAAGACAATCTGATACAATATGTGGTTTCTAGAGCGGAAAAAGTCAAATCGGGAGCGAAATTTGTATGGGAGCTATATATAAATCTGAACCGATCTGCCCCATTTTAACCACAGGTGTTTCTAGATGAAATGTAAGATGGTTTGCTAAATCTGAAGACAATCTGATATAATATGTGATTTCTAGAGCGGAAAAAGTCACATCGGGAGCGAAATTTGTATGGGAGCTATATATACATCTGAACCGATCTGACCCATTTTTACCACAGGTGTTTCTAGTTGGAATATAAGATGTTTTGCCAATTTTGAAGAGAATCTGTTGTAATATGTGGTATCTAGAGTGAAAAGTGTCAAATCGGGAGTGAAATTCGTATGGGGGCTATATCTAAATCTGAACCGATTTTCTTCAAATTAAATAGCGTTCGTTCTTATCCCGAAAAACTTCGTTGTGCAAAGTTTCATTTGGTTCTGTCTAAAATTGCGACCTGTATCGTGATTACAAGAATAGATGGACGGACAGACAGACGGACGGACAATGCTAAATCGATTCAAAAAGTGATTCTAAGTCGATCGGTATAATTAACAATGGGTCTATCTCTCTTCCTTTTGGGTGTTACAAACAAATGCACAAAGACATAATACTTTCGTGGAGTGTATAAAAAGGTAGTGATATTTATTCCACCACTTCCCTATAAGTAAAATTGCCAAATCTTTCATGGTCGCTTCCTTACATTGTAGAAATAAAAAATCCATGTCTGGGAAACTTTCGGGAATGCGTTCGTAAAAATACCTGTGAAAATTTTAATAAAAAAATCAGATTATGTTATGTTTATAAATGCAGCCAAATTTATAAGATCTAAAAATAACACTCTTTGCATAATTAGTTCGAAACTAAGTTCTAGCACTTTAAGGAATACATAACATTCCGAAGGCATGTACGTTATCTTCAATTTTATCTTCATTCTCCCTATGTAGAGAGTGGTATAAGTGACAAGAACACTCATTTGGAAAATGAATAAAGGATTTACAACTTTTTTCGACAATATGTGAATTTCTTCATCGAATGAATATGAAAAATTGTTTTAATAAAAGTCTTACAGATTTATTTATTTACGGGTACTGTAATACAAAGATTATGTCCAGAGATTCTTAGGTTGATGGTTCTCTAAGTAGAGATAACCTCTGGTCACACTGCTACACATATGGATCTAAGATGGACGGAAAAATCAAGTCTATGAATTTACATTGTATACAAAATCATTCCGCCTCCCGGACTATAACAGTGTCTTTCAGACAGAGGTTAACGGGAACGTGAGAAATGAAATAAATATATTTTACACCAAGATAGATATCATATGGACGCCATGACACTGTATGATCGAAGGTAATGAGAATGCTGGTGAACTGGCCAGAGGAGGATCAGGCCTTGAATCGGTCGACATGGATGCTACAGCCGCTAGCTACAGCCTACTGGATAAATTCGGACTCATCAAGAGAAGGCGGTACGACTAAAATCTTATGGAGCGGTCCAATGAGAGTTAAACCAGACGGTCGATGAGGTTGAGTAAAATCGAACTCAGCAACACGATGGGACTTCTCACATGTCACTTACCCATAAAGACACATCTGCGCCACATGGGAGACACCGAAACGGTGGAACACTTTCTCTGTCATTGTCCCGCTTTGTCGGGTCGATATTATCTAACCTGGAGCACTTTAAAGGAATGGGTTGGCCGAAATTAAATGGTCGACACTGAATTCCTAAAAAATAGACGTGGCTAAATGTTTCAACTTAACCTAACCTAACCTACAAACTTATTCATTAATTATTTGAATTTTCTTATCACATAATTTTTGAAAAATATTTCATTTTAATTCTAGAATTTTTTAATCGGATCCATAATTTATTTTTTGTTCTGTGTGGTGAAGCGAATACCGAATTGTATTTCTATTCTTCTCAATTCTCTTGAAAATCAATCGATTATCCATTGACGTTTTGGAACCACTGTCTCTGGGCTAACAGAAATGAAAACGAAAGTGATCGGTGTGTGGTATGGTAGGAAGACGCAGATTAAACCTGTGATCAGCAGCGCTGTAAACTCTTGAACACCTTCTCTTTCATCGGCAGCAACATCCACAGCCAACAAACAACAGTAACAACCAAATGGCACGTACCAAGCCAAACACCAACACAACCATCAACCACCACCACCACCGACCGACCGATCAGCACCAGCCAACAAACCAAACAAACATGAATGGATGGCTGGATAGATGGGTGTATGGACGGGCGGGCGGATGGTTAATGGTTGTAGATGGATCGATCCACCACCCGAGTATCCATGATGTACTGTGTGTGCGAGAGTGTGTTTGTGCAGTAGTATGAAATTACGTTAACATTACGTTATGAGTAAATTTTGTGTGGTTTTCTGTGGCTTTATGTCGCGTAATAGAGTTTTTGGTGGAAGAGGCATGCAACAAATACTCAGCTGTTTTCGCTTCGTTTTCGTTTCGCTGCTCTATGAATTAATGTCCGTCTGTATGTATGTGCATACTATGTTTGAATATCTGTGTATTCGGGTGTTTTTTTGCTTCTTTCACATACAGTGGATATTGTATTTTTTTAATTTCCAAGTAGCAGCAGCACAGTACCACCGGAGCAAATCGCTGTAGTTCAAATTTGTAATCATATCCCAGAGTTTGTTACAGTTGCCCACCATCTGTCGTCGCGTAAACAACGGTATCTGTTTTGAACTCTTACAGCGGCTCGAACGAACACGCCGAAAAAGTCCCCAACGCGCTTGGCAGACAAATCCTACGAAACCGCCAACGGAAATTCGAAAATATTTACAGTTGTCTTTGAAGTCGTTAAAGATTTCGCAAAGGAATCGCAGAAAGTGAAGGTGTTTAATTTGTGCCGTATTAGTGGCTGGTGAACCGAGTGCAAAAAAAAAAGAGAGACAATAAATAACGCCGAAAAAGGCCTTTGAGGCTATAAATGTGAACTCGATAATAATGAATGACTGACTAACTCGCATTGTTAGCAATATCGGTTGTGCTGCCATCGAACGAACAAGTGCTTTTATTACCCTTCAATATTATTGTAATTATTTCAAGCAGCCGTTTGCGTTGTGTGTCTGTTTTTGTTTCGGGCACTTTAGTGTTTTGGTTTTCATTCGGATTTGTGCAGCGTGGATTGTGGAAAAGTGTGACTTAAAGTAATTTACATGACAAGGACTATGAACACTTCATGCCTTAAAAGGATCCAATCAAAGGAATTATTTATAGAGGTTTTCAGGGCTTATGCACATGAAGTGAATTTTTTAAATATTCATATTAGAATGGCAACAAATTTAATATATGAAACTACTACAGGTGGGGAAAATATCCACATCCAAAGTTTGTTTGAAATCATCGTATGTATGTCTTAGATTATACCAAAAATATTCAACAATAAATCGGATGTTAGTTTTCAAATAAAATATAAAAAATGAACTAGTTCATAATTTCGACTTTTTCTTAAATACCCAAACTTTATTATTTGCAATGGTTAAAGGAGAGGATATTAATGAGGAACTACAGACGTCTATATTATTTTATACTTGCTGCTTAGAATTTTTTAAGAATGGATTACAATTACTCCATCATAAGGAGAAATGTTTATTTTACGTCAAAGATCGAAATATCCTTGGATAATCTAAAGTTATAGTTACATATAGTCGTAGAAGAAACCGTAAGACTGTATTTTCTTCTTAAAAAATATATTTTATTTCCTTTTAAAGTTCTTATTGACATAAGAAATATCTTTGAAACTCATCTTCGCGCGTTGATCCGTTTTTATAGTTTATACATAGTTACGTTGTGACAAAATTCCTGATTTTGATCGTACAGTTTCATATTTTTTGGGAAATTCAACTTTATTTGCCTTATTCAGAATTAAAAATTTCATTAAAATCTGTTTCGTTTCACATGAAAATGTTCATCTCTCAATTCATCCCTTTATTCCTAATTATAGTGCAGGTCGTAATTGTTGTCCGATCTTAACAATACTTTACACATGTTTGTGTTTCGCAAATTTAAAGCAAATAGGTTCAGATTTATTATAGTCCCATACACTTCCGCTTCAGAAACCAAATATTTAAGCGCTTTTGGTTAAGTTGGTTATGTTCGGCATTGAACGTGCACATCTAGAATAATCTAAATAGTAATAACAAATTACAATGCAGTAGAAAGTGGATCATATTAGGGCTGTTTTTCTTTTTCTTAAGGATGACTAAACTGCGATAACCAAAATCTAAATAAAATGTTAACATTTCACTCAAAATAAAAACAAGTACGGAAAGGCTAAAGTCTGACCATATAATACCCTACTGTATATAACTCGCTTTGATTACTAAACCCAGGTGTTTCATAGGAGCAATTTTATGTAGTTCATACAAATTATACAGTATACCGGCAGATATTCCGAGTATAGTAAATATAACATGATCTGAAAAAAATGATCAAGATCCAATGACAAATACAGATTATACAGTGCTAATAGGATGAATCGGAAGGACATTTCAAAGGGGGCCTATATAATTCTGTTTCACCAAAACATGGACCTATATAGTTCTCATTCACGGTAGGTATTCCTAGTTGAAATATATCATGATATGTAAAATCAAGATCCGATGTAAGATGTAGTTTCTAGAGCTATCATAGAGTAGAATGGGGCCCCATTTGGGTTATACCAACGTATAAAGAAATATAATGTAATCTACAATATTTGAAAAACTTCCAAATCAAAGTAGGTATTCTTAGTTGAAATATAATGTAATCTGCAAAATTGTGTTCGGAGCCAATGGACGATGTGGGTTCTAGAGCTGTAATAGAGTGGAATGGGGGCCCAATTTGTATAGAGGTTATACCAAAATATGACCCATATATTTGACTTTCATAGTATGTATTCTTAGTTGAAATATAATAAATTCTGCAAAATTTGATAAACCTCCTATGTAAAATTTGGGTCCTAGATGGGTAATAATAGAAATGGGGGCACTTTTGTAACGGCGCTACATTAAAAAGTGGGCCCTTATAGATAATTTTCAAAGCTGGTATTATTTATTGAAATATAACATGATCTGTTAAAATGTTAGATGTGGGTTCTAGAGCGTAACTGGGCCCATTTTATGGGGGCTATACTAAAACATTGACCTATATAGCTGGCTTTGGTGATAGGTGTTTCTACTATAAATGTAACATTGTTTGGGAAATTTGATCAAGATCCGATGTGAAATGTGCATTTTAGAACATTAATAATTTAAATCGGAGGTACATTTGTATCTGGCCTGTATCAAAACATGGACCCATGAGGTCCACTTTGCCGTTAGCTGTTCCTAGTTCAAATAAAGGGCGATTTTTTAGCTGTTATCTTTTTGGCAACACTGGTTTAAACAGCTGACGCACGTTTCGTGTTTTGTTTCACTGTCAAACATCTTCAGTTTGGTCTATAATTTTACCATGAATCGTCTTACAAACGGACAACACTTGCAAATTATTGAATTTTATTATCAAAATGCGTGCTCTGTTAAGAAAGTTCATCGCGCGCTTCCATTTTATGGTCAGTTTAATCGACCCACTGAAGCGGCTATTCGGGCTATTATGACTAAATTTCGCACCAAATTTACATTGTTGGACATTAAATCACCAACACGCTTACGTAGAGTGCGAACTGAAGAAAATATCGCAGCTGTATCGGCCAGTGTTAATGATGACCATCAATTATCGATTCGTCGCCGTTCGCAGCAATTGGGCCTCTGTTACTCAAAAACGTGGAAATGCCAAAATTGGACTAAGCGGATGGACCATTTGAGGCGCAGTCAAGGTCAACATTTGCATGAAATAATCTTCAAACATTAAATTATATGGACCGTACTATCGATTCAAATAAAGATTTCATGCACTCTTCTGAATTTTATGTGTTTTTTTTTTTAAACTTTCCTATAGCTTTTAAAAAATCACCCTTTATAACACAATCCTGAAAATTTTGTCAAGATCCTATGTAAAATGTGTATTCTAAAGCTGTAATAGTGTAAATTATAGGGATATTTGTATGGAGGCTATATCTAAATCTGAACCGATTTCCTCCAATTTAAATATCGATCGCTTTGGCAAAAAATATAACTTCTGCCAAATTTCATGACAATCGGACAACAATTACGACCTGTAGAGTGCGAACAAGCTTAGATGGACAGCAGGCGGACAGACGGATGGACCGATAGACATCGTTCAGCAGGTGATTCCAAGCCGATCCGTATACTTAAAGGTGGGTCTAGCTCGATTTTTTCTTGGTGTTACAAACATTTGGCGGAAAAGTAACTTATAATACCCTAATCCACGAAATGGTGTAGGGTATAAAAATAAATTTCCGCCAACAGCAGTATCAATGTTCATACACACATTTGAAAAAATAATTATATGTTAAAAAATTTAGACTTACCCTGGATAATTACCCAGTGTCAAATTTATGGTTATCGAGGCTAAGTCCCAAAAAAAATTTTTTTGAAAATTAGTTTTGATACAAATATTTATATTGTAGTTGGCGACAGAGAAAAAATATTTTTTTTTATTTTGAACAAAAAATTAAATTTTTATTAACGTTTTTGTTATCGCAGGTTGTTGTCCTGACTTAAAGAAAAAGAGCCCTATTGTCTTTATTGTCATATTAACGACTTTAGTCTTTCTTTACTAGTTAGTTGTTATCGAATGAGCAGACTTCTCAAGGGTAAAATTTAGCTCAATTTTTTATATTCTGCAATAATTTATCGATAAATGTTAAATTTATGATTTTCCAACATCGAACTATACTCATAATTTGGAGCAATTCATCAATATTATTCATACAAAATTATTGAAGTTTGTATTGAAAAGCAAACCAGTTTACTTCAAATAGGGATCGCAAACACGTCTCAAATCACCAACAATCAACGTAGTTAGTCAGATTAAATCATTAATTTTCGCGTTATTCACTGGAAGTGTTATTAAGTTTGATGTTCGAAACTATAACCCGAAATTCCACCCAATAGGTCAACAATATTTGAATGGAATTCGCAATAACCAAATCCGTACTTTCGAATTATTTTTAATTAGATTTTAAAATGATAATAAACTCAAACAGTTTATACAGTTATAAAAAAATTAATTCACACGTTTAAACATTTACCAAACATGTAAAAGCGATTAACTCAATATGAATGTAATTGTTTTCCAAATGATGAATAGTCTAATCAAATAAATGTTGATTAATTTGTCCCGCTCGCCCCTTCTAAAGGGTGATTTTTTAAGAGCTTGATAACTTTTTTTTTAAAAAAAACGCATAAAATTTGCAAAATCTCATCGGTTCTTTATTTGAAACGTTAGATTGGTCCATGACATTTACTTTTTGAAGATAATTTCATTTAAATGTTGACCGCGGCTGCGTCTTAGGTGGTCCACCCGCTTAGTCCAATTTTGGCATTTCCACGTTTTTGAGTAACAGAGACCCAATTGGTGCGAACGGCGACGAATCGAAAATTGGTGGTCATCATTAACACTGGCCGATACAGCTGCGATATTTTCTTCAGTTCGCACTCTACGTAAGCGTGTTGGTGGTTTAATGTCCAACAATGTAAATTTGGTGCGAAATTTAGTCACAATAGCCGCTTCAGTGGGTCGATTAAACTGACCATAAAATGGAAGCGCGCAATGAACTTTCTTAACAGAGCACGCATTTTGATAATAAAATTCAATAATTTGCAAGCGTTGTTCGTTTGTAAGACGATTCATGATGAAATGTCAAAGCATACTGAGCATCTTTCTCTTTGACACCATGTCTGAAATCCCACGTGATCTGTCAAATACTAATGCATGAAAATCCTAACCTCAAAAAAATCACTCTTTAGTTAATGTCGTTTAGTCAGGCCGAAGGTTCGAAGTTTATACCTTTTTGTCCCATTTCACCCCATACAAGTACGAATTACGAATTTCGTAAAACCCTCTCTTAGTCGGCGTCTACGTCATATTTGAGAACTACCCTGAAATCATGAAATTTGGCTTCAGCCCATTGGTCTGGCCGCTGGTCAATGATAAGTCAGCCAGTCAGTAACGCATAAAAAGGGTGGTTACATTTTACGGGCCGATGTTGATTTTGAATAAAACACAAATTATTCAGGAAATTATTGTTAATGTGCCGAATTATCTCATCCTTTAGCTCATGAATTGTTGTTGGCTTATCGACGTATACCTTTTCTTTCAAATAACCCCAAAGAAAGAAGTCCAACGATGCCAAATCACATGATCTTGGCGGTCAATTGACATCGCCACCACGTGAGACAAAAAAAAATACGGCCCGATGATGTTCAAAAATAATGTGAATTATCGGCCAATCTGTTCAAGGACATCGATAATTTATGTTAAATATAAAATTGTTTCTCCACTTTAAAATTAGCAAATTTTTATATGTAGCAACCTTAAAACTATTTAGCAATAACTTGTTAACTTATAGATATTATATATACTTACAGATATTATATAGTATATTATAGTCGATATTAAAAATTCTGACCCACATTCCCCAGCAAAAAACAAGTAAGGAAAGGCTAAAGTCGGGCGGGCCGACTCTATCATACACTCCACTTTCAATCCGAATACAATTTAATTCGGTGAAAAAGTGAAAACGGGAAGGATTTTTGTATCCTGTAAGGAAAGGTCATTTGTATGGGGGTATATTGAAATCTGGAACGAAATAGGTGAAATATAATGTGTATAGTTTGGCCAAAATCGGTTAAACATTTGGGAGCAACATTTGTATTTGCGCTATATCTAAATCTGAAGCGATCTTAGCCACTTTCACCATAGGTTTTTTACTTGGATTATAAGCTATTGTGCCAAATTTAAAGAAAATCGAGTACAATATGTGGTTTCTAAAGCGGCAAAAGTCAAATCAAATCGGGAGCCACATTTGTTTGGGGGCTATATCTAAATCTGAACCGATTTGCCTCAAATTAAATAGCGTTCGTCCTTGATCCACAAAACTTACATGTGCCAATTTTTGTTAAGATCGGACTATAATACGACCTGTAATTTGATTACAACAATAGATGGACAGACGGACATCGCTAAATCGACTCAGAAAGTGATTTTAAGTCGATCGGTATACTTAACAATGGGTCTACCTCTCTTCCCTTTTGGGTGTTACAAACAAATGCACAAAGACAAAGTCCTATCGTAACGGGAATCACAACTTCTGTCATAGTTTTACAAAACACGCGTCATCCAATTGTGACAAAATAATAAAACTAATGTTTGACACCACGACTTCAAAATATTTTTTGTGATGTAAACAAGGGAGGTTTCCCACTAACACTCCAATGTAATGCATACCCCAATGTCTTGAGCAAAACGTGACAATAATTATAAGTTTTCCCAACTTTGTACTAGACACGCTCTACAGGTTCAGACTTGAAACGACTCAGACAGACTCTGCGATGAAAAATGATTCAATTTTCACACTTTCCTTTTTGGGGACTTTTTTAATGGGCTAACGTGTTGCCCCCATCCCCCCCTGCCCAAACACAAAGTGCAATTAATTTCATGGGCTCATTAAAAGTTGAAAAGAATCTCCCACCCTATGCCGAGATAGAGAAGATGGAGTTAACAAACCACTGTGTGTTGATAGTTTCAAACTGAATAAATATAGGCAATTATATAATTTAAAGTTTGCCTCTGTCTGTTCGCAGTGATTAATGGCTAAAGTTACACGCCAGTACCCGAAACAAAAACAAGAAGCAAGTAGACAAACTATGTTGCTGTTGTTGTTGTTCTATTATGGCAAACAACTTTTCTATAATTAAAATATACATCGTTCGTAGGTGGTGTAGTTATGTTGCTGCTGCCACTGCCACTGTTGCTGTGTACTTATTATTCGCATTATGTTGTATTTTGTTTCCAACCGAATCACTGTAATTGCAGCTTGTAAACCCAGAAACTAAAAGCAAAAGTTCAAATACGCGCCACCACCCAGCCAAGCAGCAACCAGCGCAAGTTACGAAAAATTAAACAGAAAAACAAGATAATGATGAAACAACTGTGATGTGTTCTGTTTCTGTTTAGCAAACCCAAATAAAGTTATTAAAATAATCGTAAGATATTCATAATCGTGATAATAAAAGAGACAAAGCAGAAGAAAAGACATGTGAAAGTAAAAGAAAAACTCTGTCAGCCAATAAAATAAAAATTAAAGCAATTCTGCCGTTAAACAATTGTGTCAAGTGTCCCAGTGCCGGTGATAATTATTCGAATTATAACGTGAACAATTTCGAGCAGATGCACGCCAACACACGCCAAAGATGTGTTAACAAATTATGTGGAATTGGGTTTTTGGAAATTTTGTAAACTTGTTAATTGGTCCATTTACAAATGACATTGAAAAAGCCGTTCGTGTGAATGATGTTTAAAGATGTGTTTCAAGTTCCATTCACTGCTGCTGTGCATCGTTATAATTGACTGGATAACAAGGAGCGCAGCATCACCATCGATTCTCTCGCAGTATTACAAACCAAATCAATTTGCAACTGGTAAGTCAATTGAGGCCCTATTGTCCTCATATGAAAGAGGGGAACATTTAAATATATGTATATCTCGGTGGATGTCATCATACAAAAGATATATCTAAAATGCATTGAAACTCTTTGTATAAATGTTTGGCGCGTCTTATTTCACTTTCCTTGTTACGCCAAGTAATTTAATCCACAGAAAATTTGAAATGACGTTACAAAGAGGAAAATCGCAACTTTTGAAACAAACGATTTCCGCAGGTCGAGGACGAACGCTTTGAATTTCAGCATTAGATATAGTCCACACGCAAATGTTACTCCCAATTTACATTTTCCGCTCTAGCAACAACCATACCTTTATATTTCATATTCGAAGATCTTTAACAAAATTGACCACATCGGTCCATGTTTTGATGTAGAATTTTCCTTCCGAGTAGACTTCTTAACGTGCACTACACAGTGTGACGCTAAAGTTGGGCCATGAAAATGTCTATAAAATTCCGATAGTAGAGATCAAACATAGCAAAACTGTTAATTTGGTTTTTCATATTAATTTTTGAAGGATTTTTGAAGGGGATGGAACCAATTGCAAATGAATGTTGACGTTATCCATGACAAAACCTTCAAAGGTTTTTTTAGTTCAATGCGAGATTGTTTACCCGCATTTGAAGTTGGTGATTTTGAACGATGTCTAAAAAGAAAAGTTCATTGAAAATTTGATAAAATAATGCTTATTTATTTTTAATATTCTGGAAAGTTGTGCTATCTTATAGTCTTGTCACACTGTACACGAAATCTAGTTTAAATGACATCAGGTCGATTTACATGTCAAATATGACATTTGAAAATCGACCTTAATTCATTTAAACTAGATTTCGCATGCGGTGTGACAAGGCTATTACTGTTTTTGGGATCGAGGAATTCATTTTTGATATTTATTTTTACCTAAAACTCACCATCTCGCCATCTATCGCTGTCATACAAATGGTGCTATTTCTTGTAGATTTTCATAGAAAAAAAGGGTGTATTTATTTATTTGAAAAAAAAAACAACGTAAAAATAGAACACTTTTTTCACAACTTCCAAACTCACAGAGTCGTTAAAAAAACGTATAAAATCAATTTTTGTCATCATTTGAAAATGAAAATAAAATTTTAGAAAAAATCGAAATCTAATAAAATTACCTTCAAAACAAGTCAGTACAAAAAGGTTGGTCAAGTTAAAGCTGAATGAATACACCTCTATGAAAATAACTTTAATTAGTCATAATTCGTGAATTGTTTTTCTTGAAGTAGGTGTGACATGTTTTAAGAGAACAAAAATGCATACTCAAACTTTTGAACTAAACTATCCTATTTGTTGTATGTACTAACTTGGTGCGACTGTCGAAAATATGTTTTTGGCATTCTTCACACAAAAAAGTTTTACGGCTATACGACAATCGAATGCTACGCGATACATATGAAATAGCTCTAAAATTAAGTAACTGTAAAAAGATAAGTAGTAGAATATATTGAAATTGTCTAACACATACATTGGTGTAGCAATAGAGGCTATATAGCCTCCTAGACAGTTTTTATTAAAAATGGTTCTGATATCTTATGAGATTTTAAATATAAGCAGATATATAGAAAACCATGCTTAAATACTCTAAATGTTAGAGGTTATTGGGGGTTTCTTCAGTCCTTGTGAGGGAAAAACACTTCCCTTTGGACCGATTTCGCCCAGTTACAATCCAGTTGTACCAACCACACGGTTGCAGCTAAAATAGTGAAATTATGTACGTTCGTTTTACTGTGAACTCGAAACATTTTAGATCTTCAATATAGTACTCTTCCTATCATGAATGTTACAGACATCGGTCCTGAGGAAATTGTTTCTACAACCTGGTATTTAGGGCATATTTTTGAAGATTCTCTTTTTGACTACTCTTGAAGTTTTATATTTATAGAGAATATAATATTATATTAACGAAGCATAACTATTTATTTAAAACAGTGTATACCTTATAGAAATAGTAAGCAAATATCGTGATGTGCATAAAAATCACTCCCGGTAATACTGTGGAATGCACTCTGTGGTTTATGGTATATAATATTCAGCCCGGCCGAACTGAACGCCTTTCTACTTGTTATTTAATAAACTAATTCAAATGTTAAAACATTCATCTGCAAATATTTGATTTTTTGGAAAATTCCAATTTAAACTAATATTTACAAACAATAGAAACAAAAACTTGCACTTGAGTATTTTATATTTAGGAAACATTATTATGTTTGTATACAAGAATTTATAGTTTCGTATAATCTCTTCCTAATAATACAGATGTTTAGATTATTATAATCAGAATATGTGAGAGAGGCTATTGTGTAGATATATGAAAAGTTACCATTCCAAAATATGTTTCGAAATGTATTTTATGCATATGCCAAAAAATACTGGAAAATAGATGCAAGTAATTACATCAGCTAGACTTTTGTTTTTCATAATACGTAAGTAATAATGGGTGGATAATTTCAATTAATCATTTAAAAGTATGTTTTATGGCACTGCGCTTGCAGCACAGCGTGGACTTCACAATATGACTAGTATATGGTAACGGCACTGATATATAAAGGGTCCGCAAAATAACTTTTTTTTTTTTGAAAATGCTATAAAAAAACTACTGAATATTTTCTCAAATTTCTTTTTTATTTGAAAGTACAATCCTTGCGATTAATAATGGAAAATAATTTCATTCAAATGGCCGCTGAGGGCACCCCACAAATAATAGTCCAACGGTTAAATAGTTGAAAAAAAAAACGTTAGATGGCGGACCCTATGCAACTGGCCGATGAAATCCCCAAATGTCTTTAAATATTTCTAAAACTGTTCTCATTCTTTCACTTCAGATTGTGGAATTCGACCTCCTAGACGAGAGCCCAGATCTCAGTTTCCAAATTTCGACGATCCCAAAAGTTCGCGCACAGCAAAAATTATTGCTGGTACTTATACCAAAGAGGGACAATACCCCTGGCAAGCATCCTTAGAGTTACTACATCCTTCATTAGGTTTCCTCGGTCATTGGTGTGGTGCTGTACTCATACATCAATATTGGATACTCTCGGCTGCTCACTGTGTGCACAATGATCTCTTCAACCTGCCGCTGCCCCCTTTGTGGACGGTAGTTCTAGGCGAATATAATCGGGCCGTTGAATCCGGCTATGAGCAAAGAATTCCTATAGAAAAAATAGTTCTACATAAAAGCTATCAGAACTTCCTGCATGATTTGGTACTAATGAAGCTGTCAAGGCCAGCAGACATAACGAAAAAATCAAATATCCGCCGAATATGTCTACCGTTCCTATTCAACGAACCCATGGATGATGAGTTCGAGGAAGAGGATACGCTGCAAGCGGAAGAATTAGACGATCCGCTATTTATGGGTTTGGGCCAGGTGCCCGATAAAATGGAGAACTTTCTGAGAAGTGTTCAGACCATTAGACAAAATCGCAATATTACAATGCCCTCCATGAAGGATTTGATGGATCTAAAGATCGCAACTCGTTTGAAACGAATGCAGGCTGCAAAATACACTGGACGAGGTAGTCGAAGTTTGCGCCGAAGAAATGATAAGATAATGAAAATCTTCCAATATTCCAATGAATACGATGGCATGTCGGAGCAGAAACATTATCATCGTTATGTGGATAATAATCAAGACTTGCCGTATATAGATTGTGTGGCGACGGGTTGGGGGAAATCCAATGTTTCCGGCGATCTAACGGATCTGCTGTTGAAGACAAATGTGCCCTTGCACAACAACAGGAGGTAGTTTTTCATTATATAAATAAAACAAAAAATGTTATTTTGTATTTATTTATTTCAGATGTAAGGAGGCTTATGGTAGTTTTGTAAGGATTCACCGGGGACATTTGTGTGCGGGAAAGCTGAATGGCAAAGGTGGGACATGTGTGGTAAGTACATCTCATAATCATCGTTCTTGGAAAAATTCCAAAGTAATGTCAATTCGATTACACTGTCCAACAAATTAACGCTTTTTGAATGAAACAGAATAGCGACCCTTTAATTCTGAAAGGATATGCTGAGTAGATCATTTATGAAGAATAAACTTATAGTCCAGCTGGTCTGAGTTTCTTGTTACAGTGGATCAACATTTTAATTCTTTGTACGAAGGGAGCATTATACTAAGCGAAAAAAGTGTTGTAAGTTAATGTCTGAGAGAATTATTTTTGTCAGAACTATATTGTGGAATTTTATGACGATCATTATTGTGGAAGATCTTAACCCTCTAGCTCCACTCTTTAGGGGTCAATTTGACTCTTTTTTGAGAAAATCAAAAAATTCCTTTCTAAAAGGACATTAAAGGATTAAAGTGTTCTACAAAAAAGGATTTTTCATTGTTTGTAAGCCTTATGTCAATAAATAAAACACCTTATGTAATAAATAAACAACCTTATGTTAATAAATAAACAACGAACCTTCGTCCTGGCTAAACGGCAGTAGCTAGAACAAGTAAGGAAGGGCTAAAGTCGGGCGGGGCCGACTATATAATACCCACCACTCCCTGCGTATATACATCGCTTTTATTACTAAACCCAGGTGTTTCATGGGAGCAATTTTATATAGTTCATATATTTATTTAACGAATATGGTAAATAGTATGATAATTGATCCAATTTTCCGGCAGAAAAGGACCGACATGTGAAAAGGGGCCTATAAACACAGGAAGTAATAGAGTAGAATGGGGGCCCATTTGGGTATTTCATAGTATGTATTCTTAGTTGAAATCTATATATAAAAGAGTTGCGCTACTGACTGACTGACTTATCATTGACAAGCCCCAAGACCAAACGGCTGAAGCCAGGGTCATGAAATTTTCAGGGTAGTTCCCAAATATGACGTCGACTAAGAAAGGTTTTACGAAATTCGTACTTTTAGGGGTAAAATGGTCCAACAAGGGATAAACATCGAATCTTCGTCCTGACTAAACGGCAGTAGCTATAAACATGAAATTCGGTGAGTTCCTTGCAATGACCATGCAGACGAGCTACAAATAGGGATTTTTCGAAATTTTTACTTTTAAGGGAGGAAAGAGACAAAAAGGGATAAAAATGGTACCAATTTAAGAATTGCAGCTAGAATCGTGAAAATCGGTATTTACATTACTCTGACAACGTAGACTTGCAATATAAATTGATTTTTAGAAATTTGTACTCATAAGGGGTGAGCGGGACCCAAAGGGATGAAAATGGTACCAACTAAAGTATTGTAGCTAGAATCGTGATGGTATGTAAATTCCTCTCACCACATAGAAGCGCAATATAAATGCATTTTGTACGTTTAAGGGATGCGCGGGACAAAAAGGGGTAAAAATGGTACCAACTAATGTATTGCAGCTAGAATATTGAAATTGTATATGTAAGTTCTTCTGCCCATGTAGAAGCGCTGTAATATTGGATTTTTCGAAATTTGTGCTTACAAGAAGTGAGCGGGACAAAAAGAGATATAAATGGTACCAACTAAAATATTGCAGTAAAATTGGATCTTTCGAAATTTGTACTTAGAGGTGAGCGGAACAAAAAGGGATAAAAATGGTACCAACTAAAGTATTGCTGCTATAGTCGTGAAATTTGATATGTAAATTCCTCTCACCACATAGAAGCGGAATATAAATGCATTTTGTACTTTTAAGGGATTGGAAATTGGATTTTTCGAAATTTGTACTTATAAGAATTGAGCGGGACAAAAAGGGATAAAAATGGTACCGTGATCTGTTTCTAGTTCGAATATAACATGATCCTGAAAATTTGGTCATGATCCCATGTAAAATGTGTGTATGTAGAGCAGTAATAGTGTAAATTGTAGGGATATTTGTATGGATGCTATATCTAAATCTGAAACGATTTCCTCCGAATTCAATACCAATCGTCCTTGGACCAAAAAAAAAATAACTTCTGCCAAATTTCATGACAATCGGACCACATTTGCGACCTGTAGAGTGAAGAGATAGCTTATAAATTGTTTTCAAATTTTTATTCTGGATAATTTCAGACGTTTTATATTTGTTTTTGCGCCCATATACATATATTTTATGCATATATATATTGTATAAGAACACTTCATTTTTCGATTTAATAGATACTTGAAGTTTAATTTATTATCAAAGGTTATCTCCAGATATTACAGATTTCTATAATGGTATTACTGATTCGTCAACTGAAAGAGTTTTGTTGGAACTCTTTTTGGTGATTTATTTCATTTTCCACTTTTGCAGTATTTTTGAGAAACAACTAAGGTTTTTTCATATTTTTTATAATTGCATTTGACACCTTTCCGCTTGAAATTAGGGCAGAATAAGCAGCATAAAAAGCTACCGAATGCTTTCTCGGAATTTTTAAATCAGAGGTGAATATTGTATATAATATGGGTGATAAAATTGCTTCTTGTGGCACTCCTGCAATTATGTTTCTAGTGCTTGATGTTTGTCCATCTAAAAATACAGAAAACGTCCTTTCGTGGAGAAAACTTTTTATTATTTTTTGCAAATAATTAGGAAACAGAAATTCATTGATAGACGATTCCGTTATGCCCTACCGTATCGAAAGCTTTTGGATATCAAGCAATATAATTCCAGTGCTTTTTCTGTTATTTTCATTGTCAGTTACCATATTAACAACTCGTTTAATGTGGTGAACAGTGAAAAGCCATTTTCGGAATCCAGATTGATATCTGTGTAGGATGTTGTTTGCCTCTGTAAATTATGTTATTCTGGCTAGCAATATTTTTTCGAAAATGTTATCCATAACTGATATTTTATCCATAACTAATTGATCTATAACTTGTTGGAAGATTGGAATTTTTGCAATTTCACAGGGTTATAATTACTTTTGCCTCTTTAAAAGATTTTGGAAAATAACCATTACACAGACAACAATTGAAAATTTGAGTTAAAAATGTAAAGAATTTGAGGTTCATATGCTTTATAATTATCGATTTAATTACATCAAAGTTGTACTTTTAAGGAAGGAAAGAGACAAAAAGGGATAAAAATGGTACCTATATTCGTGAAAATCTATATTTACATTACTCTGACAACGTAGACTTGCAACATAAATGGATTTTTCTAAATTTGTACTTTTAAGGGCGAGTGGGACAAAAAAGGGATAAAAATGGTACCAACTGAATCGTGAAATTTTCCTCTCATCACATACACTGAAAGAATTATCTTCATAATATATATGGTTTTATCTTAAGCTCAGTGAAAAATTTCATTAAAAAGTCGCCAAAGAAACACTTCATAAAATGTATGAAACATGTTTCATAAAATTAATGAAAAGTGTAATAGAATTTAATTGATATATGCAGTGAACTTTTGTCATACAAATGCATTACCTTTCATAATCTGATTTATGAAAATATGCATAGATTTTATAAATTAACTTCATTCATTTTATGAAAAATTTTATAAATATTAATAATTTATACTGAAGTTTCCAATATAAACAAAAAAGCATAAACGATCGGACTTGTTGACTACTCAATACATATTTCATACATATTAAGAACAAATTCTTTAAATTTATAAAAAAAAAACATTTATGAAATAGCTTCATAAATAATATGAAGGAAATTTTTTCTGTGTAGAAGCGCAATATAAATGCATTTTTAAATATAAAAATATTACCAACTAAATTATTGCAGCTAGAATCGTGAAATTTGATATATAAACTCCTCTGACTACATAGAAGTGCAGTATAATTGGATTTTTTGAAATTTATGCTTTTAAGGGGTGCGGCAAAAAATGTTTACTTATAATAGCGGGACTAAGAGGGATAAAGTGGTACAAAATAGGGTGGGCCATGAAACATTTTAAATTTGAACTACCGATTACTTTGACTTTGAAAGGTAGAATGACATTCATTTTTATTTTTATTTTCAGGTTTATGTTTGACATTTGCAAAATGGGACGCTATAAAATTGGGATATATTAAAAACTTTCTTAAAAAGTAGTGAGTTTTTAACGCAAACTGCGAGAAATTTACGTGAAAATTTTTCGAAAAGACATCGGCCTTCATTTCAGTCTTCATGAAGCTCATTTTCATCTCGGTGGCTATGTCAATAAGCAAAATGGGGTTCAGAGAACCCACATGTTGCAACTGAGAGGACAATGCATCCACAACGAGTCACTGTTTGGTGTGGATTTTGGGCTGTACTGAAAAATTGGGTTGATCGGATGAGGAATGAATGATATATAGAAACAAGAGATAGTGGATATAAAAGGATCTGTAGTTGTAATTTTTCATCAAAACTGGATAGAAAATTATAAAGAAGATACATACAACTAGCGCATTCCTTTGATCGTTTATGAGTATTATCTAATAAGAGGCTTCCAAATTACTATGTTACATTTATCTATATCCACCAAAATAAAATTCAATAAATACTAGCCAAAAAATAGAGCTAATAAGAAATAAGTGGCTTTTCCGAGCGAGAAATAGCGAGCACTGCTATTGGACGATATTGTCACACCACTTCTAGTACCTCCCACGCATCATAGGTAAAATTAAATCCTTTATGACCTCTATACGGGTGCCAGGAATACACTAGCATTTGATATTTGATCATATTTTTATAATTTGTTTATAAATGTAAAATCTGGGACCATATGCCACAAACCCTCCAGTACCATGCATACAAATTATCCATCTCCCAAAAAATGAAATCAGACCGCACTAATAGCTTATTTTTTCCTTATTTCGACAACTTTTTTTTTGTTATGAAACATGAAGTATCCTTCTTCTCTTTTATTTTTATTAAAAGTTGAAGCGAATGGAAATTTTTGTCCCGTCCGTTTTGTCGCGTCCGTATTTCTGCTGTACCTAATTAAAAAAAATAAGAGGTAATTCTCATATTTCATAAATCTACGAACAAAATATATCCTCTGACCTTCATTTACATGTATATAACGAAAAACAAAGTTCTCAAAAAATCGCTGAACTTTGTATATTTCTACAAGACCTTCACTTACTTCTGTTTTTTGTCGCGTCCGTTTCGATGTAAAATTGTTTATAATTTTGTACTAAATCCTTACGATAATTTTTAAAAAGTATTACTCTATAAGTGCTTTAGAACACTAGAAAGGCTGATCGAATTTTTCAGTTTCTTTCTTGTTTTTGGCGTAGTTTAAGGCGTGCGAAAGTCGCGTCCGGGAAACAGGGAGATGCCCATATGTTCCCCGAGAGTGAGGGTATACACCAATAAATTACTTACTTGTTCAATTATACTATTATTCGATTTTTATACTATATTTCGATTTTTAAAATTTCTTACAGGGCGACTCCGGTGGTCCTTTACAATGCCGTTTGACTAAAACCGGTCCTTGGATATTGGCGGGCATTACATCCTTTGGTTCCGGCTGCTCCATAGAAGGCTATCCCGATGTCTATACCCGAACCTCACATTACATGAAATGGATACAAGACACTATAGCTTTTCAATAGATATTAACAAATTGAAAAAAAACGAAACTTAAACAAAATTGCATTTTGTGAATGCACTCTCTCTCTGAAAACTCTGCTTGTGAAAATTCTGACACCAAAAGTACAATATTGAATTCTGTTTTTTATTTATTTTTAAACTATTTATTTGTATTTGTAAAAAAATGTGTTACTTAAACTAATTTAATTATTAAGTTGTTACAATTATAGTTTTTCTTTGTTGTTGTTTTTTACAAGATACCCTACTAGTTCATAAGAATACAAGAAAGGAAAAAATAAACTTATAGAAAAGCAAAGCCCGTTTAAAGAACAACAATAACTTGACTTAAATTTATTATCACAGCCAAAAATACTTTGCTACGTCTTCCCAAACTATGGACGCTACTACTACGGGGGGACGGATGTGACGGGTGTAAAATACGCGAAACTAAAATGAAACTGCAACCGAAATTGAAGAAAGGAGTATCAATGAGGGAAGATGCAACTCGGTTATTATGTCATAAATTCGGGCAGTAGCAATGTGGTGTTGTCCTTTGGCTCCAGCTGCAGCAGTTGTTGCTGCTCCTGTTGTTCCCCTTGCGGTAGCTGTTGCGAGAGTAATGATAGTCTGCGAACATTTGCCTGTTGCAGTTTTCTTGCCTTCTTCTTGGTTTTCTCGGCTATAGCCAGCATTTTATTGCAGGCGCTGTTGTTGCCCATGGACGAGGGAATAACGTAGGTAGTGGCGACAATGCCGCCTGTCGAAGATAGCTGTGCCGTTGGTATGCAGAAATACTGGAAGAGCGCTGTGCCAACAAGTGCTAGTCCGGCCACAATTAAGACAATAATTATGCCATATTGTACATAAGGACAAATTTTGAAGAGTACATTTAGCAGCAATTTCACGCTGGCCGGAAGTTCGTTTAGGGACTGGAATGAGAGGGAAAAAATGCAAAATAAAATAAGCATAAAATTGTACAACAATTTAAATGAAAATGCAAATAGAAAAAAACTGAGAATGATATCCAAAGCAAAAGAGTTAATTTTTAATTTTAAACAGGGTCACTGCATTGTAGTTCTAATTAGGGAGCATGAGTCTATTTTAAGGATTCAAATATTTGTCAATTGAACAAAAATGCTGTAAATTCTGCAAATTTGGATTTTGTTGTTCGATGCGCTGGATTTGCAAATAACCAATACAACTAAAACAAGTAAGGAAAGGCTAAAGTCGGGCGGGGCCGACTATATAATATAGTAATATGATCTCGAAAATTTGATGAAGATCCGATAACAAATGCAGATTTTACAGCGGTAATAGGATAAATTGGACGGCAATTTGTAGGGGGCCTATAAAAAAACTTGTGGGTTTTACCATAACATGGGTCATTATAGTTCCCTAGGCATTCCTAGTGGAAATGAGACGTGATCTGCATATTTTTATGAAGATCCGATCTAAGATATGTATATGTTCTGAAGCAGTAATAGTGTAAAATGGGTGGGGGGCATTTGTACGGGGACTGTGCCAAAATATGGACTCAAATATTTGACTTTAATAGTAGGTATTCCTAGTTGAAATAGAACATGATCTGCAAAATTTGAAAAACGTCTGATGTAAAATGTTGCTTCTAGAGGGGTAATAATAAAAATGGGGGCCATTTGTTAGGGCGCTACATTAAAAAGAGGGCCCATGCAGATCACTTTCAAAGTAGGTATTCTTAGTTGAAATATAACATGATCTGCAAAATTGTATCAAGATCTAATGCAAGATGTGGGTTCTAGAGCTATAATAAAGTAGCAATTGAGGACCAATTTGTATGGGGGTTATACCAAAATATGAACCCATATTGAAATATAATATAATCTGCAAAAATTGATAAACTCCCGATGTGAAATGTGGGTCCTAGAGGGGTAATAATACAAATGGGGGCCCATTTGTAAGGGCGCTACATTAAAAAGTGTACCCTTATAGATCACTTTCAAAGTAGGTATTCTTAGTTGAAATTTAACATAATCTGCAAAAATTTATAAAGATCCAATGTAAGAAGAGGATTCTCGTGCGATAATAGTCTGAACTGGGGCCCATTTGTAAGGGCATTTGTAATTGGACCTTATAGATCACTTTCAAAGTAGGTATTCTTAGTTGAAATATAACATAATCTGCAAAAATTTATCAAGATCCAATGTAAGAAGAGGATTCTCGTGCGATAATAATGTGAACTGGGGCCCATTTGTATGGGGGCTATACCAAACCATAGACCTATATAGCTGATTTTCAAAATAGGTGTTTCTAGTCTAATATAACAATATGATCAAGAACAGTGGTAAAATGTGCATTTTAAAGCAGTAATATTGTAAATCGGAGGTACATTTGTAAGGGGGCTTAATCAAACCATGGACCCATATGGACCACTTTCCCGTTAACTGTTTCTAGTTCAAATATAAGACGATCCTGAAAATTTTGTAATGATCCAATGTAAAATGTGTATTCTAGAGCAGTAAGAGTGTAAATTATAGGGATATTTGTATGGAGGCTATATCTAAATCTGATCCGATTTTCTCCAAATTCAATGCCAATTCTCCTTGGTAAAAAAAATAACTTCTGCCAAATTGCATGACAATCGGACCACAGTTGCAACCTGTAGAGTGCGAACAAGCTTAGATGGGCAACGGACTGACGGACAGACAGACAGACAACGTTAAATCTATTCAGCTGGTGATTCTAAGCTCATCCGTATACTTAAAGGTGGGTCTGGCTCGATTATTTCTTGGTGTTACAAACATTTGGCGCGAAACTAACTTATAATACCCTAGTCCACGAAATTGTGTAGGGTATAATTAGACGAAGACCCAAGGATTATTCTCAGAACCAGTCAATCGGATATATTTTAGCAATTAGTCCAAAGTTGACTACTTTTCGTTATATTTGCTTTCACGATATTGTACAACTGGAAGACAGAATACATTTAGTGCAAAAAGTCAGATTTTTTAATTTCAAAATGAGAATTATTCATTTTTTCCACATTAACATTTAAAAAGTAAGTACATAGCTAAAAAATGTTATGTCAATCGGAGTTAATTTGCTGGAACCATTCTCAATAAACACGCAGTACAGCAATTCATTCATTACTACCTTCACCCTTAAATCTTTCTAAATATGTATTTGATTACTCTTCAAAGGCATTCAAAGGAAAATTTTTCTTTAAAATCAAAAAAATACCAAAAGTAGAAAAGTTGACTACTAATTTCTAAAATATATCCAATTGGCCGATTTTCAAAGTAAATATCTCAGAATAATCCCGGCGTCTCAAATCAAGTCCCTTCTCTAATTACAATTTTTATAGAATGTTTGCTACAGCATTTTCAGTTGAAATTCAGAAATGTAAATTGAAATTGAGAAAATACAAATTGAAATTTAGAAATGAGATTCAGAAATGAATATTTGAAATTGTGAAATGAAATTTGAAATTCAGAAATGAAAATTGAAATTGTAATTGAGAATAAACAAATTGATATTTAGAAAAGACAAATTCGCTGACACTGTCCAATAAATTAAGACTTTTTGAATGGAACAGAACAGCAACACTATAATTTTGAAAGGGCATGTTGAGTAGATCATTTTTGCAGAATAAACTTATAGTTGTCATTTTTTGGTCTAAGGGAGCATTATACTAAGCGAAAAAGTTTTGTAAGATAATGTCTGAGAGAATTCTTATTGTCAGAACTATATTGTGGAATTTTATGAGGATAATTTTTGTGGAAGAGGAGCTATAGGGTCAAGATCTTCCACAAAAATGATCCTCATGAAATTCCACAATATAGTTCTGATAATAAGAAGTCTCTCAGACAGACCAACTGGACTATAAGTATATTCTACGAAAGTGATCTACTCAACACGCCCTTTCAGAACTAGAGGGTCGCTACTCTATGCTACTCCTAAAATGTTGTTCTAGACAGTGTTCTTATTGGGAAAAGACAAATTGATATTGCGAAAAGATAAATTGATATTGAAAAATTAAAATGATAAAAGCAACATTGAAATTGAGAAGAAATTATTACAAGTTTATACATAAAAATAAAAAAGTATAAGGAAAAACAATATAGACTAATTTCCAACAGGCATATCCTCCAATTCTATAGATCTTTGGTAGAAAGTCGTGGAATGTTGAACTGCTGTGGTGCTGCCACCGGCAGTCATTATTGTTTTGGCTACGTCTATTGTACTTTCTAAGTAGACGAACCACTGTTAGCTATCTCAAGATGGGGATACATTTGGTATATTGAAATGGGTTTTTACATATGACTTTATTTTGGACCATGTGGGATTTAACATAGAACTGTATGTGACCAAATGGAGAGGGGTAGCTATTGTATTTTCAAAAACGGTTTCAATTTGGCCAGGTAGCGTTGTCGCAAACTAGTTGTCCCTAAGTGATTTCCGAGTTCCTCCGATCTATTTAGTAATTCCCTTACTCAATCTCTTTTCTCAGGTACTTTAAATAATGCACGTCTCTTGTTCTTGGTCAGTATAACGTCTGAGGTTGAAATACCACCAATGACATGGATGTTTGGACCACGAAAATTTGGCACTTGTAGTTGTCTGGACCATTCACGTATTCTCCTTTCCACAAATGGCATGATTATATTCATTTGAAGTCAACTTTTCTTCACATGCCTTTATATTATTTCTTAATATCAACTAGTATATTCTCAATTTCAGTTTGAGTTTTCTCATTTTGTCATTTCTCAATATTAAATTGTATATTTTCAATTTCGATTTACATTTCTGAATTTCAATTTGTATTTTCTCAATGTCAATTTCGATTTACATTGCTGAATTTCAGTTTACGTTTATACTATATATATCGAAATAATACATCAAGTCAATTCAAAAAGAAAGTATAAGACAACAATCTTCAAAAAAACTTAAATCCCATGAGTATTGGTAGATAATGGGTGCTATAATTGGTTGTATTTCCATCCTAGTTTAAGTCCAAAAGTAAAAACTTTGAAAATCCACTATCTCACGTACACAGTGCAAGATAACCTAAATTCAAGATGCATCCAATTTTTGCCGTAGAAGTAAATGAGTACGAATTTGTAAAAAATCTTTATTTTATTTTACGCAATCAGAGTAATGTATACACCGAATTTCATTCCATTAGGTGCAGCCGTTTAGTTTATACCATTTTTATCCCTCTATTCCCATTTTACCCCTTAAAAGTACGAAATGGAAAAATGTACTTTCATATTATTAATTGGTTGTATATATATATAATATGTATCTACACAATTAGAGGAATGTACACACCGAATTTCGTGTTTCTAGCTGTTGTCGTTTGATATGTACCATTTTTATCCCTTTTTGTTGGTGCTCGTTTTTGACAGACATATTGAAAAACTTAAATACTCGAAACTATTAGGGGTTATTATGGGTATTTTCAGTCCTTGTGCGGGAAAAATATTTCCCTTTGGACCGATTTCGCCCATTATGGACTGACGGACTAGATCGTTTTAGAATTTTATGACGAATTGCTGAACATACTCGAAATAGTTTTGAGATTTTATGGACCCTATATCACCAAATACTTACAATATCCAACCAGACAATTGGTAGCACCGTATTGCGGAACTTATGCATATCACGATTGAACTTGACCTCATCAACCATCAGATTAATCTGGAAGCGTGTGTGCACCATCATGGGTATGCCCAATTGCTGAAAACCATAAGAATTAAATTAACTCAACTGAATAATACTCGCATACTCTAGAGATACTTACCGGTTGCAGGGCAACTTCCGAACCATGTTTGGTGACGTTGGGACTTAAACCGTCCACACCTGCCAGCAGTGAGGGATCAGCATTTAAGAAATGTGGAAATGAGATGGCCAAAGGTATATCTATACAATATAATATAGGAAATATATTAAAAGGGACACTAGTTAATAACCCAAAAGATTCAAACTCACTGTAGTAACAGGGTGTTATGTTACCCAGACCCCGCTTCAGACATTTCTTTTGGGGACAAAAGCACGATGTGTCTGGATCCGCGATATCACTGTCGAAGGCCGTTTCATCTAATTTGAAATGATAGGATTCAATGCCATCTATCGTTCCCGGATGGGAATATACAATGGGCATGGTGCGGCAGAAGGCTTTGCGATATATGCGAAAAGTTTCGCCTTTGGTGATGTTGCGAGGGAATAGGGTGCCATCATAGCCACCGCGAATCTTGTTACAATTGGTAGCGCTAAAGGGAGAAAAGAAATCTAATTAGTTTTGTGACTAAGATCATTGTGGGCTTTCAATCAAATCCTATTTATGGAAAGTATTGGCAAAAAATCAAATCTAAATTTCATCTTTCACAAAACACTTACTTTGAGTATTTTTTCGTCCAAAACTTTATCGTGTTACCACCATTCCACTTATCCAGAGCATAATCTCTTAGTTCTTCATCGTCTTTCTCCGCTGCTTTTTTCTCCGTTTTCTTTGCTGGCAGTTTCATCGTTACCGTATTCTCACCCTCCTCGAATATTCGTTCCAATATACCAAATCTGGGGAAATTTATGAAACTCGGAACAAATTTGGAGGCCAGCTCCACTAAGTGATCCTCGTAACCCCAGAGATATTCATGTACCGTCATCCGCAGCATTGGTTTCGAATTCATCTGGCGTGTCAAAGCACTGACACCCAGTGCAGCCACCACCGACAGGGAGGTAGCTGCCGAGACGACTCCCATATAGGGAATATTGGGAGCAATGATTTCGTCGACCTCGGGATCACCAATCGATCTTTCGCGTATGAAAATAACTTGCCGCTTGGGTGTGTAGGTCACTGTGCTATTGCCGTTGAAGGTTACATTGTTATTTGTCAATATTTCCTGGTAGACATAGGGACCCACTTCGTTGAAGCGGAGCTTTGCATCAATGCCGCGCACGAATGCATCCAGATTTGTGACATTGAACATGTAGACACTGATGTACATTTCCAAAGGTGGTTTCAGCCAGAGGTTGTACAATATAGAACCAGTTTTCAATGTCAGTTGCTGTATAAGGGAGTAAGCAAAAGAAAAACGTCAAGAATTACATAAAAGGAAAATGATGTGAATGAACTGCGAGCCGCCAGCATATGCGGGCAGTAAGAACACCAGCAGTATGAGCACAGTGGTCTGGAGTGAACAAAAAATCATCATCGCACATAAAATCAACAGAAACTTTAATATAACTTTTTACTAAAAATCGGCCTTCACAACGGTCCAATACTTCTGGGGAGGACTATTAAAATTACCCAGAAAATTTAATATGTGGGAGTGGCGCTGGATCGAAAACTGAGATGCTGGGTCTTATGCAGAAGGGTCATAGGCTCAAAATGGGGCCTAAATCTAATGATGACATCCTGGCTTTACAAAAACGTAATCAGACCTATTATGACTTATGCTTATGCAGTCTGATGGACCTCGATGGAAGTTAAATGCAATATAAAAATACTCAAAAAAGTTCAACGTATAGCACATTCTTGCATAGTACTACCACTGCGGCCAATAGAGATAGATGACAAGTACGGCGGCGATGTTGAATGTACCCGATCGGATTTCATTTTAAAACAGCAAAAAATAGTGTTGCTCCCTAGGGATATATAAGTCGACTTTCGGCTAATCGACTTTTGGTAGCAAAAAGTCGAAATCAACTTTACCATTGCCAAAAAGTCGTCTTTGTACGTCAATCAATTTAATTTATTGAAGACCTAATAGAGTAGAGTAATAGATACTATAGTATTTCAAAATGAAAACAAGGAAGGAAAGTTAAAGTCGGGTGTGACCAACTATATGATACCATACACCTAGACATTATACCCTGTGGTGTGGGGTATAAAAAGGTCGTTACATTTGAACCGGGAAATATGTGATACAGCTATAAGTGGAGAATATGGTACACATTTCATACTTATATCTATATCTGTAAGAAAACTTGAACACAAACTTTAAATGGGAGCTATATGTTAATCTGAACCGGTCTGATCCATTTTCATCATAGGTTTTCTAGTTTAAATATAAGACGTTTTCCCAAATTTGATGCAAATCTGTAATATTTGTCGCTTCTAGAGCGGCAAGAATCAAATCAGGGGATTCATTTATATGGGAGCTATATATAAATCTGAACGGGTCACATCTTTCACCATAGATGTTTCTATTTGAAATATTAGTTGATGTGCCGAATTAGAAGAAAATCAGTTTGTATATGATATTTCCAATTCGGTGGCGAAATTTGTATTGGAGCTATGTATATATATCTGAACCGATTTCACCAGTGCTGTTTCTAGTTGAAATATAAATGGTTTTGCCAAATTTCAAGAAAATCTGTTAAAATAAGTGGTTTCTATAGCGGAAAGAGTCAAATCGGAGGAGACATTTGTATTGGAGCTATATATAAATCTGAATCGATCTGAACTATTTTAACCACAACTGTTTTTAGTTAAAATATATGACGTTTTGGCAAATTGGAAGAAAATTGCGACCTGTACTTTGATTACAAAAATAGATGGACAGACGTACGGACGGACATTGCTAAATCGACTCAAAAATTGATTCTAAGACTATAAACGATGTGTCTTTATCGTTTCCTTTAGAGTGTTACAAACAAATGCACAAAATAGGGTATAAATATTATTTTGATAAAAGTGGTTATTCCAAATAAACCAAAATCGCCTAATGAAGATATAGCTACCCTCCACTAGGGTCTTTGTGCATATGTTTGTAAAATCATAACATAGATTTATTATACCGATGAATCAAAGTACAGGACGCAATTATTATCCGATCTCTACGAAACTTGGCACAAATTATTTTATAAATGGTGCAAACGATTTTACTTGTTTCGCTCTAGAAAACACATCATTTATCCGATTTTCTTCAAATTTGCACAACAACTAGAAACATATATGACCCAATCGACTTAAAATCACTTTTTGAATCGAGTTAGCAATGTCCGTCTCAGTCCGTCCATCTATTTGTGTAATCAAAGTACAGGTCGAAATTATTGTCCGATCCTAACAAAAATTGGAAAATCCAAGGACGAATCCTATTTAAATTGAAGCAAATCGGTCAGATTTAGATATAGCCCCAAATGTGAAATTGGGCCAGATTGGTTTAGATTTATATATAGCTCCCATAAAAATTTCTTTTTCACATATTTTAAAAAATTCTCTTCAAATTTGGCACAAAACTTTATATTTGAACTAGAAACATCTGTGGTGAAAGTGGGTGAGATCAGTTCAGATTTAGATATAGCTCCCATACAAATTTCGGTCTCCATTTAACTTTTAGCGCTCTAGAAACCACATATTTTATTCGATTTTCTTCAAATTTGCCTTAGCAACTTATTGTTTTTTTTTTAATTTTTGTTTGGGGGGACGCCTTTACAAATAACCGATTTATCTATGGATACATTTAGAATTATTTTTATGAAGTTTTTGCTTAAATTGTCTTAGTCATACTTGAAGTCGGCATGTACTTCTTCAAGAAGGTCCGTAACATCCATTAATTTTCTATACTATAAAATTATACAAGATATTATGTTATCTAATTTGTAAATGTTTTTTTCGCGCTATATGATATACATGATATCCTCCACTTTCTACACCATTAGAAATTGGTGAGGATTTTGGTATGTGTCCTATATCATGGACCGATGAGTCTCACTTTTAAAATGTAACGTGTTCTGATCAAAATATTTGAACTAGATCGGTTAACTTTTGTGTTTTCTAGAATGGAAAATGGTAAATAGAGTCCGATATTTCTATGCCTAAAACTTCTATTTCTATATCTAAAGCTGAACCAATTTGTTTCAAATTTAACAGCGTTGGTCTTCCACTTAATTGTGCAATTTGTTGTTAGGATCGGACAACCATTACGACCTGTACTTTGATTACTAGAATAGAAGGACGGACAGACAGGTAGACGGACGGATTTAGCCATATCGATTCAAAAGTGATTCTAAGTCGATCGCTATACTAAACAATAGGTTATATGTAACAATTTTGTTGTATAGTGTTATTGAAATAATACATCTCTAAATCGTGTTTTTTAGAGTCCAAACATTATGAAATGCTATAATGGTGTTGGAATGGACAAAGTATGCCTCGACTCCACAGCCATTTATTTATTTAGAGACCGTGTCCTAAGTCTAATGTGCTAAATGGAGACAGTGTTAAAAAATGTTTTTTAATAATATTTTCATGTTCTTTTTATCAGTGTACGTGGTACAATTGCCATGTACCACGTATGTAACTCCAACAGAAATGGTCTCAAATACAAACAAATAATCCCACTAACCTTCCGTATTCAATAAGGAGAGCTCACACAAACAACGAGTAAACATGGGAATGAACATCAAGTTTTAACTGTTGCTGCTGCTCAATCAAAAAAATCCAAACCACTGTGCCTCCAATTGCCAGAGTCCAAATGACATAATCAATACTTACCGAATCGACAATCAATTTAACAGGATCAGAGACTATAATCGCCACAGCCAAAATGCTTAAGGTCATGCCAATTGAAAAGTATTTAAGAACATCTGTAACGTAAAAAGAAGATAATAAAAAAGAAATCAATAATTGCAAGAACTTAATGGAAGGAAACTTTTGATGAACTCAATGGAATTGTACACAATTAATTTTAATTCCCAAATTATTGAATGACTTTAAATTGCACAGCACACAAAACCGTGATGTGTCCTGAGAAATACGAAACACGGATAATTTCGGGGTTTCTCCCCACGGCCAAGGAAGTAAGGTGACATTGATTTTCAGAAACACTACAGCATAAACAACATCACGATCATCGTAATGTTGGAAGATAAGATGAACTCCAGCATCCTGAGAAATACAAAACAAGATTAATTTTGGGGTTTCTCCCCACGGCCAAGGAAGTAAGGTGACATTGACTTTCAGAAACACTACACCACGACAGCATAGCATAAACAACATCACGATCGTCGTAATGTTGGGGAAGACGATGCGTTGAACTCCAGCAATATCTTCCAAAAATGTAAACAACACTTCAGCATGGGAGGCAGAGAGAGGAAAGTTCATTATCAAGGTGAAACGTTGAAATTCGCATGAGTTTAAACCCATCAATTTCAGGGTTCGCCCAAGGGCCGGCAACATGGCACAATGGCCCGCACTCACACGTTGTAATACCTCACGTTAACCAGAGAGACAACGAGGCTCGATTTTTATCAACCTGGCCCAACCACTCATCCATCCGCACACTGGCTGAATGATTCAATTAACATAAGTAAACCTTTTTTCTGGGCGTGAACCGAGTCATCAAACACTCTGAAAACAATAAAAAATACCTCTCCAACTGATCCGGCTTTCGTTTTCATTGGAAATGTAAATGCTTTAATTGTTGACGTAGGTCGGAGTAGGAGAAGAAGAAATAAAAACCAAAATATTGGCAGCAGCGAACACTTACGAAGCAGAAATTGACCGCAAAATGTGGACACCAACAACAAAATTAATGTTGATAACCATAACCTTACCAATAACAGGTAAAGCCATTGTAGCGAGACAAACCAACATTATTAACCTAAACGGCCCGCTAGCCAGCCACTCAGTCAGACGGTCGCTCGGACGGACGGACCGCCAAATGGACGAACGGACGGACGGGCATCAACCAAAACGAAGCCACCAACCAAAACATCAGATCAATGAACTTACAGTGGCTGGCGTTAACGTTGACGTTGTTGATGCTGATATTTATGCTGCTGTAACTGTTGCTGTTGTTGCTATTCAGCTTATGTTGCTCTCCTCAGTGTTGGCCAGATGAAAAAACAGCATCCATGGCTTTAAACCGAAACTGAATCGAAATGAATGAATTGAATGCTGAAGACAATCGTAACGTAACGTATTGTATATTTCAGATACCCACCTCTCCCCTCCTCGCGATGTAGCAACACCTATGTTTTTGGAACGTTGCATATTGGGACGGAACATGCTATTATTTGGAGACAAAAAATTGGTTCAGCAAAAATGTATGTTTTGCCAATATTGTTCACGACTTACTATGAAGTTTTAGACTATATGGCTGTGATTTTATAGTTTCCCCGTTCTTGTATTCTAACATGATTAACCGTAACTCTACCAAATCCCGCCGATCGGGAAAATATAACAACGGAGGCACAAACCGCAGCTGGAACCATGAAAAGAATAAAAAATCTTTGTCGTTGGTCTCAAAACCAACCAAAAAACTTGATGGCTCACAAACCTCATCAAAGCATCAACCTCAAACGCTGCAACAATGTATGTGAATGCATGCAACATATAGAGCGAAAATACGTCAGTAATTTAATTAATTAATCAGAACATGCAATTCAAAGGCCTAAGATTACAATTAGATTGAATTGCAATTAGAAATAATGGACGCCATCAAAGGTCTGAAATCAAACAAAGCGTCTGGGGCTGATAACATCTTACTGGAAATACTAAAGTTCAAGTCTACTGCTGCCTCTCATAGACAAAATCTGGGAAACAGAACAACTACTACCTTGGCGATCCAAACCAATGATGAACGTCAGGAAGGAGAACAGAGGCATTTCATGGGATGGCATGGAAGCTTAAAAGACCTAAATTACGTCCAAAAGGCCCATAAACAAGAATCAAACATTTGGCATGCGAATAAACATTGCTAATACAATACTTTAAGTCAATAGAATCAGCAATTGATATCCAGCTCAGAGACTGGAAGCAAGGCAAGGTATGTTTTATAAAACCTGCTGAGAGCTTTATCAGATTTGGCGAACGAAGATGCAAGCAATGGATATCGCACTACACGTGGGATCTAATAGAGAAAAGGAGAACAATTAAATGCAACAAAAACCAGCAGCACTAAACTTACTCTTCAAAGGCAATTTAGTGCTATGGATAAATGTGTCAAGCGTTGTGCTACACTCTGAAAAATAGCATTCCTAAATCTGAGTAAAATCCATACTACAATTTAATTCAACAATCTTACTCCAGTTCAGTAAAAATTTCCTAAAAAGTTTGAAAATTAACTAAAGTAAAGCAAAGTTTCCTTCTTTAAAGGATATAGTAAACAATTCATTTACTAGAAATAGGGTAGTAAATTTGCTTAAAAACATTTCTTTGGATCTAATAAAAAATTCTTACAATTGAGTAAATTAGGTTATATGAAGGAAACAAATTTAGAATTTTTTTGTACGGAAAAATTCCATTTAGGAAATTTTAACTTAAAAATTAGCTTTTCCTAAAAAGGAAGTTAATATGTTTACTGAAATTTATGCCAAGTTCCTCATACATTTACGCATTAATGAACTTATTAAAAATCACTTGAAATTGTTTAGAAAATTCTTGAATATTAATCTAAGAAGCAATTCTCGCTCGTTTACAGAGACTTATTTCTTAAATACTTCATGTATTTTTCTAAACAACCACTGCAAAGGCGCCTATCTTGCCTTCACAGCTTAAATCTTCTGGTAGAGGTATCATGAAACTTTTGAGAAATATTTCATGTTGTCATTTTTTCTATTAGTCTGGCATACTAAGAAGCAATCCCATTTGTTTGATTTTTTATTTAATTGTATCAAGTAAAATTTTCCTCAGTTTAAGTAAAAATTTACTAGTTTTAAGGAAAAAATCTGGAAATTTTGTTTTAAGGAAAAATCTAAGGAAATTTTTAGTAAAAATTTACTCGGTTAGAGTAAAAATTAAGTAAATTTTTACAGAAATACAGTACATTAAGTACATTTTTACTCTAAGGAAAATTGTACTTAAATTTAGTAAAAAAATTACTTGGTTTTAGGAAAAAATTACTTAGATTTAGTACAAATGTACTTGGTTTGAAGAAAAACTTACAGGAATTGTTCTCAGTTTGAATAAATACTAACTTAAATATTAAATATCAAGTTCAAAACATGTACTATTTTCAAGTTTTGAACTTGATATGAGGAAACATTGCATTAGCGCTATACGAAGTTCAATTTTCCTAAATTTTAATTCATTTTAACTCATTATATGGTTCACTTTTTTCTGAGTGTGGGCAGGATGAACGCAGGTTGGTAAATGAAATAGCCGATGAAGCCCAATCGGCAGCATATACCAACCGAACCGGCGACTTTATAAAGCCGTTAAAAACTTGCTGGGAAATCTACATCCGTAGGTAAACCCGTGAATGACGACGGTGGGGACATAGTAACTTCTCAAGACAGACAGCTAGATCTGTGGGCAGATTTTTATGCCAAAATGCTGGTGCCTTCAAACAGTGGCGAAAACTTTACCTGTGGCTGTCTAACGCACGCTCAAAACAACAATATCTCGACACAATTTACAAGTCTTCCTGAAATTGTCGATGCCATTCAAAATTCCTAAAGGCTAACAAAGCTCCTAGGGGAGATTTAACGGACCGCAACAACTGGTGTGATATTACTTTGTTGAGCATGGTAAATAAAGTCATTTGCCATATAAATACTAAACGAATTTCAACGGAAATAACGCCAAAACTACTGATTTCGGAAACCGGATTTCGCCCACAAAAGTCCTGAGTTGACCATGTCAACAGTCTGGGGGTAATTGTAGAACAATCTATTGAATGGCGGTCTCTCTTGTATCTTATTTTTGTTGATTTTGAGAAAGCGTTTGATACCCTGAATCACGATGTTATATGGAAAGCCCTGGCCTGCAAGGGAATACACGATAAGCTTACCAGCCTAATACAAAACCTGTATTTTAATGCAAGATGCCGAATTTGGTGAACACTGGGTTTCGACAGGGACTTCTCTTCAACATCGTATTAGATGTAGTGATGAATAAGGTAAATTGTTTGACATGCGTCATCACTTGGGGCTTGCAGGGACGGCTTGGTGACCTGGACTACGCCGATGACATTTGTCTCTTGGCACACAGATATGTCGGCAAAACTACAGGGAAAATGTTCGCCTCAAAATTAACCCAAATATTGCTGTAATTAGAATTTTGAGATAAATCTTTCATGTTATCTGTGGTCCACCAGAAGCTTTGTGGAAACGTCTTTTGTGTGTGACCATATGGCCACGCTAGCATCATTCGGGTTAATATACCAAAGACCAAGTCTCTGCGTGTCAGTGCAAATGTATCGGATGCATTTAAAATCAACAACATCCAACTGGAAGATGTAACAACTTTTGAACTGTCCCAGGACAAGTCCCGGAACTGGTCCCTGGCGAGTAAGAGCCGGTCCTGGTTCTAACCCAAATGTATGAAGGGGACCGGTCCTTTTTAACATTGTTTGTCATTTGAGGGGTGAATTGACCCCTTGTGGTATGTCTTGGACATGACCTAGGATCGGGATCATCACTTGGACTCGGACATGACTTGGAACGCACCTCAAGAGAATTTACTATTTATTCACACTTCAGGAAAATTTACTGTCCCAGGACAAGTCCCAGAACTGGTCCCTGGTGGGTAAGGGCCGGTCCTGGTTCTAACTCAAATGTATGAATGAGACCGGTCTCTTTTAACATTGTTTGTCATTGTCTTGGACATGACCTAGGATCGGTCGCATGACTTGGACTCGGACATGACTTGGAACGCACCTCAAGAGAATTTACTATTTATTCACACTTTGGAACCAGTTCTGTAATATATTCATATCGACGTATCCCAGCATAGGTACGTTTATTTACAATAGCCACCAATTTCCCGGCGGTTCGAACGCTGATATCGCGAACAGAGTAAAAAGATGTCGACAAATGTCGAATGCTGCCCCACGCGACATCCATGCCTTACAAGTTTTTGTAATCCAGTGCCTCAGGGAGATATTGAAGATTTTCTGGCCTGAAACTATACCAAATGACAGACTCTGAGTTGTGACAACCAATTCATCTTGAAATACGCAGACGAAAATGGAACTGGTTTGGTCATACACTCCGTAGATCAAGCGACGACAACACCAGAAATGTTATTGACTGCAATCCACAAGGAAGTCGTAGAAGAGAGCGTCCAGCTCATACTTGGAGAAGACAAGTAGAGAACGAAGTTGCAAGCATGGAAGAAGTAGGGGGGGGATAAAAATAATAGCATATAACACTGTCCGACAGTCCATCTTATACTCGAACCAAATGATAGACATCTGAACTCTATAGGCGAAATAGACTTAATTGGCGTTTTTAGTTTTTCATTTTCTCGAAGGGTACAATATTTCAAAAATTATTTTTAATACTTTTTTCCACCCTATGATAAAAGTATAAATGTTAAATCACAGAAGAGAATATATGCTAAAAATACTTTAAATTTAAAGATTCTATCTGTATTAGTTTAATATTAACAACCATTTAAAATGTTGTCTCTTAAAAAGCAAGAAATGGATAAACTAGAAAAACTAAAGGGTACATTTGAAATAGATGTTAATGCTAAACTAATAAAGATAGAAGCATAATATTTGAAATATTTTTAATGGATATTGTCCTCTTTAATTTGACACTAACACAGTTATCATAGGCTGCGAACAAGTATATATATATATATATATATATATATATATATATTGAAAAAATGTATCAGATGCTTAAGGAAGATTCTACAAATATTATGACCAGCTTATGACATATGTCGCAACAAGAGCCAATACAATGTGAAATAAAACACCGAATGTGGATAGGTCATAGCCAGAGGAAATCAATAAATGACATGGTCAATGCAGCAACCATGGATCACCAAGTTATCTTCGAAAAAGAGGTTGATGAGTTTTTCTTAAGTCTCAGGTCTTTATCTATAAGGCGCAATTGACCGACACGTCGGTCAACCTCGTTTGCTCTACGGGCGCTACTGTGCGACGGTCAGTCCGTCGTTCAGTTGGATCTATGCAACAGAGTCATTGTAAATTGGACCTCTCGTGTCCCTGCCCACATGCCAAGTTGCTGTTGCGTATACGTGTGACATCAATTAGAAAGTAAAAATGTATTGTAAATTGATTTACGTATTTGAAGAAGAATCCTTAAACTCGTTCATTCATTAAGCTAACCAATTGGAAGTTATGATTTGACGCAAAGAGAAACATTAATTACTATATCATCTCACTTAGGTTTAAAGATAGAAGCGAACATCTCATCCAATGCCCATTTGAAGTTATATGTGTTGCCATTTATTTTGGTTTAAGACCAAAGGTTGTGCTGAAGTCTTCAGCAGAACCCAAAATTAGCAAAAAGGCAAAGTGAGACCTTTATTGTTGCAGCTAAAAGTTGACTGCGCAGTTTCGATGGGCGCTACCCCATCTCGTCAGAATCAGGGTTCATATTAGTACCAGCGGTAACATATGAAAAATGAGAAGCGCTGATAAACAAAATATTCCTCCGAATTAAGTCGACCCACTAAAAATCTCACTTTGCCAATTCAATGTTATGCATGTGCTCGCATCGCTCGCAACAATGCAAAGGTTGTTGTTGTACGGTATGTCCCGTCTTCACTGTACCTTTGAAGTTATTTTAGTTTTCATATTGTTAATTCTCAGACCAGACTGCTAGATTTTTCTGCATCTCATAGTGATATATTCTTATGTGATGGACAATTTCCCTACGGCGTATTTTCAAAAATACATATTAACTATAAAAAAATATATGTGTTTTGGTGTTAACACTCGCCCCACTGTGCAATGTATGGGCACAATAAACATTCATAAATCCATTTTAATATCTCTGTTGTTTTCTGTTTGTGCTCTTCGTTTCATTTCACAATTAAATGCAAATAAATACGTAATTCATCAATGGAAATTTTCATTTTATATTTTCATTTGTTTGTTGCGATTTTTCTCGCTGCTTGGAAACATGTTCCTTTGCCATTCAAATACATGCATGTCGATGACGATGTTGGTGGCGATGATGGGCTGGCAGGTATTCAGTTATGCGTTTTGTTTTGGCATTCGCCAAATGGATTCCATCCATTATATGCAGATCCTTTCCGGAATTTATGTATTATGAATTATTCGCGTTTTATTTTTCTCTTTCCTTTTACGGCGGAGAAGTGATGGTTGGGTTTTTTTTCGTTTTCATTTAACACCGGTTGACGTCTAACAATTTGGAAAAATCGAAGTGATGACAAATATATGTACATTAGAGTGGGGAGCGAAATACAGTCGGGAGTGGTAAACACACTACTCGTAGCAATAAATATAAATTTCTTGCAAACTATCAAATCATATATTCTGTGGGGACGTTAGCGTCTCTATTCATAATAATCTTCCAAAAATCCCAAAGTCTTTTTAGCATTATTTTCTAAACTGAATAATAGCTTCAACTGCTAATGTTTAATTTTGTTATTTTTATTTAAATATCCCCTGAAGATATTAGTCAACATTTCGAGCTATGTACATATTTAAAATAATACCACTTATTTTTAATTATCAAGAACCTAACCTAAAAGCTAAAACAATTAAAAGTATAAGGTCAATAATGAACATCTTCAACAAAAAATACATTTTAAATTTTATGCACATATCAAAGTTTATGAGCCTTCTAGAATTTTATATTTAACCATGGACTTTCTTGAATTGTTAAATTCTGATATTTTTCATTTTTTTCAAACTTTTTCCTACTGTACTTAAAGTTGTTTACATTTAAAGTCCACATGAAGCAAAATTGTCGAAAAAGGCACTTGAATATGAGAAGAGAATACATCTGTTAGTAGACCAAGTTGGTGCAGATTTTGGAGTGACTAATTTTTTGGAAAATGCTGCTGGAAACGAAATGTGAGATCTATATAGTTGAATATCGTCGATTACGATTTTTACAATAGCAATTAATAAAAATACGATTTCGAAAAAAATGTCTGTTACCCCTTTTTATAATTAAGGTAACGATATACAAAATTGACTTTATCTTGCCCTTCTACAAGCTCAGACGTTTATACAACCTGAATTTCATGATTCTAGTTAGAGTCGTTTGGTTGTTATCCATTTTCCCCATTTGGACCTCAGAATGAGGGTATATTCATTTCGCCATTCCGTTTGGAACACCTTGAAATATTCATCGGAGACCCCACAAAGTATACATATTCTGGGTGTTGTAAAGTTCTAAGACGATCTAGCAATGTCCGTATATATGTATGTTGAATGCACCCTAGCTTGCAGACGAAAAGAGCAAGCGGATTCAAATTTTCCACAATTTTCTAATGGTTATAGAATCGGTCCAGAGGGAAGAGTTTTTCCCTAACAAGGACTGAAAAGAGTTTTAATAATAATTTTGTTTAACTTAATATTTTGCAATATTAACACACAACAATTTTCAACAAAATCGGAAATCATTCGAACATTTCACATTGAGGAGATATTACAGTTTTTCCGATATGGTGCTGCACTCACTCTACTTTACAGGTTATACTACTACTGGTGGTTATACGACATGGTGGAAGGTAGATATTTGGAGAAATTTAGTTTATCAACCTTATTTTTTTGTATACCCCACCTTAATGTACACACTATTTAAATGAAGTTAGCTTTTCGTCAGATTATGGCATACGTTTTTGTAAATAAATACGATGAAACAATTGCAATATGCGCGTATAATACATGACCATTTTCCATAATTCAATTGTAATAAAAGATTTAATTTTTAAAATTGTTTTGCTTTTCATATTAAATATTACACCGTATGACAAATTTAAAAAAAGAGTTGTTACACTTGAACCGGATGATACACGTATGAAACTTTTCATGCGTTTTTCATTTCCTCATCCTGTTGTCTCTTCAGAGGGCTAAAAGTTCTAATGGATATCATTTTTAAAAAATTTGATTTGAACTGGGATATTGTCCTGGCTCAAGACCATTTTGCATCTATATTTAATAGAATGTAAATTTATTTACAAATGGCATGGTGACATTTATTACTTAGCTGCAGACTACCGCAATCATGATTTCGACCATGTCAAAAGTCTTTTCAAGTGGCTTCGCAGCGACTTTTCAACATCAAACCCGGCATCTATAAGGAGATGATTCTGACAAACGAACGAGAAGCACAACTCAGTTGCCGAATTTGTGTTTAAAAAATCGCACCAAGTAATAAAGTACACATGCCATCTTACAAGCATTTCATTGAGTTGCATATGTAAGTATGTGTATATGCAGGTATAGTTACCCAGCAATACTTCTGCCAACGCTCATTTGTTTTAGTTTTTTCGTTTGTATTTTTTGGTCTGTAATCAATATTTGATTTAAACTGGGATATTGTCCTGGCTCAAGACCATTTTGCATATATATTTTTAAAAAATTATTTTAAATACTTCTTCGCATCATATGATTACGGCATTAGTGTCAAATTAATGACCAGCATACCTATTAAAAATACTTTAATTAAATAAATATCATCTGTATTGGTTCAGAATTAAAAACTATTTCAAGTTTACCGCTTAGTTTTTCTAGTTTATTCATATCTTTATTTTTAAGAAGCAAAACTTAACTTGTTGTTAATAATAATTAATTTGGCAATGATACTTATGAAGGGTGGTTAAATTGTAAGGGCTGATGTTGAATGTGAACCACACCTAAACGTCAAGTTTTTTTCCGCATTTCATTTAACATTTCTCAATTTTAGACTAACTCAATTTGAACCATGTTCAGATACACAATGAAAAGGGGCGTTCAAATCAAAATGCATATCGTGCACTTCGTGATTTTTTCGTCTTCAGTGATGAGGCACATTTTCACCTCAGTGGAATCGTCAATAAGCCGAACTGCCGCATTTGGGCGAAAGAGTGACTGTTTGATGCGGTTTATTGGCTGGCGGCATCATCGGGCCGTATTTTTTCCAAAATGAGGATTGACTTCTGTGATTGTGATTGACTTCTTTCTTTGAGGTTATTTGAAAGAAAAGGTGTACGTCGATAAGCCAGCAACAATTCAAGAGCTAAAGGATGAAATAATTCGGGACATTAAAGGCATAGAACCTCAATAATGTCTCAGCGTCAACAAAAATTTGGACCATCGGATGCAGGTGTGCCGCCGAGGTCGCGGCGACCATTTGGCCGATATTTTGTTCCTTGCATAATTAAACCATACCAATATTATCATAATTAATGGCAATTATTTCTTAAATAATTTGTTTTTTATTCGAAATCAACATCGGCTCTTAAAATTTAACCACCCTTTATTTGGCACTTTTACCGGTATCATAGGGTGCGAATGAGTAATTAACATAATTTTTGAAAAACTGTATCCTTTGGAATTTTACTTTTTAAGAGAGAAAACTGGAAATGATTGTTAATGCTAAACTAGTTCAGATAGAGGCTTGTAATTTAAAGTATTTTTAGCACATATTACCTTCTTTAAATAAGTATTTAAAATAACTTTTGAAAAATCATATCCTTTGGAATTTCGTAGGATGAAGTATTAGGAAATGAAAAACTAAAAACGCTAATTAACTCCATTTCACCTATAGTTACAGAGGTATATCATATGGTTCAAGTGTAATATGACAGTTGGACAGTGTTATACCACCAATATTGATTCTCTTGAATTAAGCCGTATGTCATGACGATCTTGGTATCGAAGAAACGGTTTACATCTATTATTACAGAAACAGCCTTTAAATATATATTCTATGGTGCCCAAAGAATATATTAAAGTGTGTGATAAAAAAACTCAACTTATATCCATACTAAGTTGGGTGGCTCTGCTATTTATACATCCTATTCTATTGAAAAGTCGTTGGTATTATTTTTTGAACGAACTTTAATTTATTCGAATTATTTTATGTTTTCATTAATGAATCAATTATTCTGAAAACAATAGAATTCATGCCATCGCTGTCGCATTATTAAATAAAATCGAAACGAAATAAAACAAAATGAATGACTTCATATTTGTGTAGCATTTTGATTGTGAATATAATGGAATATAGTTATGAAACTACATGATTGCATGAAAATTATATTCCTAGTTTACAATGCACGTGTAGTCGGTAAAACTAAATTTCAATAATAAATTTACATTTTCAATTTTGAACGAATATTTGAATATTTGTGGGATTTTATGAAACGTTCCATGCAGTTAAAACAATTTGGAGAAGATCCAGGCAGGTGTTACGATTTTGATGAACATTTTTTAGATTTATAACCGTCACAATTAAATTTAATTGAACATATGGCCGGATCGGATGATTATATTTCCAAAATTAAAATACAAATATTAAAGGAAGTTTGGTAAATAAAATTAAAACAAGTAAGAAGGCGTTAAGTTCGACCGGGTCGAATCTTATATACCCTCCACCACGGAGAGCATTCCACAGTATTACCAGCAGATTAAAGGATGTCGACTTTACATAGAAGTACAGTACCATTTTACGAAAATTGTGATATTTTTATGCACATTACTATATTTGTTTACTATTTCGAACTATAATGTATACTTATGCGCACTGCTTAAAATCTACTACTATTTTTAGAGAGAAGCAATGTGACTGTATTATTTTGATAAGAAAATTAAAGATATAAAAATTTTAAAGATATCCCCATTCGACCCATTCTCCGCCCAAATGTACAAATTTCGAAAAAACTTTTTTGTTTCGAGTCTTCATAGTCAGAACACCCTCTTTTTCAATTATATCCCTTAAAAGTACGAATTTCGAAAAATTCTTCTATTTTACGTGTCTATGCAATTAGAGGGATGTACACACCGAATTTCATGATTCTAGCTGTTGTCGTATCATTGGTACCACTAAAACATTTATTTTCCTTGTGATGCTTCCAAGCTAAAGGAGGAATGTTCGCAACAAATTTCAAATGTATGAAAATCAAAAAATTTAATTAATTAACCAAGGCTACCAATATTTTTATACTTCAATTCATAAAGTAAATATAAGGCAGCAATCATAAATACCCTAAATATTGGGGGATAGAGAGTGTATTTTCAGCTGCAGTCTTTTGGTTGGTTGTATTTCCATTTATTTTAAATTCAAAAGTATACATTTTAAATATAACTTATCTCTCACGTACGCAGTATAAGACAACTTCTTGGAAAAAAAATATTTTACGTGGCTATGCAGTCAGAGGAATGTATACGCCGAATTCCATGATTCTATCAGTGGCCATTTTGTTCGTACCATTTTTATCCCTTTTTCCAATTTTGCCCCCTCAAGAGTACGACTTTCGAAAATGTCATCATTTTAGCTGTAGCCTTTTAGTTGGTACCATTTTTATCCTTCTGCTCCCATTGAATCCCTTGAAAGTACGAATTTGGAAAAACGTTTTCTTTTCGTGTCACTCAGTCAAAGGAATGTATACCGTGAATTTCATGGTTCTAGCTGCATCCATTTGTTTGGTACAATTTTTATCCCCTTTTTCCATTTTACACCCTAAAAGTACGAATTTCGAAAATTTCCTTTATTTTATGTATGTACGCAATCAGAGGAATATATACACCGAATTTCATTATTCTAGGTGCAGCCGTTTTGTTGGTACTATTTTTATCCCTCTATCCCCATTTAACCCCTTAAAAGTACAAATTTAGAAATAATATTTGTATATTATGTATCTACTCTATTAGAGGTATGTACACGCCAAATTTCGTGTTTCTATCTGTTGTCGTTTGATAGGTACTATTTTTATCCCTTTTCGTCCCATTGCGCCCCCTACAAATAAAAATCACTCTATGGTGCCCTTTTATGTTATAAAGGGAATGCGAATTGCAAATATCAAGTAAATACAAGCTATTGTGTTCAAAAAACATGCTGAAATACTCTAAATATTAGGGATAATTTCAGTCCTTGTGAAGGAAAAATGTTGCCCTCAGGGCCGATTTCCCCCACTTTCAATCCCAACCGATCTGCAACCATAAAACACATTTAGGAAAAATTTTAACCTCCTCTCTCATTTCATTCGGCCGCTATCGTGCTTTCAACAGACAGACGGACATGGCTATATCGTCTTAGAATTTTACCACGACCCAGAATATATATACTTTATGGGGTATCCAATGAATATTTTAAGGTGTTACAAAGTGAATATACCCCCATCCTGGAGGTGGAGGGTATAAAAATGTTGTGTTGATTTTATGCCTCACAAAAGAAAAAATACATTCTTAGGTCTCGGTCACAAATCTTTTATTTTTTGCTGCATGGAGAAATTCTTAAAATTCAAAAAAAAATATATTTTTTAATCATCTACGAGTGTAGCCTCCATGGCGAAGGGTATTTTAGGTTTCGCTTTAAATGCTCTATTTTAATTGGTTTTTTGACAAATTTGTTCGAATACGAAACAAGTGATCATTAATTTTATTTATTTTTTGGTATTTCCAAATGATGCCCTTCCCTTGCAGTTTTAAAAGTCATTAAAAAAGCCAATGGTTTTTTCGTTATCTACTAACAACTACACCAAACATATCCAACGGAGTCTGTGTAAATGTGTTTGATTTCGGTATAGTTATCGGCTCTGCTTGTTTTAATTTCAATTTTTTATGTTGATGATGTGTTTGGAAAAAATGCGACATTGCATTTTGTGTTTTCTTCTCAGTTGAAGTTCAAGTTCATTTTGGCGATTTTGTTTTGAGCGCATTTTCTGAACAAGAGAAATAAATAAAATGCCGGTGTTTTTAGTTTTGCTCAAAAACGTGTTCATCTCCAGCTAATGAACAATTGTTCAAATGTACACACATGGTAAAAATAATAAGTACAGAGCCAATTTGCAAAGTGCTAACTTTCAAAAAAAATTGATAAATTATTTATTTTTTAATGGTAAACAAAAATACAAATTATCACAATTTTGAGTAAATTAGACAGGCTCCATTCAGCCGTTAATACTGTGGAAAGCACTTTGGGTGGAGAGTCTATAAAATAAAGTTTTAAGATTTCCCCCCTAATACACATATAAAATATTTTTTGAAGAAAAATCTTTTCTGTGACTTTCACTGACTTGTTAAACATTTTTTGTGCGGTTTGGCATAGAATGACTCATATATAATAAAAACTCTGCAAAACAATTCACATTAATTCATTATTTAATTAAACAATATACATATTTCCTTCTTCATCGAAACTCAATACCGAATTGTTTATAATACCTCAATTATAATGGCAATTCCAAATTCCCAGTTAATTATTTTTATAAACATCATGTCTCACACCTACATGTCGTACTTATTGTTTTTGTCATGTGTGTAGTTGGATGTGTGAATATAACAGAATCAAAAATAATGACAATGGTTGGCGATAATCGCAATGGTCGTAAGCCATTCAGAAATTGAGGAAGTACTGAACATGAAACGCAACAGCACGACACGGCACAGATAACTAAACGGCCAAAACGCAAATGACATAAAAACCTCGTTTAAGATCGATCGAGTAAGCTGCCTTTTGTTGGTCAGATCAATCATTTGACAAACAAATGCAGAGGTTATGACCACCAAACAATGCGAGTGATAGTGACCCCTATGATATGTACATACATATATGGCCGGAGACATGAACTCGTTGAACAATTGGTCAAGTAAGCCTAAAAGTTAAAAATGACGTACAAAATATTTGCCAAAATGACATGCGTAGGGGGGGGAATAATATTGTGTTTGGAAATTCAAAAAGAGTTGGAAACTTTTGACATTTTAATTTAATTGTATTGTATGTATTTGTAAAAACATACAATATTTTTTTTTAAAGAAAACATAATTCTTTGAAAAAAATATTGAAAGAAAAGACTTTGTTTTTTTAATATTGAATGTACATAAAGACTTTTGAATATTTCAAGGTGTTGCATACGGAATGACAAAATGAATAGGGGAGAGTGTAATCTACGAGACCACACGATATGACTACATTTTTGGATACACTCAAAGAATTTGCCTTCATAATATTTACGAAGCGATTTCATAAAATGATTTTCATAAATCAAGTAATATATAGACAAAAAACAAGTAAAAGCGGCGTTAAGTTCGGCAGGGCCGAACTTTATATACCCTCCACCATGGATTGCATTCCAAAGAGGTTGTCGGTTTTCGTAGAAGTGCAGTAATATTACAGGAAAATATACATTTTTTAATATATGCAAACCAAAACAAATACAAATATTGAAAAATAATTTAAAAAAATATATAATATTTTAATTATTTCAAACCATTATTTATTTAAAATCAAAAAATAAATATTCTTATATTTATATTTTCAAAAAGTTTAAATACCATAAATATTGGTAGATAGTGCTACAGTTGGTTGTATTTCCATTCTATTTTAATTCCAAAAGTACAAATTTTTAAAATCCATTATCAGACGTACAAAGTGCAAAATAACCTAACTTCATGATTCAATAAATTTTGGTCGTAATAGAAAAGGTACGAATTTGGAAAAAAACTTTTTATTTTGCGTGTCTATGCAGGCAGAGGAATGTATACACCGAATTCCATAATTCCAGCTGCGTCCATTTGGTTGGTACCATTTTTACCCCCTTGACGTTTCTACGCAACTAGAATTTCATCATTCTAGCTGTAGTCGTTTAGTTGGTAATATTTGTATCCCTCTGTACCATTGTATCCCTTGAAAGTATGAATTTCGAAAAATCCGCTTATTTTCCGTGTCTACGCGGTCAGAGGAATGTATACTCCGAATTTCATGACTCTAGCTGCGGTCATTTGGTTGGTACTATTTTTATCCCCTTTTTTCTTTTTAACCCCAAAAAGTACGAAGTTCGAAAAACCAGTTTATTTTAAGTGTCTATGCAATCAGAGGAAAGTATACACCGAATTTCATTATTCCAGGTGTAGCCGTTTGGTTAGTACCATTTTTATCCCTCCGTACCGATTGTATCCCTTGAAAGTACGAATTTGGAAAAAAACCTTTTATTTTTCATGTCTACGAAGTCAAAGGAATGTATACTTAGAATTTCACGACTCTAGTTGCGGTCATTTGGTTGATACTATTTTTATCCCCTTTTTCTATTTTGACCCCAAAAAGTACGAATTTTGAAAAATCAGTTTATTTTCCGTATATACACAGTCAGAGGAATGTATACTCCAAATTTCATGACTCTAGTTGCGGTCATTTGATTGGTACTATTTTTATCCCCTTTTTTCATTTTAACCCCAAAAAGTACGAATTTTGATAAATCCGTGTATTTTACTTGTCTATGCAATCAGAGGAATGTATACACCGAATTTCATTACTCTAGGTACAGCCGTTTGCTTGGTACCATTTTTATCCCTCTATTCCCATTTCACCCCTTAAAAGTACAAATTTGAAAAAATACTTTTATATTATGTATCTACTCAATTAGAGGAACGTACATACCGAATTTCGTGTTTCTAGCTATTGTCGTTTAATAAGTACCATTTTTATCCCTATTTCACCCCCTACAAATAAGAATCACTTTATGGTGCACGTTTTTGCTATAAGGGGAATGCGCATACCAAATATCAAGCAAATATAAACAGACATATTCAAAAAACATGCTTAAATACGCTAAAAAATTAGGGATTATTATGGGTATTTTTAGTCCTTGTGAGGGAAAATTTTTTCCCTTTGGGCCGATTTCGCCCCGTTTCAATTCCAACCGATCTACGACTATAAGACGCATTTATGGAAATTTTGGACGTCCTAGCTCCTTTCGTTTAGAAGTTAGCGTGCTTTCAACTGACGGACAGACGGACAGATGGACGGACGGACATGGCTAGATCGTCTTAGAATTTTATGACGATCAAGAATATATATACTTTATAGGGTCTCAGGTCGATATTTCAAGGTGTAACAAACGGAATGACAAAGTTAGTATACCCCCATCCTGGAGGTGGAGGGTATAATAAATACAATGAGCACGGCACAATTACAAAATATTGCTGAATATACACATACTTACATATTCAACTCAATGAAATGCATGTAAGATGGCAATGTTTTGTTACTTAGTGCGGGTTTTTGTGGATATTCGGGATATGCTTCTCGTTCGTTTGGGTGAAATATTCACATAAAGAGACCGGGTATTTTGTTAAAAAGTCGCTGTGAAGTAACCTGAAGAAGATCGTCATGGATCGGAAGTCGTTATAGTGGTAGTATGCTGGCAAGTAATAAATTTCCCTAATATGTATGAAAAAATTAAAAAATAAACAAACAAATAACAAATATTTAATGATAATTAAATTATAATAAATATATAATGATAGATTTTATTGTTTTTATGCATCGTTTCATAACACTGTATGTAATTTTGAAGTCATGGAAATATAACCATATTCGGATACCACTACGTGATAAAAGACCAAAAAAGACCCGCGTGCTCCAGTTTTGCACAAAGTCATGCGCTGGCCCCCAATGATTTGGGGCCTCGGTGTCATTTTTGCACAAAAAGTGATAATTTTCTCAGGTTCATATCTCGCAAACCGTTTGTAATTTTGATTTACTTCTGAGGCAAAGTTGTAGCTCTTATCATACAGAACAAAAATTGTGAACATATAAAATCAGAAACATCATCTTCAAGGTCTAAATCGCAAATGTGGTAGAATAAATCTTATAGGTTGTAGTGTGTGTAGGTAGCGTATACGTGCTGTTGATTAAGGATAATATCACTCATACGCTCTGTAGTCGAACTGAGCATTAACCAAAATAGTACTGCAAGATATATTTTTTCTACCTAAACGGTGTTAAGAATCTTTCCTAGGAAGTTCATATGTTCTAGAAAATTGTTTATTGAGATCTTAGGTACATTTTTGTAGTTGATTGTTTCCTTGAATTTTGAATGGACCTGAACAGGAGAAAGCTTAAAATATCGAATTTTTTAAAGTTTTTTTGCGATTTTGACCTCGAAGATGAAGCTTTTTTTTTGATTTTGTAAATTGATAATTTTTGTTCTTTATGACAGGAGCTACTTTCCCTCAGAGAGTAAATAAAAATTCCAAACGGTTTGCAAGTTAGAGGCCGGGGAAATGATCACTTTTTGTTCTTTTATCGCGTAGTAGTGTCCGTATATTGTTATATTTTTTTGTTGCACTAGTATATGGTCCTGGCTCAAGACCATTTTGCATCTATATTTTATAGAATGCAAATATAGTTTCAAATTGCATGGTTATATTTATTACTTGGCTGCACACTGCCACTATCATGATTTTCACTCTGAGAAAGTTTTCCTCAGGTGGCTTCGCAGCGATTTTTTTCAATAACAAAGCCGGCCTCTTTAAGTAAATGATTCTCAAAAACGAATGAGAGGCACAACTCAATTGCCGAATATCCGACAATTGTTTTGTTATCAATAACTGGCTTAGTAATCAATAACTTCCATATTTATCGATTGTGGAAATTTTAAAAAATATCTGTATATTTTGTATAATTTACCATGAGTTAAATTAAAATTAATAATTACATGCACGTCAAAGAAAACTAAAAAGAAAATACTGTGAAACCTCTCAACCGGACAGTCACGGTCACCCAAGATATGTCCACACAAGGGAAGTAAAATAAAAAATATTTTTGTGTCATGTATAATTTCAGGTTCTGAGAGGTAAAATGGGGCCAATTATGAGGCAATTTTTCATTAGTATTTAATGCTCCACAATTGAATGTGAAATAACGTCTCAATAACAATGTAAAATTTTTATTATTAAAAAATAAAATGGAACCTTTACTCTGCGTACCAGCGAGAGAAAAATCTATAAGTCAACACAGCAAAACTTTACTCTGGAAAATACAGTCTTAATGCTTCTTCTATAATTTTCGATTCGAGTGAAATCCTATGAATTTGGTTTATTCAGTTGTAAGCAAACACACTGAGTGGCTTCTTTCATTTGATATTTCTGGACTAGCACTAAAAAAATAATATTTTCTTCAAAATTTCTATCACTGTAAGGATTAATTAACAAAGTGTCTTCTTTCATTTGATATTAATATCGTTTCTGGACTAGCATAAATAAATATAAGAGCACAATTAAAATAAATTGTTGAATAATTATATCCATCAAACATTTCACGTCCTTTTAAATGCAAACTCGACCAGACAATGACAAATGAAGTGCACAGTTTTGTTATGTTTAATATCTACTTTCAAAATTTAATTGACATTTTCGTGACCCAAAATTAGTGCCGCACTGTGTATAATATAACTACGCCAGTTATCGAAAAATTTTACTATATTTGTATAGCCTTTTTAAGTTTTCTTAAATTTTCGAACATTTTTACCACATGTTTTCTCTTTTTTTTTTAATTAAATTAGCTGAAAATAATAACAAAAGTATAAAAATCGATTTTTTTTCAACTTCGATAACTAAGATAGTTATTTTTTTAATTAAATTAGCTCAAATGCCGCACTGTGTATAATAAAGAGTGATTTTTTTGAGGTTAGGATTTTCATGCATTAGTATTTGACAGATCACGTGGGATTTCAGACATGGTGTCAAAGAGAAAGATGCTCAGTATGCTTTGACATTTCATCATGAATCGTCTTACAAACGAACAACGCTTGCAAATTATTGAATTTTATTATCAAAATGCGTGCTCTGTTAAGAAAGTTCATTGCGCGCTTCCATTTTATGGTCAGTTTAATCGACCCACTGAAGCGGCTATTCGGGCTATTGTGACTAAATTTCGCACCAAATTTACATTGTTGGACATTAAACCACCAACACGCTTACGTAGAGTGCGAACTGAAGAAAATATCGCAGCTGTTTCGGCCAGTGTTAATGATGACCACCAATTTTCGATTCGTCGCCGTTCGCACCAATTGGGTCTCTGTTACTCAAAAACGTGGAAATGCCAAAATTGGACTAAGCGGATGGACCACCTAAGACGCAGCCGCGGTCAACATTTAAATGAAATTATCTTCAAAAAGTAAATGTCATGGACCAATCTAACGTTTCAAATAAAGAACCGATGAGATTTTGCAAATTTTATGCGTTTTTTAAAAAAAAAAAGTTATCAAGCTCTTAAAAAATCACCCTTTATAACTACGCCAGTTATCGAAAAATGTTACTTTACTTTTATAGCCTTTTTAAGCTTTCTAAAATTTTCGAACATTTTAACCACATGTTTTCTCTTTTTTTAATTAAACTAGCTCAAAAAATAGCAAAAGTATAAAAATCGATTTTTTTCAACTTCGATAACTAAGATAGTTATGTTTTTAATTAAATTAGCTCAAATGCCGCACTGTGTATAATATAACTATGACAGTTATCGAAAAGTGTTACTTTACTTTTATAGCTTTTTTAAATTTTCTAAAATTTTCGAACATTTTTACCACATGTTTTCCTTTTTTTTAATTAAAATAACTCAAAGAAATAGCAAAAGTATAAAAATCGATTTTTTTTCAACTTCGATTAATACGATATATAGTTATTTTTTTAATTAAATTAGCTCAAAATAATAGCAAAAGTATAAAAATCAATTCTTTTCAACTTCGATAAGTAAGATAGTTATCGAAACATGTTTTTTTCATTTTGTATATTGTGTTTTTTACATTCAAATTAGTTCAAAGTGAAAAAAAAAAAATTTCAATTTCGATAACTAAGACAATTACGATACTTTTTATTTTTTTCTCTTTTGTATATTGTGTTTTTATCATTCAAAGTGATAACAAGTAAAATATTGATTTTTTCAATTTCGATAACTAAGATAACTATCTATCGAAACATTTTATTTTTTGCATTTTTATTGTATTGACCTCATCTTCCAAAAAAATATATTTTTCGATATTATGCCAACTTTAACATCCGATAAATAAGCGAGATATAGATTTATTCTTATTAGACAGATGGTCTTCGGTAATCGTACTCTTGCCCTTAGTAGGTTTCTAACACTGGTTTGACTTGGCCGCTCAACAATCTGAGTTAGAAGTTCCCCCAATGAATAAGAATCATAATTCATGTTGTCGAATACCCGCCATAAACAATTGCACTTAGAACCGACATGTTCCATAACTATTCTCACAATCACGTCTCATCGACTCCAATTTATACGAAGTGTGTGTGAAGTCGACCACACTACTGTAGAAGGTCGTCACGGATTCTAAAATACAATTTGGCAGTTGGCAGACGAGTAATAAATATTACCCTGTCATTTGTAAACAAATTTGCCTTCCATCAAATGGTTCGTCAGCGAGGAGTTTATCCGAGTTCAAATCAGTTTGTTTTGAATTCGCTAGAAATTCTCTTGATTTCTATCAATACGAAGAAACTAAGTCGGAATTCATCAAAAGAAACCTTTCTTAGAATTGACTTAAAATACCCCGTAGTTGTTGGACACCATACATATTTTTAAATAGAGAAACAAAAACTAGTTAGCCGACTGACCTACTATTTAAAATGACATAGCAACTGCAACAGCAGCAACTACAACAATAAATATGATCTAGCAAGAAACATTCGGCAAATAGCATTGCAAAAGTACAACGATTTCATTAATTTGATTGCACTATCACACCGTCACCATCGCCATAAAGCGCACATAGTAAATTTACTACACACATTAAGACAGCACGGGCACGCTTGCGCGCTAACAAGATGAAATCTACACTCAGAAAAGCGGACAGACAAGTCTAGTCTAGCACTAACTATGTAGACACTGCAGCTAATAATGTTACTGTCAAAAGAGTCATTGATCTATTCACTTGTTGCCACTAAAAAGCACCACACAAATCACTTCTAGCGCTTCTAACGTTGAACGACGTCATGAGCTCTGAGCGCATAAGTCATGCCGTAAGCATCAGTACAACTAAACAATAGCAAGACGTTCGACAAACTGGTTTTGTATACTTCCGATTCAGCGAGAGCGAGTGTCATTTCGAAGACAAAAAAATGTTATCTGCAGTCAAGAGAAGCAGACAGACCGACTGCCGGACGGATGAACAGACTGACGAACCAGCATCCACCAGAAACGTACGAGGATTGACCAATAAAAAAAGCACGCCAAAGCGTGTGAGTGGCGTTTGCTGTAACAACATTGTACCCTGTACAATGTCGAAATCAGCTGTGAGTTTGACAACCGTTTTTCGTTGTTGTCGTCGTGTTGCTCTTGGTCGAAACTTTTATTTTCGTTAATAGCCGATAATAATCGATTGGATATCGCTGCTAGAGAACACGAATAACTGTTACGAACTAGCATAATTTTTGAGTTATGAAGCTCCATCAGAGTCGTATTATGATGACGGAAAACCCCCCACTGAATGTGTTGCGATGTGTTTACTGGGAAGTACGAGGGCCTGTTGACAAGTTTCGTGAGCGGGTAAATCAATATGATTGAGTCTATGTGGCAAATCACCCTAACCTAAGTAGAATTAAAACTGTTATAACTTATATACGGATGATCGGAGTACTCTGAAATTTCACCTTTGAAAATGTTTTTATAAACTTTGCATTTGCCTGCAATATAAGCGATATTGCCACACCCCTTTTGGTACCTCCCACACAAATTAACATAAGCGTTGGGGAAAATAAAAGTAATATAGGGTCCGCCATCTAACTTTTTTTTCAACTATTCAACCGTTGGACTATTATTTGTGGGGTGCCCTCAGCAGCCATTTGAATGAAATTATTTTCCATTATTAACCGGAAGGATTGTACTTTCAAATAAAAAAAGAAATTTGAGAAAATATTCAGAAGTTTTTTATAGCATTATCAAAAAAAAATGTTATTTGGCGGACCCTATATAACTTCCACTTGGATTGTCGAAATTAGTTGCAATTTGATATTTGTTATCAAATAGTTATAATAGTCGATAGTTAGCAGGTTTATTAGCCTCACCTTTTTTAGGGATGGATCCAGTTCGCAATCTTCCAACGCACTGGGAAAACCCCTGCACGGTATGCAAGGTTGAAAAGATTACGAAGGAAACGGGCAAGCGTCGAAGAGGACTTACATAGGACCAGTGCTGAAATGCCATCCGGGCCTGGAGATTTATTTACGTCGAGATTTGCGAGAACCCTTTTAACTCCATGTGTTCGAAAAATTATCTGAGGCATGGAACTTAATACATTTTCGATCACGGGAAAAGGTTGATTGCTTTCCGGCAAGGATGAATTCCTTGCAAACATTTCAGCCAATAGGTTAGCTTTGGCAACCGGGTTAGGGTTGAACCGGGTTGAATATCTGGTCATCTTTAATGGGATTGATGAGGAGTTATCCTTTACTCTTCTTACAAATGATCAAAAGCTCTTACTTCCCCTGGGAGAATAAAGAACCTTGGCTCGAAGACGTTGTTCGTACAGAAACTTTTCACGTCTAAGTATTCTGGAACACATGGTTCTTGTCTGCTTGCGTAGCAGATCAGTGGTGGCATTTTTATTTAAACGTCATTTCCTGAACGCTTCCTCTTTGGATCTGACAGCAGTCTTGTATGTCTGGTTAAACCAACTTTTATTAGATGGTTTATCCGAAATAACTTTTATTGGAATAAATGACTTCATTCCAATCAAGATAATATTTTCAATCATTTCAGCCGCAGCATCTATATCGCCATTTAGAAAACAAAGTTTCCAATTGAAATGCTGGAAAAAGTTGTTGAGCTCGGCCCAACGTGCCTTTTCGTATATATATATTGTCCGTTTTGGGGCTGTGGTCGAAGCGACACGAAGAGCGGAATTGTTGTTACAATTGTTTTTACAATTATTTTAAAAATATGGAAGCTGGACCACGATCCTTTTAGTACCTCCCACATAAATTATACGGTCCTACATAAAATTGAAGTATTTATAACATCCACACATATGTTCTCTGAGAGCGAGATTATATATATTAGTCGGATTAGCCGAATTTAGGTATGTAGAGATGATATTAATCCCACAACCACCATATCTATACCGGATTGGACAAAATCGAGCTCTTTATACTCAATTGGGCACAATCGAAATTCCTACCGGATTCGACATTGGGCACAGTTACCATATTCTAAAGGATGTACACAATTCGACATCATTTTGAATCTGAACTTAAGAAAACAAAAATATTTTGATACTGAAAACTTAATTATATTTTAACAAATTATCGTGGTTGCTACCACGCAGAAATAATAACAAGTAAAAAGACGTTAAGTTCGACCGGGCCGAATCTTATATATCCTCCACAACGGAGTGCAGTTAATAGCATTACCGGCATTACATGGAAGTATACTACCATATTAGGAAAATTGTGATGCTTCATTAATAGTTATCAATAGTCATTATTAATAGTTCTCTACTATATCTAAATTTAAAAGTTCAAGTGTAATCGAAAAGTGAACGTTAGGCACCAAGCTCGATTTTCCTCATTTGCAACTTCATGATTCCAGCTATAGCCTAAATATCTGTACAATTTTGATAGGAAAATTTCTAATATGTCTCAGAGTGGTATATACACACCCAATTCCATCGTTTTAGCTACATCCTTGGTACCAGTACCACTCCTTTTTCCATGTTGACCTTAAAAGAACGTATGTAGAAAAATCAATACCAAAATCAATCATGATTATACAGCCGCTTGATTGGTGCCAAATTTATTCTCATTTAGATCCTCAAGGTACGAATATCGAAAGATCTATTTATTTTTCGCGTCTACGCAGTCGAAGAAATGTACACGCCGAATTTCATTATTATAGCTGCAGCCGTTTGGTTAGTACCATTTTTATCCCCATTCGCCCCATTTTCCGGCTTAAAGTACCAATTTCGTAAAAATCCTTTTTGTTTCCCATTTTTACAGTCAGATGAATGTATACAGCGCATTTCATGATTTCAACTTCAGCGGCTTGGTTTGTACCATTTTTATCCCTCTTTTCCATGTGAATCCCTTAAAAGTACGAATTTTTTACGAAAAATCCCTCTATTTTACGTATTTATACAATTAGAGGGATGTAGATTTCAAATTTCATGTTTCAGCTGTTGTCGTATCACTTGTACCATTTTTATCCCTTTTTGTCCCATTTCGCTCGCTAAAACTTGTATTTACTTTTTGGTACTTTTACGCTTCCGGAACAACAAATATTGCGCAAATTGTCCGAATATTGGGGGTATTTTCAGTTCGTGTTTTTCTCTCTGGGCCACTTTCAATCTCAACCGAACTGCAACCATAACACACATTTAGGGAAAATTTGAAACCTCTAGATCATTTCGTTTGACTGCTAGCTGGCTTTCAAAAGACAGACAGGCAGACGGACATGGCTAAATCTTAGAATTTTACCATGACCCAGAATATATATACTTCATGGGGTCTCCGATGAATATTTCAAGGTGTTACAAACCGAATGACAAAGTGAATATACCCCCATCCTTAGGTGGAGGGTATACAAAAGCATTGATTGCTAAATTTATTACTTGTGGTCATAAATATCTGAATTATACCAGGAAACTTCTATAAATAAAAATACCATTGGTCTAATTTAGACCAACTGGAAGAGTTTTGACCTAATTTAAGAATTTATCATCTTAATTTAACCCATTAAAGCCCAACCAAATACTGGTTCAAAATGGGTTAAGAAGAATTTCCAATGACCAAGTATTTATAATACAGAAAGAGCGCACCGGTAGTAGAGTTGGTAGCGTCGGCTATCAGCGTGGGGGTTGTGGGTTCGATTCCCACCAGAGGCTCTGGTCTGTCGCTGCAATAACTAGCTACAATGGTCTTAGTCACCCAGGCTCAATCCCTGGACCCAAAATTAGAATATAAATTTACTTTGTATTGTAATTCATAATAAATAAAATAAAAATAATACAGAATTCAAATTATCAACACATATTCAATTATTTTGATTGATAATATTCGCTGGAAATGCAGCCAATAAGAGTTTGTCGACAGTCAAAAGCATCAAAATTGTTAATATTCACAATTTTAATTTAATGTAATTTTCTAGATTTTTGTTAGATATGGATTTATATAAGAAGTGTTTGTTTAAGCTGCACGAGAACTATCGATATCGATAACTATGGTTTGACAGCTGATAATTTCAAACTATGTTGACATTTCTGTTCAGCGAGGTTTTGTAAGTCATAATGAATCGTTTAAGGGCAGAACAACACTACCAAATTCTTGATATTTCAATAATAAATCTGTTCGAGAAGTTCAGAGTATTTTTATCAAAAAATTGTGTTTTGTGATGACGCACATTTCAGGTTAAATGGATACGTCAGTAAGCAAAATTGCCGTCGTTAGACATCTATCAAAATCGGCATTTTGGTGCGGTTTACACGCTGGCGACATCATCAGTACATATTTCTTTCGAAATGAGGAAGGAGCTGCCGTTACGTTGAATGACGAACGCTATAGAGCCATGCTTACTAAATTTTTCTACAAATTAATCAGATAAACATCAACGACATTTAGTTCCAAAAAGATGGTGCAACTTGCCATACAACGCGTTTAACAATCGGTTTATTGCAAAATCAATTTTGTGTGTTATTTCCAGAACTGGACCGGTTCATTGCCCCCCTCATTCATGTGATTTAACGCCACTGGATTACTTGTTATGGGGTTATGTTAAGTCATTGGTTTAAGCCTACAAACCAGCCACTCTTGAATCATTGGAAGCCAATATTCATGCCACCATTGCTCTTAAAAACACCATTTATATAGTTATTAATTTCATTCATTAAATGCTAAAAACTATAATATTTTTTTTTATTATAAAAATCCTCGAAATTAAAGGTATGACTTGTTAGATCGGAAACGTGGGCTGAGTGATATGAATAGTCGGCACGGTTGGGAGACTAGAGAGAGGATGCACTAACCTTTGTAGCACGCTTTATGTGTGTCATTTTTGGGATACAGTTTCTGCTCCTTTAAATATTAACATTTATCGTAATTAAACGAGATATATGTATACCTTTTGGCAAGAACACACCAAAACCCTAAGCGCAGCTGGATGAAATGGTAGCAATGACCTAGAAGATATAGGGCCTGAGATGAGCTGGACGTTAGAATGTGTGTTTCAACCTGCTACTCTTACAACCACTTAGCCCATAAAACGAAAAATAAACAAGTAAGGAAAGGCTAAAATCGGGCGGGGCCGACTCTATGATACACTCCACTTTCTATCCGTATACAATTTAATTCGGTGAAAAAGCGAAAACGAAAACTAAATCTGACCCGATCTTACCCAATTTCTGCACAGGTGATTTTAGTTCCATTATAAGATTTTGTGCCACAACTTATAATCGAAAAAGTCAAATCTGGAGCGACATTTGTATGGGGGCTATATCTAAATCTGAACCGATCTTACCGAATTTCTGTATATGTGTTTCCAGTTGGATTATAAGATGTTGTGCCAAATTTAAAGAAAATCGGGTACGATATGGGGTTTCTCGAGTCAAATCGGGAGCGAGATTTGTATGGGGGCTATATCTAAATCTGAACCGATCTTACCTAATTTCTGCATATTTGTTTCTAGTTGGATTATAAGATGCTGTGCCAAATTTAAAGAAAATGGAGTACAATATGTGGTTTCTAAAGCGGCAAAAGTCAAATCGGGAGCGACATTTGTATGGGGGCTATATCTAACTCTGAACTGATCTTACCGAATTTCCGCATAGGTGTTTCTAGTTGGATTGTAAGATGTTGTGTCAAATTTAAAGAAAATCGGGTACAATATGTTGTTTCTATAGCGGAAAATGTCAAATCGGGAGCGACAGTTGCATGGGGGCTATATCTAAATCTGAACCGATCTTACCCAGTTTTTCTGCATAGGTATTTCTAGTTGCATTATAAGATGTTGTGCCAAATATGAAGAAAATCAGGTACAATATGTGTTTCTAGATCGGAAAATGTCAAATCGGGAGCGACATTTGTATGGGTGCTATATCTAAATCCGAACCGATTTGCCTCAAATTAAATAGCATTCGTCCTTGATCAACAAGACTTATTTGTGCCAATTTTTCTTAAGATCGGACTATAATTGCGACCTGTAAATCGACTCAGAAAGTGATTCTAAGTCGATCGGTATACTGAACAATGGGTCTATCTCGCTTCCTTTTGGGCGTTACAAACAAATGCACAAAGACATAATACTCTCGTGGAGTGTATAAAAACCGCAATCCATCGCGATTAGAAATATATATGATCAGTCTGCTACATCTCAAATAGGGTATCCAATTGTTCGTACTTTTGGATTACTGTAATCGTTTATTCGAATATACAAAATTTCTAATTAACCAAATAAAATCGACAGCTCTTATTCGAATAATCGAATAAAATTTCCTCTAAATTATTAAAATTTTGATAAGAATATATAAAATATTATTTATACTTTCCAAAATGATATTTCGCCCCAAAAATGTTTGGTAGTATAACATTTCGAATATTCGATTATTTGGTAAGAATTAATCGAATTATTCGTTATTCGAAAATCGGCCGTTTCTGATTATTCGAACAAATATTTGATACAAAATAAAGAGTGATTTTTTTGAGGTTAGGATTTTCATGCATTAGTATTTGACAGATCACGTGGGATTTCAGACATGGTGTCAAAGAGAAAGATGCTCAGTATGCTTTGACATTTCATCATGAATCGTCTTACAAACGAACAACGCTTGCAAATTATTGAATTTTATTATCAAAATGCGTGCTCTGTTAAGAAAGTTCATTGCGCGCTTCCATTTTATGGTCAGTTTAATCGACCCACTGAAGCGGCTATTCGGGCTATTGTGACTAAATTTCGCACCAAATTTACATTGTTGGACATTAAACCACCAACACGCTTACGTAGAGTGCGAACTGAAGAAAATATCGCAGCTGTATCGGCCAGTGTTAATGATGACCACCAATTTTCGATTCGTCGCCGTTCGCACCAATTGGGTCTCTGTTACTCAAAAACGTGGAAATGCCAAAATTGGACTAAGCGGATGGACCACCTAAGACGCAGCCGCGGTCAACATTTAAATGAAATTATCTTCAAAAAGTAAATGTCATGGACCAATCTAACGTTTCAAATAAAGAACCGATGAGATTTTGCAAATTTTATGCGTTTTTTTTTTAAAAAAAGTTATCAAGCTCTTAAAAAATCACCCTTTATTTGACTAAGACTTAGAATAAAATTTAAACCACGCCCCTTTGCCCATATTACAATTTTCAGCCTCTTGCCACGTCCCTTCCACCCACAAAACGAAAATTCAAATTAGGCATCAAATCATAACGATATCGAGGCATTTTTGCCAAAAAGGCGAAAGCGACATCAACAAAATTATACAGGAGAAGGTTTTAATTATGAGTGTGTACTGCAATGGAATTAAGTATATAAGTACAACTTATAATCCGTAGCGCAACTTTGTAATGTTGTACATTATTCAAAGATGATGTAAATGGTCGCCAATTATCGATTTCCATTAAAAGAACGAAAATTAATTGTGGGAACGTAACATTTTGCTGCTGCAACGAAATGACATTAACGATTTTTGATGAACTAATAATTTTTCTTTTGCCACGACCCTCCACCCACAAACAGACAGACACTAAGATTTTATAATATTAATAGGGATTTTTCTGCAATTTTTCTAATTTCAAGATATCTTATTTGTCGGAGCTTAAAATAAAACACAGCTATAATTATTCTCATTATAGCTGGTTAAATCATTGCATTTAAACTATGATTTCCGTAGAAGTTCAGTGTAAAAATCGCACACGAGCACCTTGGCAGGTCCGAAACAGTTGTCTCGTTTGCCTGCAACCAAATACAATAGTTTGTACTATTTTTGGAAGCGGCAGCATGAACGGAATACGCATTCCAGCTCAGTCATCATTAATTTGATCAAATGTTAATCAGTGACAAATCCCAAAATGATGATATTGTCGGCTTAAATTTCGTTTCAAACACACAACATTTGTGGTTTATTGGGGCCATAGTGCAGCAATCATACGATGTAATCACATAACTTGAACCGGGTGTTATGCCTCTTTTATTACATGCGCCAGGTTAGAAGTTAGAATAAATAGCCTATCATTTGGCTTAATTCCCCGCCAATTATCCCCTTTTCAGCGCAGTAACTTTCGTTGTTTTCTTTCCGCGAAGCATCAAGAAAACTTGAGTGTATGAATATTTGTGTTCGTTACACAGTACATTGGAACCGCAGCATCACATGTGTCGGTGTTGCAGAGGAGAAGGATATTCTTAGACGGTCAATGAATGCGCGCATGCGCCTTGTCACGTACTCCAATAAGAACTTGTTCTAGCCACAGTTCTTGTTTTATGCTGAAGTCAATTATGCTTGTAAATATGAAGAGTATAGGAATGATTGTCAATGACCAAACAAGTATACATTAGTGTGGTCCAATCATTAAATCTATTGATAAGATCATTAAAAATCAAATTTTGCAAGTGCATTTGAAGGCGATCGGCATCGATCATTAGAGCTGACGAATAAGATGCAAATGTGAAACAATTTCGGTATACTTCGCACTGTGGTTCATAATCGTTTTCCCCAGGACAAATTCGTCTCGCCGAGAACTAAAATAACGTTTTTGGGGTGCAAAAAATAAATTAAAAAAAACAAACAAGTAAAAAAGGCCGAACTTTTTATACCCTCCACCATGGATTGCATTCCACAGAGGCTGTCGAAAAAATGTAGTTTTTTAATATAACCCAACCAAAAACAAATTAAAATATTGAAAAAATAATTCTATAAATAAATATAATATTTTTATTATTTCAAACCACACTTATAAGGCAAGGCTACCAATACGTTTATACCACATATAAGTTTATACTATATATGTATATAGAAATAATACTTCAAGTCAATTCAAAAAGTAAATATAACAAAGAAATCTTCAAAAAAGCAGTTGGTTGTATTTCCATCCCATTTTAATTCCAAATGTACAAATTTTGAAAATCCATTATCTGACGTACACAGGGCAATATAGCATAACTTCATGATTCAAATTTTTGCCGTAAAAGTAAAACGTACGAATTTGGAAAAATCGTTTTATTATGCGTCAGAGGAATACAACAAATTCCATGATTCTAGCTGCGGTCATTTGGTTAATACCATTTTTATCCCTTTTTCCCCACTATACCCTATACGATTTTCAAAAATCACTTTATTTTACTTGTCTACGGAATTAGAGGGATGTACAAACCGAATTTCATCATTCCAACTATAGCCGTTTAGTTGGTACCATTTTCATCCCACTGTTCCCATTGCATCCCTTGAAAGTACGAATTTGGAAAAACCTTTCTATTTTTCGTGTCTACAGAGTCAAAGGAATGTATACTCCGAATTTCATAACTTTAGCTGAGGTAATTCGGTTGGTACAATTTTTATCCCCCTTTTCTATTTTAACCCCAAAAAGTACGAATTTCGAAAAATCCCTTTATTTTACGTGTCTATGCAATCAGATGAATGTATAGAACGAATTTCATTATTCTAGGTGCAGCCGTTCGGTTGGTACCATTTTTATCCCTCTATTACCATTTTACCCCTTAAAAGTACGAATTTAGGAAAAATATTTTTATGTTATGTATCTACTCAATTAGCTTTAAACAGCAAATTCGTGTTACTAGCTGTTTGATAGGTGCCATTTTTATCCCTTTTTGTCCCATTTCACCCCCTACGAATAAGAAGCAGTTTATGGTGCGCCTTTTTGTTATAGCGGGAATGCGTCAAGTTAGTACAAGCAGACATATTGAAAAAACATGCTTAAATACTGTAAAATATTTGGGGTTATTATGGGTATTTTCAGTCCTTGTGAGGGAAAAAATTTTCCTTCTGGACTGATTTCGCCCAGTTAAAATCTCAACCGATCTACGACTATAAGACGCATTTATGGAAAATTTGGACGTACTAGCTCCTGTAGTTTAGATGCTAGCGTACTTTCAACAGACGGCCATGGCTATATTTTCTTCGAAGTTTATGGCGATCAAGAATATATATACTTTATATGGTCTCAGGTCGATATTTCAAGGTGTTAAAACCGGAATGACAAAGTTAGTATACCCCAATCCTGGAGGTGGAGGGTATAGAAATGATGTTGATATTTCGAACGGTATTTTTTATATGGAGGCCTAGCCGGTCTAATGTATTTTTTGTAAGACAAACTTCTATGCTCCTAGTTCACCCGTTTTTACATAAAAAAAATCCTTTTCCTAATATATCTAGACATGTAGGATACCCAACGATCACCCTCGACCGACTGCGTGAAAATTTACTTGTTTCGATCAACTTCAGGCTATTATTATCACTTATTTTTGCAATAGTTTTCTAAGCCAAACGTTACGATATAAAAAACCCATTTAAGTGTTAATAACTCAAACAAATTTCAAAATTGAACAATGGAACCAGTTTTCTGCCATCGATCCGATCACCGATCAGTGATCACTGTGTTCTGGTCCCACCAAACAAATTATCGACTAGCGTGTGCAGCAATGACTACACAAATATGGTAGGAGGTGGTAGAACGGGTGTGAATGAATACGTCATGAAATCGAAACCACACAAGACAATCTTGCGATTTGGGAATTCCCCAATAGAAAATTAGGTTACGTCGTGGCCAAACAAGTCATTCCATTCCTTTCAAATTTTTGTTTAATTCTCAGATGTTTATTTTTTTTAGCGACACAAAAGTGGAACAGAGTGAAGTACAAACATACATACATACATGTATAAAATTTTCTAATAGAAAGTGTGTGCAAAACTCGGGCACAGAATTTGAATTGCTGATTGAATTTGCATTTGAATACTGGTGAGAACATGGTCATCATTGAAATATGAAACCATATGGAGAGATGCAGAACATCTAAAGTGATGTAAGCGGGATATGATTTGATGCTTTACTACATGGTACTTGTGAATATCTCTTGGAAGTTTTCCAAAACTATATATCCTCCACAAAATATATAAGAGCTCTCCTCAGCCAAATTGCGTATGTCAAAGTAAAAATTGGATACACGTATTCATTTGAATGTTACAGAAACACGAAATGGATACGAAAATCTACAACCGAGAGTGGAATTTGTTCTTAGCATGCTAAGCAATTTGGAGCAACAACGAAGCTCCTTGTGTTCCGAAGTCACAAAACTTTCTAAACACACGCAGAGATAAAACATTTGGAGGCCGTTTGGAATTTTTACCAAATCCTCCATTCAACAATATTATTGGCCCTGCATTCCGCAATATTATTGGCCGATTAGAGGCTGCCAACTTTACGTAGTGCAGTAACATATAGGGAAAACGAGTAAGGAAGGTTAAAGTCGGGCGTGGCCTACCCTATGCTGTAGGATATAAAAAGGTCATTACATTTGAACCGGGTTATATACGATGCAGCTATAACAGCAGAATATACTACAAATTCCATACTTCTATCTGTATTTGTAAGAAAATTTGAACACAAACTTTGAATGGGAGCTATATACAAATCTGAACTGATCTGACCCATGTTTAGCAAAGGTTATCCAGTTGAAATATTAGACGCTTTCCAAAATTTTATGGAGAGTTAAATATGTGGTTTATAGAGCGGAAAGAATAAAATCGGAGGAGACATTTGCATCGCTAAATATAAATCTAAGCTATAAATAAATCTGAACCGATCTATTCTATTTATACCAGAGCTGTTTTTAGTTGAAATGTAAGCTGTTCTGCCAAATTTGAAGAAAATCTGTCAAAGTTTGTGGTTTCTGGAGCGGAAAGAGTCAAATCGGATGAGACATTTGTATGGGAGCTATATCTAAATCTGAACGGATTTGCTTCAAATTAAATAGCGTTCGTCCTTATCCCATACAACTTCGTTGTGCAAAGTTTCATTTAGTTCTAACAACAATTGCGACCTGGACTTTGATTTCAAGAATAGATGGACAGATGGACGGACGGACGGACATCGCTAAATCGACTCAAAAAGTGATTATAAGTCGATCGGTATAATAAACGACGGGTCTATCTCGTTTCCTTTGGGTGTTACAAACAAATGCACAAAGACATTATACCCTGTGGTGTAGGGTATAATTATGATATAATAATGATAATGACGATATTTGTTAAGTGAATTCTGAGTTTTCATTATTGAAATTTTGGGGTAAAATTAGTTTATAAATTTTAAAGACTTATAGTTTGTAACACTCACAAGGAAGGGAGATAGATCCATTGTTAATTATACCGATCGACTTAGAATCAGTTTTTGAATCGATTTAGCAATGTCCGTCTGTCTGACCGTCCGTCCGCCCATCTATTGTTGTAATCAAAGTACAGGTCGCTATTATAGTCCGATCGTAACAAAAATTGGCACGAGATAGTTTTGCGGTCTAAGGACGAACACTATATAATTCAGGAAATCGGTTCAGATTTACATATAGGCTCCATACAGATGTCGCTCCCGATTTGACTTTTTCCTCTCTAGAAACCACATATTTTACTCGATTTGAACAGTACCTTATAATTAAACTGGAAATATCTATGGTCAATTTGGACCAGATCGGTTCACATACAAATTTCTTTCTCCATTTAATTTTTTGCGCTCTAGAGATCACATATTTTAATCAATATTCTTCAAATTGGCACAGTACCTTATAATTCAACTAAAAATATCAGTGGTAAAACTTAGTCAGATCGGTTCAGATTTCCCATACAAATTTCGCCACCAATTAGACTTTTTTCGCTCTAGAAACCACATTTTTATTAGATTGTTATAATAGGAACTCCTGTGGTGAAAATAGGTTAGATCGGTTCAGATTTATATATAGTTCCCATACAAATTTCGCTCCCTGCTTCACGTTTTCAGCCCCAGAAACCACGTATTTTCACCGAATTTCTTCAAATTGAGCATAACACGTTATAAAGAGTGATTTTTTTGAGGTTAGGATTTTCATGCATTAGTATTTGACAGATCACGTGGGATTTCAGACATGGTGTCAAAGAGAAAGATGCTCAGTATGCTTTGACATTTCATCATGAATCGTCTTACAAACGAACAACGCTTGCAAATTATTGAATTTTATTATCAAAATGCGTGCTCTGTTAAGAAAGTTCATTGCGCGCTTCCATTTTATGGTCAGTTTAATCGACCCACTGAAGCGGCTATTCGGGCTATTGTGACTAAATTTCGCACCAAATTTACATTGTTGGACATTAAACCACCAACACGCTTACGTAGAGTGCGAACTGAAGAAAATATCGCAGCTGTATCGGCCAGTGTTAATGATGACCACCAATTTTCGATTCGTCGCCGTTCGCACCAATTGGGTCTCTGTTACTCAAAAACGTGGAAATGCCAAAATTGGACTAAGCGGATGGACCACCTAAGACGCAGCCGCGGTCAACATTTAAATGAAATTATCTTCAAAAAGTAAATGTCATGGACCAATCTAACGTTTCAAATAAAGAACCGATGAGATTTTGCAAATTTTATGCGTTTTTTTTTTTAAAAAAGTTATCAAGCTCTTAAAAAATCACCCTTTACTTGAACTGGAAGAACCTATTGTGTAAGTGGGTTACATCATTCCACATTTGGATATAGCCCCAATACAAATATTCTTCTCCATTTGACAAATTGGGTCAGGTCATATTCGCCTATGATTAGGAAACATTCAAAAATCCTTCCCGTTTTTTATTGTTTATCGAATTGAATTGTATTCTGATAGAAATTGGTTAGATTCGGATAGAAAGAGGATTCGGGTAGAAAGTGGAGTATATCATATAGTCGGCCCCGTCCGAAGGGACGGCTAAAGCCTTTCCTTACTTGTTTGATATTTGACAATGCTTTTATAAAGTTACATTCGCATGAAATATGGAAGGTTTTTGGCGTACCCCTTCTGGTACCTCCCACACAACAACGCGACTATTAATAATATTTTAGAAGTAATCGAAATTTCCACCAAAACAAGGTATAGCGCATTAAAATCGGTCAAGTGTTTCAGGAGTTAAAGGCGACTAAGTGAACACAACTTTTTGGAAAAATCTTATTTTTTCTCTGTTAAATTGGTCATAACTCGTGAAAAAAAATTCTAATTTTTTTTCAAAAAATACGTATACAATATTTTTGCGAGCAGAATGCATACACAAACTTTCAAAACAATCGCAGCTATCGAAGTCAAGAATTGTACTGATTGACATGGAATGATTCATATATTTTTTGATTAATTTTTTCACACTACATAACTTTCACAGATCCCAACTCGGCACTTTCTGCGTGATTCCAATAGTTCATAACTTAAAAAAAATATATATTAAAAAATACTTATAAACGATTTCCAACAGTAGAAGGGGAGTCGAGCCATCAACGTGTTTTTACGATTTTCGTTATCTTTGATATGGAATGGTCGATACAAGGTCTCAGATCGATATTTAAAACTAAACGTTATATATAAAGTTGAACCCAAATCACCGTGGCTATGCTTGTCTGAAGGTACATAATTAGTTGCAAAATAAATCGATGTCCAACCACTGTGCGCCCGAACAACGGGCAATGCAAATTTCAATTCAATTTTTCAAAACCAATTTAAACAAATTACCATTGTTTTGATCAATTAGAAACGATTTATTTTAATACTTCGATTAAAAAATAATTGTTTGATTATGAGAGTATATGTCGGTTTGTTTTGACTTGTTATAATACTATAATTCTTTGAATAATGCTATCTCGTCCAATTTCTCAAGGTTCCCACAATTTTCAAATGCAAATAAGAATATAAAAACAAAATGAAATTTTTGTGTTTGCCAATTGAGGTGTAACATATTTTCGAAAGTATGAGAAAAGTTTCTGCTTAACATTGTAAACAAATGAATGACATTCCTTCAAATGCTGTGATGACACCTCCCCCCACCACAATCGTATACAATAGATTATCGCCTTGACGCAGCCATCTTCGATAGTAGACGTGTTTTATTTACCACAACTTGATTATACCTAAGATACAATTTCAAGATTTTTAAATTTTATAAAATGGCTTTGAATGCTGAAAAGTGCTTACTAATTTCAACAGAAACAATTTGGTTTGGTTGTGTTAACATTTTGAGATCAAAAATTATGCCACTATAACTCTAAGGGGACATACCTTTTATCTTATAATTTGAAATGTTCAAAAATCATTTTTGAATATTTATAATATTTTTTAATTTAATTTTAAATTTGCAGTAGTTTTTGAATTTCATTTAATTTGTCATTATCTTCTCATGTAACTTGTTCTTATTTGCAATCAAAAACACTTTTTGAAATTTCTAAAATCCTAACTATTTATAGAATAAATTCAGTTAAGCGGTGACAAATAAAACACGCCTATTGACATACTTGCATATGAGTGGTTTAGGACAGCGTTAGTCTAGAGCTCATCGGCAGCACTGTACATATTTCCCTATTGGTTGTTAGCTGTACACCTACAACGGTCTCGTACAAATAAGAATTTTGTTCTATATCGATATTCTCGGGTAAATATGAAAGTCGTTAACATCATTTTGTTTGTTTCTATGGAATATTATCATGCAAACATGAGAAAAGGCAAACGTGGTATATTTTGTATCTACTTAGATTTATATTTGTCAAATATAAATGTCGGTGTGTCATTAGCTTGGGAATAGTTCAAAATGCCATCAGTTTACGATCAGTCGCTGCTAAATATTATAATATTACTTTGTTAGCAAGCACAATTTAGATGTTAGTCCGATAGGTAGACAAATGTAATAGAACAATCAAAAAGGGGCTAAGTTCGTATATGCTAGAGTATTAGAGTGCATAATTCAGAATTTAATATCAAAAGTTGACCAATAAAAAAAGGAATTAAAAAACATTTGATATTTGTCAAAATCATAATCATCATTATCTTATATACCCTCCACCATGGATTGCATTTCTCAGTATTATCGGCAGAATAGAAGCTGTCCACTTCAATACAAGATTAGGAAAACAAGTAAGGAAAGGATAAAGTCGGGCGAGGCCGACTATATGATACACTCCACTTTCTATCGGAATACAATTCAATTCAGTAAAAAAAGTGAAAACGGGAAAATTTTTTGTATGCTTCCTAATCACAGGTTAATATGACCTGGTCCAATTTGTCAAATCGAGAATAATATTTGTTTCGGGACTATATCCAAACATGGAATGAAGTGACTAACTTTCACAATAAGTTCTTCCAGTTGAAGTAAAACGTGTTATGCTCAATTTTAGGAAATTCTCTGAAAATACGCGGTTTCTGGGGGAACGAAATTTGTATGAGAGCTATATGTAAATCTGAACCGATGTGACCCATTTTCACCGTGGGTGTTTCTAGTTGAAATATAAGATATTTTGCAAGACTGGAAGAAGATCTGTTAAAATATGTGGTTTCTAGAGCAGAAAAAGTCAAATCGGGAGCGAAATTTGAATGGGAGCTATATATAAATCTGAACCGATCTGACTTATTTTCACCATAGTTGTTCCTAGTTTAAATATAAGATGTTTTGCCAATTTTGAAGAAAATATATGAATTCTAGAGCGGAAAATTAAAATTGGGAGCGAAATTTATATGGGAGCTATATATAAATCTGAACCGATCTAACACATTTTTACCACAAGTGTTTCCAGTTTAACTATAAGATGTTTTGCTAATTTTGAAGAAAATCTTTTGAAATATGTTGTATCTAAAGTGAAAAGAGTCAAATCGGGAGTGAAATTCGTATGGGGGCTATATCTAAATCTGAACCGATTTTCTTCAAATTAAATAGCGTTCGTCCTTGTTCCGAAAAACTTCATTGTGCAAAGTTTCGTTTAGTTCTGGCTACAATTGCGACCTGTATCGTGATTACAACAATAGATGGACAGACGGACAGACAGACGGACATTGCTAAATCGACTCAGCAAGTGATTCTAAGCCGATCGGTATAATTAACAATGGGTCAATCACCCTTCCTTTTGGGTTTTACAAACAAATGCACAAAGACATAATACTCTCGTGGAGTGTTTAATTATGATGTTATGCTGATAGCAATATTTGTTAAATAAATTGTAATGTTTCATTATTATAATTTTGAAATAAGATTAATTAATTAATTTATAGACCACGCCCACTTATATGTCGTGTCTACAAATATATTTTTATCAAAGAAATTCTTCAGAAATGCAAAGTACGAATTTCGAATGTATGCACCCACTTTTACTATTTTAGCTACAGCTGTTTGATTAGTAGAGATGTGCGCGTGAGTGATTATTGGCTCACGTTCACGCACGCTCACGAAGGAAAAAAATTAAATCACGCACGTTCACGCACGAAGATTTTTTCGTTACTCACGTTCACGCACGCTCACGTGTGTAAAATAAATTTTGCTCATGATCACGCGTGATTCACGCGTGAATCACGTGATTCACGTAAATCACGCAAACAATTTCCACAAAGATATACATTTTAAATCGAAATGTGTAACGCCCCGCAAATCCGAAAATTATTTAATTTAAATATTTAAAACACTCTACGTTTGCGTTGTTTGTTTTAAATTCATATTTTTAAAATAGTATGCAATATTACAGTGGGGTATACCGTATAGTTTAACGCAAAATAAGTTAGAAATCGGACACTGACATAAAATACAAGTAAAAATAAACACAGCATTAATTGAATTAACACTAAAGACATAAATTCAGTGCATAGTGTTGGTGCAGGAAATGCTTACTTAAATAATAGAAAAAATAGATATTATACCTACACTGAAGCACTCTGTTTTAGAAATAAATATGTCTATGACTTTTACTTTGAATGGAAAATTTGACATTTTTAAACGAAATTAAATGAAAATAAAAAAATTAATAAATATGTGCGACTCACGAAAAAATCACGTGATTCACGCAGAAATTAGACTCACGCACATTCACGCACGAACATTTTTTCGGTCCTCACGTTCACGCACGCTCACGTGAGTAAATTAAGTGAATCACGCGTGAACGTGAGCAATTTTGTACATCTATACAGTTGTACGAATGTACATAACGCATTTCATTCTAGCTGCAGCCAGCTAGTTAAATAAATAAATTGTAATACTTCATTATTATAATATTAATAGTCCAATACTATATAATAGTAAGAAAAAGTGAATATGAGGCAGCGATCTTAAAAATATGTCTTAAATATCAGGTGCGTTGTCAGTCGTTATTAGGTAGAAACAATTTGCCTCAGGTCCAATTTTCCAATTTGCAATTTCTTGATTCCAGCTACAGCCAAAATGTCTGCACCATTTTGATAGGAAAAGTACTAATATTGAAGATCCAAAATATTTCGCATTCACATGTACACATCTAATTTCACGATTTTAGCTACAGCTCGATACCAGTTTTATTTTTTTCATTTTCGCTCTAAAAGTGCGGATTTGGATAATCAGCCAGACGAATTTCATGATTCTAGCTACATCCGCTTGAATGGTGCCAAATTTAATCCCATTTAGATCCTGAAGGTACGAGTATCGAAAGATCTCTTTATTTTTCGTGTCTACGCAGTCAGAGCAATGTACACAACGATTTTCACTATTTAAGCCGTAGCCGTTTGGTTGGTACTATTTTTATGCCCATTTCCCTATATTCGTCTAAAAGTACAAATTTCGAAAAATTCCTTCATGTTTCGCGTCTATACAGTTAGATGAATGTATACACCGAATTTCATGATTTCCCTCTTTTTCAATCCTTCTACTTTAAGTGTTTACGCGATTAGATGGATGTACACACCGAATTTCGTGATTCTAGTTTTTGTCGTATCATTGGCACCATTTGTATCCCTTTTTGTCCCATTTTCCCCGCTACACCACCTCGAGGACTAGGGTATTACAAGTTAGTTTTCCGCCAAATGTTTGTAACACCAAGAAACAATCGAGCTAGACCTACCTTTAAGTATACGGATGGCTTAGAATCGCCATCAGAATCGATTTAACGATGTCTGACTGTCCGTATGCTGACCATCTAAGCTTGTTCGCTCTCTACAGGCACCGATTGTTGTCTGATTGTCATGAAATTTGGCTATGGACGATTGGTATTGAATTTGGGGAAAATCGGTTCAGATTTATATATAGCCTCCAGTCAAACATCCTTATAATTTACACTAATACTGCTCTAGAATACACATTTTACATGGGATCATGACCAAATTTTCAGGATCGTGTTCTATTGGAACTAGAAACAGCTAAAGTGGAAAGTGGTCCATGTTTTGATATAGCCCTCATACAAATATACCTCCGATTTACAATATTACTGCTCTAAAATGCACATTTTACATCGGATCTTGATAAAAATTTCCACACAATGTTACATTTATACTAATATTTTGAAAGCCATGTATATATGGAAAAACAAAGTTCTCAAAAAATCGCTGAACTTTGTTTATTTCTATAAGAGCATCAAAAGTAAGTTTTGTGTAGCGTCCGTTTCAATGTAATTTTTTATAATTTTATACTAATTTGTACTAAATACTGACGATACATTTTTAAAATGTAGTACTCTTTAAGAGCTTTAGAACACTAAATAGTTTCTTTCTTGTTTTTGGCATAGTTTAAGGCGTGCGAATGCCGGGCCACTGGGAGATACCCATATGTATGGTAGGCCTAAAGATTGCATTCAAAGCCACTGTTTCCGCTGCTGCGATACTACACCACTGCTTCTATGCGAAAGTGACCATTTGCAGCCAACGTAATTATCTTTACGTGTATATGATACAAAAGGCACTTTTGACGAAAATTCGAGTACTAAAACTCGAACAATTTAAGAAATATACATAAAAATAATTTGTGTTTACTTTGTGAATCAGTATGCCTTAAATCACATAAAAAATAAACATTTTGCCTAAAAATATTTATTGTGTTTAATAGTAATAATTATTAGTAATAATAATACTAGTTTATTTGCTTAATAATTTAATAATAAACACAATAGTAAGTAGTGTTGATTTGCATTAGCGTTAGTTAGGGTGTTGTAGTAGCAAGCGGAAGAGAACAAATAACTACATTTTTAAAGAAGAAACATGGTTGCAAATAACAATAACGGATTATGCTCCACGATTATATATATATATTTATTCGTCTCGACTGAAATTAACATAATGTTTATTTGTTAAGTAACGATGTTGCAGCTGTTTAAAGTCGTAATACAATTCAAACTACTGCAAACATGTTTAAAATCAGACCATATTTTATGATAAACTATTAGTAATGCCCGGCAAAAAATGTCATTGGCTAAAAATGTTAATAAAGTCATAAACTCCCGCAACGCCAAATACCTGAAATCCATACATGGTGGCAAAGACATTTTTGTGTAAAGGTCACAATGAGATAACATAATAATATAATACACCGGCTAAAACGGTATACATCCGCTGGCAAGGTCTATTTAGGACGGGTGTGTGTAATTTACATAAACTTGTGCAAAACAAATCAATTTATGCATGGGCTAATATCGCAAGCAAGAGCAAAGAAACTTATTCATATTAGTTCAAGCGGTTGAAGTTGGAGATAGGAAAGTTTGGAGTAAATTGCAGAAGATTTCAGTGTGCTGGGACCGAATATAACAATATAATAGTTCTATAAATGTTGATAAATCTAGCCTTTTTGTTATTTTTGTGATTTCAGAAAATTATTATATTCAAAAAAACAATTCTTTGCACTCCTAAATACTTTAAAAATAAATAAAAACTACTTCCATTCTGTATAGTTTGAAAAAGTGAAAAAAAATAAATATTTCTCAAAGCTTCCACGACACTTCCCTCACAATGAGTTGATTGATGAGTGATTGTTCATAATAACGTTTAAAGTGTTTCGGAAAAATCTCCCGACGAATGAATCTTAGATTATTATTCCAATACTTTTTAAACTTTTACTAGTTTTTTATAAGTTCATTAATATGTTCGGGTATAAAACTCTTTTTTACTATTTGTAACAGCTGGAGGATAAAGATTCGGGGATTAGTTCTCTAAATATTTGTTTTAAATTGGTAAAAGTTTGAAAAAGATTATACTTGAATACCTCTTTTTAAAATGTATTTTTTTTTAATTTATAAAGGTCAAAACAGATTTCCTTTAAAATTAATTTAATGTTCACAAATCCATAATTTTGAACCGATTTTAATGAAATTTGATTTATTCTTTGTTTGTTCTAACTACTTGGTATAAAATTGGTCAGGTGGCTTTAGATCTTAATATACACTTTATATATCTGCAGAGCGGATCAAAGAAAATTATTGTTTTTTGAATATTTTTGCTGATCATAAAGCTTATACAGAGAGAAGTATACTGTGTTGAAGAGGCTTAGTTCCTTTACGTCTAAATTCCATAACATAGTTAATATATTTTGACGCACGAAGATGCGTTTGAAAGATACTTCCTTATGGATTTTTAAATTTTTTTAATTCCAAAAAATAATATTTTTTGAGAATACAAGAAAAATAATAATAATATATTTAATTTTTATATATATATTTCGATTTTAATTATATTCTAACTTTGGTATAAAGTGTTTGATTTCAACTGTAAAGAAATAATTTACATTTTAAAATTTCAAAAATTGCTACTCAGATATTTTTCTTAAAAGGTAAATGCACTCGCACTTTTTTAATGCCAATTAGCTACAAAAATACATTCCGAATTATAAAAATATGTGAAATATTATATTTATATTTTAGTTGTTCATAAAACTGGCAAAAACAGCAAAAATCTATCTATCTACTCAATTTTTTTTTTTACTGAACCAACACTCAGGGGATGTCCCCTATAAATGCAGTGCATTGCGTTGGCGGAAGGAAGATAAGGTAATAAGAAGGTATTTTGCAATTGACTAAAATGATTCAGATAGGACATTAAATTCTGAGATGATTTTCGCAAAGTCATTCGAGATCAAATTCCCTTCAATGATGGAGTGATCGAAGTGCTGACAGGTCGTTGGCCAACTGTGCGTGAATGAAGCTGCAATTCAACGATCACTGCCATAGCTGCTACAACAAAGAAGAAGAAGGGACAGTCGAGCACTTTTAATAAACCGACGGCAAGCATTTACTAAACGACATTGTAAAGATATCGAAAATTGTTATTTGAGATGTAATGAAATATCTCAATCTTTCAGGCTGGATATGACAGACCTTTCCAAGAGGTGTGGTCCATTCAAAACGGTGCATTCACTACTTCACACTCATTTGAGAATTGCCAAGTATGGATCCATTTTTATACCCTCACTTTGGTATATATCATTTGGGACAGAAAAAAGACACTAAGACAAAAGAGACTAAGTATGTTTAGACCAAATCCGTTTCACGACTTTTTAAATTGTTTGAGCCATGTCCGTCCGTCTGGCTGGTTAGTGTACATTAGGATGGGTCACGAAAATAAATTACAGCGGATTGGATTGTTTAATGATGATCTACAAAAGATGTCGGCACTGAGTCAAGCCATATTTCTTAGAAACATTTTGTAAGAGGTGTAATAAAAAAATAAATCGGAGGAACCAATACCTTTCGAATGATGCCTAAATGATGAATATCGGACGAAAAATGACGTCACTGACTCCATTTTTGTTAAATAACTGAATGCAGGCGATGGTTTTCACTTCCAAAATGTTCAAATACTTTACTGTAGCTAATTAAATTAATTAATTTGACTGTAGCTAATTAAAAAAAGTTTTCAGTAGTCACTGTGAAAATCCACACAAAATTACTATAAACGTCCAATAATTCGACCAATAAGTTACTCTAAGACAAGAATCAAAAATTTTATTTAAAGTGCTTTCGAGGGTATATTATTTCAGAAAAAAAAAAATAGGAAAAAGTTTAACACAAAAAAAAATACACCGGAAAACATGATTTTTAGGAGCTTTTAGCTCACAGATGGCTTGATCTAGGAACGTACTATTTAGCAAATCATCATAAAACAATCCAAACTTTATTTTCGTCGGGTGACTGGAACTTGTTTTTCCATTTGTATGGACGGCGACCCAGCCTAGTGTACATGATAACTCTCAAAAGGGGCTAAGGAATCAATTCAAACTTTAAACATGGTAATGTTTTTGCCAAACTTAGTTTAAGTTCGAAGATGGACGAAGTTGCCACGCCCCGTCTGGAACCTACCACACAAATGACCCACATTTCTATGATAAATTACAACTAATGGATCTTCGAAATCCGCTCTATTTTGGTATTTGATATTTTCTAAATGGCGGGTTTTGGTACACTCCTTCCCACACAAATCACTCTAAACTGCATAAAATTAAAGATGTTATAACATATATACGGATGATCGGAATATTGTAAAATTCGATATTTGGCAACGCTTTTATTGAGGCTACATTCGCATGGAATATGGGCGAAATTGCCACACTCCTTCTGTCACTTTATGTACATTAACTTTGGCTACAATAAAACCAATATAACATCCATACGGGTAGTCATTCAAGCATTCACAATTTGATATTTGAAAATGTTTTTATAATCAATTTAAACATAAAATATATTTACGCTTTAGCCACGCCCCTTCTTGTATCTCCCACACAATTGTCTCTATTCCAGGTAAAATTAAATGTTTTATAACTCCTTTACCTATGCCTGAAATCCATTATGACTTCATATATGATCATCTTTTTACAATTAATAACAATAATAATAATTAATTAATAAATCCGGCGCTAAGCAAAATTTAAGTCCTTCCATACACATGTTCTCTGACAGTGAGGGCATATATAAGTCGTTTAAGCCGACTGCCGCTTTCGTACTTGTTTTTAAATTAACTGGAACTTAACTCTGTTCTAAGCAAAAATGGAAAATATATATCACATGGGCGAATTGAAACAACTGTCACGAGTGAAGATAGGACGATTGGATTGTTAACATTTTTCAAAGCTGACAAAAACACAAATGTGAATAGAAAAAATCCAAAATTTGTATATGAAAAGAAAGGTCAATAAATTATGAATTAAATAAAAATCGAATCATATCATTTCCAAAAGTAGTTTTTTTCCGGAACACTCTTGACACTTGTTTCAACTCGACCAAAGATATCTTCCTCTTTTGGTATTTTTGCTTACAACAGAGTAACATTTTCCACAAATTGAGCATTATTAGTTCTAAGCATATGCAAGTTTGTCAAAATATATATTCTAAAAGCCACAGAATTATTAAAAAAATCTTAAAATAAGATCTATTAGCCGCTTTTCTTGTCGACACAGATATAATATGAAATATGTATATTCAAAGTTCGAGCGAAGGGACCTCAAAATCGTTCATATATTATTTTTGAATAATTTTTGATATGACAAAATTGTAAATTTTATTGGATCTTTATACTGGTTATTTCAATTGAGTTTGATGTTTTCGGACATATCATTTTAGGACTTTTTTGTTGATCTCTCGGCTAATTTGCAGAATCATATTTGGTCAGTTTTCAAAACTGATAAACAATTTAATTTAATTAATTTTTCCCCTGCAGATTTTCTAAGTTATTTTAATGTTTATTTACAGAATCACACACATATCAATCACATTAAACATTTCCCAGTACGCTATTCATCCGCTATAGCAAAAAGCAACAAGTTTCTAGTTTTGTAACACTGCGAGTTCACGACTTCCCTTACCGCATCGCCATGATATTGAAAAAGTCCTCATCACTTGCATGACTGAGTCAGAGAGAACTAACTATACAGCAACAACAACAAATTGTCAATGGCAGTGACAATTTGAAACACTTGCCAAATTTATACGGCTGCTTAAAAATGTCAAAATAGTTGTTTTTATCGGTTTTGAAAAAGACCGTTAAAATTGCAATACAATTCGCCGCTTAAATGACCATATAATTTTGGGTATTACTTTAAATTATGAATTTAAGACGTTTATTCTCAAATATAATTCGATAATATCCACACTGACCTTAATCGGAATTACGTTATTGAAATTGTAAACAACGGAATCGAATTGAATAAAATAAAATAAAATGATAACGTTAATAAACGATGATAATCATAATATTGACACTTTTGATTAAACGTTTTAACACTTTTGTTTGTTTTTTTTTTTTTCATATGTATTTACTTGCAACAGGGGAAAAACTTACTTGCAGTTTTCGATGAAGTTGTAAATAATTTCATTTTTGTTTAGATGACAATTTTCGAACACAATCAATATACACAAAATTAGTTTTTATTATTATTATCTATGATTTCTATAAATATATTGTATATTTATTTCTTGCACGGCCTTTATAGCATTTGATTTTTTATTTTTCCTCGTTTTATATTTTTGTGTTTTACTAACACTTTCCGCATGTGTTGTTGTTTGTTTTTTTCTTTTTGTTGCTTGCAAAATTTTCCGTTTCTATTCCTTGTGCATTAAACGCATTCGCATATTTTTTCCCGATATTTTTATCCGTTTCTTGTGCTCCTCGAACTTCTAAACAGCTCGAGTTATTTAAAATCAATGCTTTTCTCGTACAATGCGACTAACCCTTTTATATAGACTTTATCGAGTCAACCGGTCTGTCACTATTTAAGCCGAGATTTGTTTTTGTTTTCTACCTCAATTTCGGCAAACAGCAGCACAACAACTATTGCTGCGCTAGTGTACGGATGTATGAATGGACGGACGCACGAACGGGCGTACGACGCGTCGCACTAGGCAGCAGCAACACAGTTCTTGAAGCGACGTTGTTGTCGTTTCTTAGTTGGCTCTAAACCCTGCTCTGCTCTGCTATACTCTTTACACTCAACGCTACACTTGTCTAGTTCGGCTAAACGAGAAAACTTAAAGCGTTAAAAGCACTGTAAAGTCAACAGCAACAAATACAAAATTCTTGCTGACCACTTTGTGCCGGCGCATGCGTGATTGTGTGCACTGAGCACCACCAAGCTGAGCTTACTTACCCGCGAACTCATTTTGATCTCCAGCAGTCATTTAGTTTGCAGAGACCGGCACATTTTTGGGGGTTGTCATAACATAACGTGAGCCAATGTCATTAAACTTCATACAGGTACGTACATTAGGCTGGGTCACGGAAATAAATTGCAGCGGTTAACCCCCAGAAATGAAGATCGGATTGTTTACTGATGATCTGCAAAATATTAACCCGGTGACGAAGGTCAAGCCATCTGTGAGCTAAACGCTCCTGAAAACACCTCTAAAAATGATGTTTTTCCCGTGTAATTTTTTTATGATGTTTTTCTGAATTAATAGACCATTGGGAGCACTATAAATAAAAATTTGTATTCTTGCCTTAGAATAATTCATTGGTAGTATTATTGGACGTTTATATTGACTTTTTTGTGGTTTTCAAGGTGACAGCAAAAAACTCATATTTCTTGGAAACATTTTGTAAGAGTTGATATGAAAAATAAATAGAAGGAATTAATACCTTTCGAATGACACCTAAATGATGAATATCGGACGAAAGATTACGTCACTGACTCCATGTTTGTAAAATAATTTAATACAGAAGATGGATTTGCAGAACAAACAAATTCAAACTCTTTTTACAAAAATGAGCACAGCGGCGTCAATTTAATTCCAATGTTCATCATTTAGGCATCATTCGAAAGGTATTGACTGCCGCTATTTATTTTTTATAAAATATTAACACCAAATACGAAAAAATTCTCAGTTGTCACTGTGAAAATCAACAAAAAATTACTATAAACGTCCAATAATTCAACCAATAACTTACTCTAAGACAAGAATCAAAATTTTTATTTAAAGTGCTTTCAAGGGTCTACTATTTCAGAAAAAAAATGTAACTCAAAAAATTACATCGGATTAGCTTACAGATGGCTTGATTTAGGAACGTAATATTTTGCAAATCCTCATTAAACAATCCAAACTTTATTTTCGTGGGTGACTGGAACTTTTTTTATACACTCCACGAGAGTATTATGTCTTTGTGCATTTGTTTGTAACACCCAAAAGGAAACGAGATAGACCCATTGTTAATTATACCGATCGTCTTAGAATCACTTTCTGAGTCGATTTAGCAATGTCCGTCTGTCTGTCCGTCCGTCCGTCCGTCCGACCGACCGTCCGTCCATCTATTCTTGTAATCACGATACAGGTCGCAATTGTAGACAGAACCAAATGAAACTTTGCACAACGATGTTTTTCGGGATAAGGACGAACGCTATTTAATTTGAAGAAAATCGGTTCAGATTTAGATATAGGCCCCATACAAATGTCTCTCCCGATTTGACTCTTTTCACTCTAGATACCACATATTACAACAGATTTTCTTTAAAATTGGCAAAACATCTTATATTGTGACTAGAAACACCTGTGGAAAAAATGTGTTAGATCGGTTCAGATTTATATATAGCTCCCATACAAATTTCGCTCCCGATTTGACTTTTTCCGCTCTAGAAACCACATATTATATCAGATTGTCTTCAGATTTGGTAAAACATCTTATATTCCCACTAGAAACTCCCATGGTGAATATCGGACAGATCGGTTCAGATTTATATATAGCTCCCATACAAATGTTGTTCCCGATTTGACATTTTCCTTTGTAGAAACCACATATTGTACTCGATTTTCTTTAAATTTGGCACAACATCGTATAATCTTACTAGAAACACCTATGCAGAAATTGGGTAAGATCGGTTCAGATTTAGATATAGCTCCATATAAATGTAGCTCCCGATTTGACTTTTTCCTCTTTAAATGCCACATATTCTAATCGATTTTCTTTAAATTTGGCACAACATCTTATAATCTAACTAGAAACACCTGTGGCTAAAGCGGGCTAGATCAGTTCAGATTTAGATATAGGCCCCATACAAATGTCGCTCCCGATTTGAATTTTGCGCTCTAAAAACCATATATTGTACCCGATTTTCTTTAAATTTGGGACAACATCTTATAATCCAACTAGAAACACTATGCATAAATTGGGTAAGATCGGTTCAGATTTAGATATAGCCCCCATACAAATGTCGCTCCCGATTGGACTTTTGCCGCTTTAAAAGCCGCATATTGTGCTCGATTTTCTTTAAATTTCGCACAACATCTTATAATCTAACTAAACTATACTATGGTGAAAGTGGGTAAAATCGGTTCAGATTTTAATATAGCCCAAATTCAAATGTTGCTCCCATAAGTTTAACCGATTTTGGCCAAACTATACATTTTATATTTCACCTATTTCGTGCCAGGTTCACAAACAAATGTCCTTTCCGATATAAAATTTTTTGTCAAACACATACATTTACAGGATACAAAAAACCTTCCCGTTTTCACTTTTTCACCGAATTGTATTCGGATTGAAAGTGGAGTGTATCATAGAGTCGGCCCCGCCCGACTTTAGCCTTTCCTTACTGGTTCTATTTGTATGGACGGCGACCCAGCGTAATGTACATATGTGTATCAATATATCATACACATGTCCATACAGACACTGGTGGGCCTAAGTGCTGGGAGTAGTTATGATCCCAGGACAATATCCCAGTTCAAATAAAATATTAATTTTTATTTTTATTTTCAGGTTTATGTTTGACATTTGCAAAATGGGACGCTATATCCTCGAACAAAATTGAATTGAGAATTTTTGTGACTATGTAAATAAGTAAAATTGCAGCATATGGGGTTCAGAGAAAGCACGCGTGACTATTGAGAAGCCAATGCAGCCACAACGAGTCAATGTTTAGTGTGGATTTTGGGCTGTACTGAAAAATTGGGTTGATCCGATGAGGTACTGCCGAGCCAATCGTGGTAGTCATATGAATGCTACTGTGTTCCATTATTAAATGACAAAGTTCAAACTTTCCAATAAAACCAGAAAGTTGACAAAGTAATCAGTACTTTTTTATAGCCGATTCTAAATTAAAATTTTACATAGCACACCTATACATTTGGAGCATTCCACAAAAAAGGGCAACGATGAACCATTTTACTAATATTATGTTCATACCTTCCGCCACAGGATGGTGATACAATTTGTATGCTATGTTTGTCATTCCGTTTGTAACACCTTGAAATATCGACCTGAGACCCTATATACATACCTATACATTATATTATTGAGCGTCATAAAATCCTAACACGATCTACTCATGTTCGTCCGTCTATTAAGAGTACGCCAGCATAAACGAAAGGAGCTTGGATACATAATATAAGTATAACATAAGTAAGTATTTTTTTCCAAATTCGTACTTTTAATGGCTAAAATGAGAATAGAGGGATAACAATGGTACCAACCGAAAGGCTGCACCTATAATAATGAAATTCATTGTTACATTCCTCTGATTGCGTAGTCATGTAATATAAAGGGATTTTTAGAAATTTGTGCTTTTAGGAGGTAAAATGGAAAAAGGGGGTAAAAATGTTACCAACCAAATGGCAGCGGTTAGAGTCATGTGAACTCGGAGTATACATTCCTCTGACTGCATAGACACGAAAAATAAAAAGGGTTTTCCAAATTCGTACTTTCAAGGGATGTAATGGGAACAGGGGGATAAAAATGCTACCAACTAAACGGCTACAACTAGAATGATGAAATTTGGTGTGTATATCCCTCTAATTGCGTAGACACGTAAAATACAGGTATTTTCGAATATCAAACTTTTAAGGTGGTAAAATGGGAAAAAGAGGATAAAAATGGTACCATCAAAATGGCCGCATCTAGAATAATGGAATTCGGTGTATACATCCATATGACTGCATAGACTCGCAAAATAAAAAAATCCAAATTCGTATTTAATTTTACGACAAATATAGGTATGGCCATGAAGTTAGGTTGTCTTGCACTATGTACGTGAGAGATAATGGATTTTCAAAATTTATACTTTTGGAAGTAAAATAGGATGGAAATACAACCAACCAAACAGTTGTAGCTGAGAATGCACCCAGTGTCCACAAATATTTAAGGTTTTTAAGATTTTTTGTAGATTGATGCCTTATATTTACATTTTTAATTGACTTGAAGTATTATTTCGATATATATAGTATAAACATATTGGCAGGCTTGTCTTACAAGCGTGGTTTAAAATAATTAAAATTTTATATTTATTTATATTCTTTTTTACAATATTTTGTATACACTCCACGAGAGTATTATACTATGTCTTTGTGGATTTGTTTGTAACACCCAAAAGAAAGCGAGATAGACCCAATGTTAAGTATACCGATCGACTTAGAATCACTTTTTGAATCGATTTAGCAATGTCCGTCTGTCTGTCCGTCCATCTATTGTTGTAATCAAAGTACAGGTCGCAATTATAGTCCGATCGTAACAATAATTGACACAAGTTAGTTTTGCGGTCCAAGGATCCTATTCAATTTAAAGAAAATCGGTTCAGATTTAGATATAGGCTTCATACTGATGTCGCCCCCGGTTTGACTTTTTCCGCTCTAGAAACCACATATTTTACTCGATTTGTATCAAATTTGTCACAGTATATTACAATTAGACTAGAAAATCTGTGGTTAATTTGGGCCAGATCGGTTCAGATTTAGATATAGCTCCCGTACAAATTTCGTTCTCCATTTAACGTTTTGCGCTCTAGAGATCACATATGTTAACCAATATTCTTCAAATTTGGCACAGTACCTTATAATTCAACGGGAAACATCTGTGGTCAGAGTTATTCAGATCGGTTCAGATTTAGATATAGCTCTCATACAAATTTCGCTCCCAATTTGACTTTTTCCGCTCTAGAAATCACATATTTTACCAGATTGTTTTTAAATTTGAGCAAAACGTCTTATATTTAAACTAGGAACACCTGTGGTGAAAATAGGTTAAATCGGTTCAGATTTATATATAGCTTCCATTCAGATTTCGCTCCCGATTTGACTTTTTCTTCTCTAGAAACCACATATTTTAACAGATCTTCTTCAAATTTGGCAAAAGATCTTATGTTTCCACTAGAAACACCCATGGTGAAAATGGGTCAGATCGGTTCAGATTTATATATAGCTCCCATACAAATTTCGCTCCCGGCTTGACTTTTTTCGCCCCAGAAACCACGTATTTTCACCGAATTTCTTCAAATTTAGTATAACAAGATATACTCGAACTGGAAGAACCTATTGTTTAAGTGGGTCACATCATTCCAGTTTGGATATAGCCCCGATACAAATATTCTTCTCGATCTGACAAATTGGGTCTGGTCATATTAGCATATGATTAGGAAGCATACAAAAATCCTTCCCCTTATCTATTTTTTACCGCATTGAATTGTATTCGGATAGAAAATGGAGTGTATTATATAGTCGGCCTCGCCCGACTTTAGCCTTTCCTTACTAGTTATTTTTGTTTTGGTTTGGCTATATTAAAAATTTAACATTTTCCCGTAATTTTATTGCATTTCTACGAAATTCGACAGCCTCTGTGGAATGCAATCCATGGTGGAGGGTATATAAAGTTTTTACTTGTATTGTTTTGGTTTGGCTATTTAAAAAAAATAAATGTTCCTGTAATGTTACTACACTTATACGTAAAATCGACAGCCTCTGTGGAATGCCATCCATGGTGGAGGGTATATATAGGTTTCGGCCCGGCCGAACTTAACGCCCTTTTCAATTTTTTTATATATTGTTGCACATGCATTGTGGAATGACATACTGTTCTAAAAGAGTCTATAAATAGTGTATTTTATAGAGTAGCAACAAGTAGACTTTTTTGCAAGGTCGTTGTCACTATCTTTTATTGGCTATAATCTAAATTTAGTTTCTCAGTTCAAGTTTATGGTTAATTGTATTTAACTGCCATTATAAAAAATGCATTAAAAATAGTGATATTTTATTAGAGATATTTGATCGTAAAAAATCTGGCTAGCTCACTAATGGACAGTGGGTCAAGGCATTAAACAATCGAGAGAAAAATCCAAAAATTTAAGCTTAAAGTAAGTTGTTTGAATTATTTCTATTAAATACGTTTAATTTCGACTGTAATCGCGTTTATAAATGTTTGAAAATAAGTACTACACACAGTCAGAGGAATATATACAACAAATTTCATTATTTTACCTGTTGGTTGGTACAATTTTTATCCCTCTGTTCCCTTAAAAGTACGAATTAAAAAAACATTTACGTTTTTACTCAATACACACCGAATTTCGTATTTTCATCTGTTGTTGTTTTTTCTTGTTGTACAATTTTTAGACCTTTTTGTTCCATTCGTTTTTGTTATAAGGGGAATGTATCTACCCAATATCAAGTACTTATAATCAGACATATTCCAAAGAACATATTTAAATACTCGAAATTTTAGGGGTTATTGGGGATATTTCCTGTCCTTGTTAGGAAAGTTGTTAGCTCATTTTCAATCCCACCCGACCTACAACTTTTAGACGTATTCTTGAAAATTTTGGACGTTATAGCTACTTTACGTTTAGATGCTACCGTGCTTTCAACACTTCAACGGAATGACAAACTTATAGGGTGGGCCATTTAAAATTTTAAATTAGAATCGGCTACAAAAAACGTACTGATTTTTTTTTTCAAATTGGAAATGTTGAACTTTGTCATTTAATAATAGAACACAATATCATTCATATGACTACCACGACAGGCTCGGCAGAACCGCATCCGAACAACACAATTGTTCAGTACAAGGTCCAATGATGCCGCCAGCCCAAAATCCACTCCAAACAGTGACTCGTTGTGTATGCATTGGCTTCTCAATAGTCACGTGTGGGTTCTCTGAGCCCCATTTGCGGCAATTTTCCTTATTGGCATAGCCACAGAGATGAAAATGAGTTTCATGAAGGCTGTACTGAAGGCCGATCTCTTCTCGAAAATTGTCCACGTAAATTTCATGCAATTTGCGTTAAAGATTCACTACTTTGGAAGTACGTTTTTAATATTTCCCGTATAGCGTTCTATTTTGCAAATTTCAAACATTTTCAGTTTAAAATAAATATGAATGTTATTCTACCTTTCAAAGTCAAAGTAATCGGTAGTTCAAATTTAAAATGTTACATGACCAACCCCCCCCCCTTGTATGGTGGAGGGTATAAAAAGAAAGCAAATGGTGAGTTAATATGACACGGTCACCTTTTATACGTATGCACTTTTGAGAGCGACTAATTCTATATCATTAAGATCGTTTTTTTTTCTTAAAGACTGCATAGTTAAGCTGTGATAATAAAAACGCAAATAAACGGTTACATTTTCACTCAATGGAAAAAAGTAATTCTTAGTTATATGTATTAATTGTTATAACTATACGACCTTTAGTTAATTAAGTATCCATTAGAAAAATTAATAATTCAAGCTCGATGTCTGAATTGTTATTTTTTATATGGGTAATTCTTAGTCTTTGCGTTGTTCGGTTAGTGATCGATTTGATTGATTTTCCATGTGTCTTGAATGTAATACAAGCGAATTCCAGTATTTCGATCAAGTTTTATTTCTTCTTACGAAGAAAGGTGGAGAACCACATATATTAGAACCATATATTACAATGCTGCCATCATTTCGATTCATTTTCGCATTACTTTGCTTGTTGGGAAAACACCAAAATTGTCGTCAACAAAAATATAAATTTAAGCAAAAATTTCAAATAATAATTTTATATTAAAATTTTTTGAATTAGTCTGGATAACTTTATTTATTGATACTAATTTATTGCTATCGAGGCTAAATCCTAAAATGTCGACATAAAATTATTTTCGTTGCAAATATGTTTTAATACAAGTATTAAATTAGATAGAAATTCTTTATTTTGAGGAAAAAAATTATGAGCTTTTTCTTTTTTATGTTCATGTCCACAACTTAAAGAAAAACAGGTGTCTTTCTTTACTGCTTTGTAAACTGAGGGAAGTTTCTTAAAAAAGAAATCAATATAAAAAATCCAAAAATATTTTTCAGAAGCTATAATTTAATGATCTTTGACAAATGCTCAAATATTGTATTTATCACATTCCTGAGGATATTCCAATCTACTTGCCAAAAAAATTACCGAAATATTTGAATTAAGTTTCTTCCTGGAAAACTATTATGCATCAATTATTCGACGGATGGATTCTTCGAATGCTAGATGATTCAATAACAAACAATAACGATGATGACCATCATCAATCATTATCATTCAATGATTACCTATCAGGTCAGATGATTAATGAATTGCGGACATTCTTAGTGTAATAGTTGTAGATCGACAGGGATTGAAGATTGGTGTTATTGTTTAAGAGTAGTGAAAGAGTGTTTCCCATACAAGAGTTAAAACAACTGTTTAGGAATATTAAAATTTTTGTCCATTATTTTCGGAATATAATTTTCAAACTTAATTTTATTTCTCAACTTTAATTAAGACATCGCACCATGGTTGCAATCTCAACTTTACTGGCACAAATTGTTTCAGTATATTCAAAGTCATATTTCTGTAGATAAATTAATTATTTATATCATATGTTGTTAATTCTGTGACTTCTGTGTCATCCAAAGTTTTGATTACTACTGACTAGGGTTTGGGGACCGGGAATTCTCGAATCGTTTTTCCCGGGAATTCCCGAAAAAAATTGGATGGGAATTCCCGGGAAATATTAAAAAAATATTTTTTTGATTATTTTGAGCACTAATTTGGATTTACTATTTAAATTGAAATTTTTAGATACATTTTATATTCATATATTTACATTACTGGCAGTAATAATGAGTATTTGTTTATTACTACAAAGAAAACTTTTTAAATTTGCTAAGTAGCCATTTTTTGCGAAACTCCGCTGGGAATACAATCTTTTTGTGAGGATATTTGCAGGATCTTTATTGTGAAAAAATATCATACCGACAATACTATGGCTGACATAATGTCGATACTTAACCATTCGTGCTATCTGGTTAAACTTTAAATTTGATGTTTTCTTAGATGAAACGACATAATAAAAGGTGAACATCTTCTTAAATAAAAATTTACTTTACATATGAAACCAATAAGAAATTGTATAGAATAGAGATACAATTAACATTTTTTCACCTGGAAACTTTCAAATGATATCTAATATGAATAAAATACATATCCTACGGTATTTTTAAATGACCATTTATAGAAGCTAATGACTCAATGTTTTTTGTTTTTAAGTTTAGAATACTTTCTCTGTTTCTGTAAAATATTTTCGTTTCGATTTGAATGAATCTTCTAAATTAATTACGTCATAACATTCTCTGTCATACGAGTTATGTATTTATTTAATCATTTTTTAATTTTGTATCTAATCTAGGTATAAATCACTTGTGCCTGCGATTTAAATGTCCAATTTTATGACGCCTTCAATTCAATTAGTCTAGAGTAAAATAATTGTAAAATGAAAAATAATCTGCAAAATATTTTGACAAAAACATTCGTTTAGTTTGTAATACGTCAGCATTTTAACCCATCAACGTCCAATTTATTAAATTTCTTCTCAATTATTTTCGTAACTACTACTACAATAATAAAAAATATTTATTTTTAGATTATTATTATATTGTATTATTATTATGTATTACTAGCTTACAATTAAGAAACTTGACAAGGTGGCAACATTTGTATGCATTGGTTTTTTCTTAAATGAATCAACAAGCTACTTTCTACTACGTTCTTGTTAAGCGAGTAAATTCCCTACAAAGATTAAGCTAGTCAATCGAACTGCCCTATAGTTTAATAATCAGGAATTAAATTCACATTAAAGGTTATCAAAAAAGTACGTTATGTTGTGTGTTCCCTTTATTTTGCAGTGGCAAGCATATTTGCATACCAATAGACAACATGCGATTATTCCAAATAATTCGCACGAAAATGCAAAAATGTGCAGTCTGTCTGAACACGGATAATTATGGTAAATATAAAATTAACATTAAAAATTGTTACAATAATTATAATAATAACAACAATTACACTGCCCAACATCATTTTTGAGAGAGTAGTGACCCTTAAGGGCAAGTTAAGTAGATCATTTTTGTAGAATAACCTTATAATCCAGCTGGTCTGTGTTTCTTTTTACAGTGGGTCAAAGTTTTCATTTTATGGCCGAAAGGGGAACTATAGTAAGTGAAACAAGTAAGGAAAGGCTAAAGTCGGACGCGGCCGACTATATGATACCCAATTTCTATCCCATTACAATTCAATTCAGTAAAAAAGTGAAATCGGGAAGGATTTTTGTATTTACAGGATGTGTTCGCAAAGGACATTTGTATGGGTGGTGCGAAACCTGGAGCGATGTGAGCCGCTTTCACCTTTCATAGGTGAAATATAATATATAAACTTTGGCCAAAATCGGTTAAATATTTGGGAGTAGATATAGCCAAATACAAATGTTGCTCCCAAATGTTTATTTCACCTATTTCGTTCCACATTTCAATATACCCCCATACAAATGTCCTTTCCGATTTAACATTTTTTGTCAAACACATACATTTACAGGATACAAAAATCCTTCCCGTTTTCACTTTTTCACCGATTTAAATTGTATTCGGACAGAAAGTGGAGTGTATCATAGAGTCGGCCCCGACCGAATTTAGCCTTTCCTTACTTGTTTATAAAGAGTGATTTTTTTGAGGTTAGGATTTTCATGCATTAGTATTTGACAGATCACGTGGGATTTCAGACATGGTGTCAAAGAGAAAGATGCTCAGTATGCTTTCACATTTCATCATGAATAGACTTACTAACGAGCAACGCTTGCAAATCATTGAGTTTTATTATCAAAATGCGTGCTCTGTTAAGAAAGTTCAGAAAGAAAGAAATTGTGTTCAGCGACGAAGCTCATTTTTGGCTCAATGGGTACGTAAATAGGCAGAATTGTCGATTTTGGAGTGAATATCAGCCAGAAGCATTGCAAGAGCTACCAATGCATCCAGAAAAAGTCACAGTTTGGTGCGGTTTATGGGCTGGTGGCATCATTGGACCGTACTTCTGCAAAGATGATGCGAATCGTAACGTAACTGTGAATGGTGAGCGCTACCGTGAGATGATATCCAACTTTTTTTTGCCCAAAATGGAAGAACTGAACTTGGTTGACATGTGGTTTCAACAAGATGGCGCTACATGCCACACAGCTCGCGATTCTATGGCCATTTTGAGGGAAAACTTCGGAGAACAATTCATCTCAAGAAATGGACCGGTAAGTTGGCCACCAAGATCATGCGATTTGACGCCTTTAGACTATTTTTTGTGGGGCTACGTCAAGTCTAAAGTCTACAGAAATAAGCCAGCAACTATTCCAGCTTTGGAAGACAACATTTCCGAAGAAATTCGGGCTATTCCGGCCGAAATGCTCGAAAAAGTTGCCCAAAATTGGACTTTCCGAATGGACCACCTAAGACGCAGCCGCGGTCAACATTTAAATGAAATTATCTTCAAAAAGTAAATGTCATGGACCAATCTAACGTTTCAAATAAAGAACCGATGAGATTTTGCAAATTTTATGCGTTTTTTTTTAAAAAAAAGTTATCAAGCTCTTAAAAAATCTTTAATATAGCCAAACCAAAATAAATACAAATATTGAAAAAATAATTTTATAAATAAATATAAAAAAATACGAATGTCTACACCGAATTCCGCCATTCTAGCTGTGGGCATTTGGTTGGTACCATTTTTATCCCTTTTTCCCATTTTACGCCCTTAAAAGTACGGCTTTCTAAAAATCCCTTTATTGTACTTGTCTACGCTCTGTTTATCCCTCTGTCCCATTGTATCCCTTGAACTTTTGAAAAACCTTTTTATTTTTCGTGTCTACGCAGTCAGAGGAATATATACTCCGAACTTCATGACTCTAGCTGCGGTCATTTGGTTTGTACAATTTGTATCTCCTTTTTTCAATTTAACCCCAAAAAGTACGAATTTCAAAAAATCTCTTTATTTTACGTGTCTACACAATCAGAGGAATGTATACACCGAATTTCATTATTTTAGGTGCAGCCGTTTGGTTGTTACCATTTTTATCCCTCTTTCCCCATTTTACCCTTTAAAAGCACGATTTTTGAAAAAATAATTTTATATTATGTATCTACTCAATTAGAACGTACATACCAAATTTCGTGTTTCTAGCTGTTGTCGTTTGATAGGTACATTTTTATCCCTGTTTGCCCCATTTCACCCCCTACTAATGAGAAGCACTTTATGGTACGTCTATTCTTTATAGGGGGAATGCGCATACCCAATATCAAGTAAATACAGCAGATATATTGAAAAACATGACTAAATACTGTAAAATATAAGGGATTATTATGGGCATTTTCAGCCCGTGTGAGGGAAAATTTTTCCCTCTGGTCCAATTTCGCCCAGTTGCTATCACAACCGATCTATGACTATAAGACATATTAATGGATAATTTGGACATCCAAGATCCTTTCGTTTAGATGCTGGTGTGCCTTCAGCAGACGGACATGGCTTGATCGTCTTAAAATTTTATAACGATCAACAATATATATATATATACTTTATAGGCTCTCAGATCGATATTTCAAGGTGTTACAAAGGGAATGACAAAGGTAGTATGCCCTCATTCTATATTTTTTCTGGTGGTGCAAACGCATAATGCATTTCTACGTTAGTTTATTAACACAAGGTAGTTAGGTTATTAAGTGACCTCGAGCTTGACTAATTAACAATCATAATACAATGCATAAAAGCAATAAAAATATCGAAAGAAAAAGTAGTTTATAATTATATTCACCTTAAATGTCAAATGGGTGGTCACAGATCTGATAATTAAACATTTTGTTCAAAATCACAAGCTACATCAGATTGTAAAGAATATACTATTAAAAGTGCAAACTGCCATCGAATACTAGATGTCCAATTGGAATTTATTATATTGGTTTAAGAAATCGATTGTTAATATCTAACTTACTCAGTAGACATGTTTTATTTACCACAAGCGGGGGTTTCCACTTAATTCATATAAATTAGCACGATTTTTAGAATTTTCATATTGCAATATTCAACATTTAGAAAACAACAAATTTTGAATATTGCAATCTATACAAAACAAGTAAGGAAAGTCTAAAGTCGGACGGGGCCGACTCTATTATACACTCCACTTTCTATCCGAATAAAATTCTATTCAGTAAAAAAAGTGATTGCGGGAAGGATTTTTGTATCCTGCAAATGTGTTTGACAAAAAATTGTAAATCGGAAGGACATTTGTATGGGGGTATATTGAAACATGGAACGAACTAGGTGAACAATAATATGTAGAGTTTGGCCAAAATCGGTTAAACATTTGGGAGCAACATTTGTATCTGGGCTATATCTAAATCTGAACCGATCTTACCCACTTTCACCATAGGTTTTTTAGTTGGATTATAAGATGTTGTGGCAATTTTAAAGAAAATCGGGAAAATGGTTTCTAGAGCGGAAAATGTCAAATCGGAACCGAGATTTGTACGGGGCCTATATCTAAATCTGAACCGATCTAACCCGCTTTAGCCACAGGTGTTTCTAGTTAGATTATAAGCTGTTGTGCCAAATTTAAAGAAAATCGGTTACAATATGTGGTTTCTATAGCGGACAAAGTCAAATCTGGAGCGACATTTGTATGGGGGCTATATATAAATCTGAACCGATTTGGCTCAAATTAAATAGCGTTCGTCCTTGATCCACAAAACTTATTTGTGTCAATTTTTGTTAAGATCGGAGTATAATTGCGACCTGTATAGATGGACAGATGGACATTGCTAAATCTAAGCCGATCTGTACAGTAAACGATGTATCTAACACGTTTCCTTTTGGGTGTTACAAACAAATGCGCAAAGACATAATACTCTCGTGGAGTGTATAAAATATCCCACTAAAACCTCACACGGATTGAGTGTTGGCGCCATAATTTTTGTTCTAAATTTTTTAAACATAAAAAATTAATTGCTTCTGGTCTTATTAGTCAGCTGCTTTACGCACTCAAAGCCATCAAAATCCTAAAATCTTAACATTTTATCACACAAATATTGTTGTGTTAAATAAATAACGTCAGCTGAATTAATGTTATTCCACCAGTAATTTCTCAATCGCAAAATGATTTACTTTCCATTGATGAACGTAAAACTACAACCATAGAATTGATTAACCTATTGAAAAATGTCAAGTCTAAAGTGGACTAATTTAGCATTGTTTGCAAATTCCTAGCACAAAATGATAATTTTCTCCATATATTTTACTTGGAATTCCAAGTGAATTCGTAATAAGCTGAAAGAAATTCTTTGATTTCCCAGACATGGTTAATGCTGATATCGGCCGTGTGATTGAGGCGTGTTTGAAAAATCACGTTTTGATGAAGCATGACAATTTGATTGGCTATCACGGGAACTGGGAATTCATCAAGGGTGTGGCGTGGATATGACCACACGTGGATTTATTACCAATAATTGATATAGATTTAATTGAATACATTTCAATTAAGGTTATACTTAATGATAACAAAAACAAAGGTTAACATATTCAGTTGTCACTTTTCTAGTGGACCAGCGGCCCTACGGATGATAAGAGAAATATTTTTAAATCTGATTTAAGGCAAGCATACAGAGTTGCCATATATACAGATATGTGGGATTCTTCAACATACAAATTACATGTAATACGTAATGAGCTTTAAAAAAATATGTGGATATATTTTATTTATTTTATGGTACCCTTCGTTAAAAAATAGTTATTATAAAATAAAACAAAATGGTCTGCTATCTAATTTGTAAATCCATGATTTCAAAAATCGTTGGTTTCTAATCATAATTGCTACATTATTTTGTGACGTTCGATGGGTGGGTAGAAAAATACACAAAAAGCCACAAAACTGATCCGGAGTCACCCCCAGAGGGGTTTAATATAAGACAGACCCACAATTTTTTTTCGAATATACATAACCCCTATCCCCACTCCTTAAGTGGACTCCCATAAAAAAATCAAATTTTTATAACATTTTATCCCACCGCTTTTAATGGCCCACGGTGACCGCTGATGGAGACAAATGTATTACCGACGCCCAGTATTTTTCCAACCCCCGCATTTTCTCTGAACCTAATATCTTCTATCTTCAACGATCCTATCTTCTATCCATACGATTTTTTTGATTTTTTAAATATATTTATATGTTTAAGCATAAGGAGTTTTGACTTAAGGAGTTGTAATAGGGGTAGGTATGTTTGGGGAAAATGTTGGGGAGGGAAAACTATTTGGAGTCAGTCTCATGCCTCCCTTCTAAGGGCTACTGCGGGGCAGTTTTGTTATTTCTTTCATAAAAAATATAAAAAAGTACAGTGGCACCTTAAGGGAAGAGGGTAGGTCTGTTCTGAGAAAATATTGGGTCTGAACAAGTATTGGGGTTGGTCATACATTTGATTGCCCTAGAGACATCCTTGGGCCAGTTAGATCAATGGGAGCAAAAATTAGTACGTGGGGAGCACCATTAAAGAGTGGGGATAGAGGGTAAGTATACCCGGAAAACATGTTAAGGATGAAAAAACTAATAGGGGTTGGCCTCACATTTAACCCCTCTTGGGGCGAATCCGAGCCAGTTTTTGGTTTTTTGCATTTTTACCCTTTTTTCCTACAGCTTTGATGTACCCCCACTTACACATAACCCACCACACCCATTTTTATACACTCCACGAAAGTATTATGGCTTTGCGTATTTGTTTGTAACGCCCATTGTTAGGTATATCGATCGACTTAGAATCACTTTCTGAGTCGATTTAGCAACGTCCGTCTGTCTGTCCGTCTGTCCATCTATTGTTGTAATCAAATTACAGGTCGCAATTATAGTCCGATCTTAACAAAAATTGGCACAAGTAAGTTTTGTGGATCAAGGACGAACGCTATTTAATTTGAGGCAAATCTGTTCAGATTTAGATATAGCTCCCATACAAATGTCGCTCCCGATTTGACATTTTCCGCTCTAGAAACCACATATTGTACCCAATTTTCTTTAAATTTGGCACAACATCTTATAGTCCAACTAGAAACACCTATGCAGAAATTGGATAAGATCGGTTCAGATTTAGATATAGCCCCCATACAAATGTCGCTCCCGATTTGACATTTTCCGCTCTAGAAACGACATATTGTACCCGATTTTCTTTAAATTTTGCAGAACATTTTATAATCGAACTAAAAACACGTATGCAAAAATTGGGTAAGATCGGTTCAGATTTAGATATAGCCCCAATACAAATGTCGCTCCCGATTTGACATTTTCCGCTCTAGAAACCACATATGGTACCCGATTTTCTTTAAATTTGGCACAACATTTTATAATCGAACTAGAAACACCTATGCTGAAACTGGGTAAGATCGGTTCAGATTTAGATATAGCCCCCATACAAATGTCACTCCCTCCGCTCCAAAAACCACATCTTGCACCCGATTTTCTTTAAAATTGGCATAACATCTTATAATCTAACTAGAAACACCTATGCTGAAAGTGGGTATGATCGGTAGAGATTTAGATATAGCCCACATACAAATGTCGCTCCCGATTTGACATTTTCCGCTCTAGAAGCCACATATTGTACTCGATTTTCTTTAAATTTGGTACAACATCTTATAATCCAACTAGAAACACCTATGCTGAAATTGGGTAAGATCGGTTCAGATTTAGATATAGCCGCCATACAAATGTTGCTCCCGAATGTTTAATCGATTTTGGCCAAACTTTACATATTATATTTCACCAATAAACATATATGGTGAAAGCGGGTCACATCGTTCCAGGTTTCAATATACCCCCATACAAATGTATTTTCCGATTTAACATTTTTTGTCAAACAAATACATTTACAGGATACAAAAATCCTTCCCGATTTCACTTTATACCGATTTGAATTGTAATGAGATAGAAAGTCCGTCCGTCTTTAGCCTTTCCTTACTTGTTTGGGAGATGCCCATATGTCCATACTTTGGAATAACCCAAATGGGGCCCCATTCTGATCTATTACATCTCTAGAAACGACATCTTACATCGGATCTTCATCAAATTTTGCAGATCATGATATTTTTCAACTAGGAATACCTACCGTGTATGAGAAATATATAGGCCCATGATTTGGACCAGGCCCAAAATGTTGTTTTGAAATGTCGGTCCGATTCATCCTATTACTACAGTATAATTTTTATTTGTCAGTCGGATAATTGGATCAATTACCACATTATTAACCTTATTCCTTAAATATGACTAAAGATGAATTTATAGTAGCTGTATAATTAGTAATAAAAGCGAGGTGCATACGCAGGGAGTGGTGTAGGGTATTATACAGTCGGCCCCGCCCGACTTTAGCCTTTCCTTACTTGTAGAAATATATAGGTCCATGTTTTAGACCATGCCCAGAATGTTGTTATAGGCCCCCTTTTGAAGTGTATAATTTGTATTTGTCTGTCGCATAATTGGATCAATTACCATATTATTTACCATATTTGTTAAATTTGACTAAAGATGAATTTATAGCATACTGTATAATTTATACGAACAACATAAAATTGCTCCCATGAAATACTTGGATTTAGTAATCAAAGCGAGGCACATACACACTTGTTTTAAATATATTTATATGTTTAAGCATATATATATATTAAGCTAAAGGAGTTTTAACTTAAGGAGTTGTTATAGGGGTAGGTATGTATGGGGAAAATGTTGGGGAGGGAAAACTTCTAGGGGCTAGTGCTGGGCAGTTTTGTCCTTTCTTTCATAAAAATATAAAAGAGTACAGTGGCACCTTAAGGGAAGAGGGTAGGTCTGTTCTGAGAAAATATTGGGTCTGAAGAAGTATTGGGGGTTGGTCATACATCTGATTGCCCTAGAGACATCCTTGGGGCAGTTAGATCAATGGGAGCAAAAATTAGTGTGTGGGGAGCACCATTAAAGAGTGGGGATAGAGGGTAAGTATGCCCGGAAAACGTGTTAAGGATGGAAAACTAATAGGGGTTGGCCTTACACTTAACCCCTCTTGGGGCTAATCCGTGCCAGTTTTTGGGCTTTTTGCATTATTACACTTTTTCCCACAGCTGTGATGTATCCCTACTTACACATAACCCACCACACCCATTTTTTGCATATGAATTTATTCCGAAATTCACAAAATTAGGGGTTCTAAGATCGAAAAGGGGGTTATATGTGCCTACGCTAACGCTCGAATAAAATTGGGAAGTATTAAAATGTTACTTCCAAAGTAGTGAGCCTTCAACGCAAACTGTAAGAAATTTACGTGGAAAATGTTCGTGTTTTCAGATAAAGCTCATTTTCATCTCGGTGGCTTTATCAATAAGCAAAATTGCCAATGCATCCACAACGAGTCACTGTTTAAAGATTTAAATGACCCACCCTATACATTTATCCATAAATTTCCTTCAAATGGGCCTTATTTTCTTTGTTATAATGTTAGCTTTTAAAAAGTATTTGAAAATTTATATTTTATTATATTATTTGTTTGATTTTTCTTTATTTATTTTATTTATATTTTATCGTCATTTGATTAAAAATTTTGATTATTTAATAATTTAAATTTGACTGGCAACACTGTTTACCCTCCTGAAACAGCATTAAAACCTCTTGGAACAAGTCCCACCAGTAAGAGACTTCGTCATAATAAAAGTACCTGATAAGATACCGATTATTTACATGTATATTTGTCTTATAACTCGTTTTATGCAAATACTGCGATAAGAACATGAAATACGATTATAGAAAATATATCTGGAATATATTTAAACAATTAAATATTTTTAATTGGGTAACCTCCATCATGGAGGGCACTCCACAGTAATACAGGCAGTCTGAAGCCTGACGACTTTACATGGAAATATGCTAATATATTTAGAAAATTGTACAATTTTGTATTTAAATTAAAATTTATTTAAATACACTATTGGCGGTATTTCCATTCATTGTTATGGAAAAGCATTTCCCACTTCGCCGATTTGTCCAATATGCAACGCCAAACTTCAGATGAGCATGCACTCCGAATTCCATGCTTCCAGCAATAGAATAAACTTAAAACCTGATCTGAGCTTCTTTCAACAGTGATTAAAAGTTTTCATTTTTTGGTCGAAGGAAGCATTATACTAAGTGAGAAAAGTATTTTATTATAGAATTTGATGAGGAGATTTTTCGGGAAGATCTTAACCCCCTAACTTCACTCTTTTTGTTTCAATTTGACCCTTTATTTCGGGAAAATCAAAAAAGTCCATTTTCGCGGGAAACATGGCTAAAATGATTTTTATGCGTGACATTTTTGTTTTGTAATTTCTAGCGATCTATCAGGGATTCTGAAACAATTCTATCACAAATTTTCTCTATTTAGTCAGCAATCACATGCCAAAAAATATTTTAGTATGACAATACAAATTATAAATATTTTTTATTTTATATTTACCTCAAAATGTAATTTCACAAAAATTATATTCCAAATTATAAAAAATATAAACACATTCCAAATTATAAAAAATATATGAAAAATTATATTTATTTGGAAAATAATTTCTTTTATAGCTTTCGAGTCGTGTGTGATCCTATGAATTTGTTTTTTTATTAGGAAGAGAACTTAATTAAAATTGAAGGGATATTAGTTAGAAATTAAATATATTATTTTTATACCCTTCACCTCCAGGATGGGGGTATACTAACTTTGTCATTCCGTTTGTAACACCTTGAAATATTCATCGGAGACTGAAATTACCCCTAATATTTAGACTATTTAAGCAATTTTTTTTTGAAAATTTCTGCTTAAATGCACTTGAAATTTGTTGGGCACATTCCTCTTGCAGCGTGAAAGCACCAAAAAGTAAATAAAAATGTTAACGGGCGAAATGGGACAAAAAGGGATAAAAATGGTACCAATTATACGACAACAGCTAGAAACATTAACTTTGAAATGTACATCCCTCTAATTGCGTAGATACATAAAGTAGAGCGATTAGAAAAGTGGGATAAAAATGATACCAACCAAACCGCTGAAGTAGATATCATGATACATTCATCTGACTGTGAATACGCGAAACAAAACGGAATATTTCGAAATTTGTACTTTTTGACGGAAAATGGGGCGGATGGGATTAAAAGTGGTACCACCCAAACGGCTGCAGCTATAATAAACAAATTCGGTGAGTACACCGAGTACGTAGACGCGAAAAATAAGGAAATCTTTTGATATTGGTATCATCAGGATCTAAATGGGATTAAATTTGGCAACAATAAAACGGCTGTAGAACTTTTCCTATCAAAATGGTACAGACATTTAGGCTGTAGCTGAAATCAACAAATTGGGAAAATCGGGCTGGAGGGAAATTGTTTCTACCTAATAATATTTAAGACATATTTTTTTACATTGCTACCTAATATTCACTTTTCGATTACACTTGAAGTTTTATATCTATATACAGTAGATGACTATTAATATTATAATAATGAAGTACCAAAATTTTCATTATATGGTAGTGCACTTCTATATAATGTCGACAGCGTCTAATCTGCTGATAACACTGTTTAATGTACTCCGGCCGAACTTGACGCCTTTTACCTGTTTAATTTGGAAATTCTCCAGTTTACAAAACAGATTTAATGAATGAATTTGTACGAGCTCAGAAACCAGTTTATCACTCAGTACAATATCTTAATCAAACAATTTTTGTACCTAGGTTAGAGACAAATGTGTGGGAGGTACTAAAAGGGCCGTGACTAAATTATACATAATTTATAGGTTTAATTGAGAGTATTCCGGACATCCGTATACTTTAATTTTAAGTAATATGTGTGGGATGGATTTGGCAAAATCCACTATTATTATATAAACTTTATCAAATATCCAAATATAACTGATTCCGAATATCCGCGTGGAAGTTATTTTCCGCGTTCGAAGTAGTAGGTATTTGCTATTCTTTTATAAATTCTATACCGTTTTAATGGTGAAGGTTCAAAACTATATACGAAAGTACCGACATTTTATATATTTATAAATATTATCTACTTATTAATTCATTAAATCTGTTTTCTAAACCGTAGAATTTCCAGAAGTAAATAAATGTTACCCCACATAATATACAGATATGCTTTCTTTAAATTTTTGAATTTCAATTGACGAGTTTTGAATTTCAAATGGTGTCTTTTGAATTCCAAATGATGTCTTTTGAATTTCAAATGGTGTCTTTTGCATTACAAATGACGATCTTTGAATTTCAAATGGTGGATTACAAATGATGAGTTCTGAATTTCAAATGATGATTTCTGAATTTCAAATGGAATTTTGGAATTTCAATTGATATTTTTGAATTTCAAGTGATGTCTTTTGAATTAAAATTGAAAATGGTTTAGAATGATGAAATTCGTAAAATAAAGATATTTTAGAATGTCGGAACGGAAAAAAAATAAAAAATCCAAGTTCGTACTTGTACAGCAAAAATTGGTTGAATCATGAAGTTATATTATCTTGCACTGTGTACGTGAGATAATGGATTTTCAAAATTTGTACTTTTGGAATTAGAATAGGGTGGGAGAACAAGGAACTGTAGCACCCACTATCTATCAATGTTTATGGTATTTAAGCTTTTTTGAAGATTGCTGCGTCATATTTACTTTTTGGATTGACTTGAAGTATTATTTCGATATATACAGTATAAACGTATTGGTAATAAGCGTGTTTTGAAATAATAAAAATATTATATTTATTTTTTCAATATTTTTATTTCTTTTGGTTCTGTAGAGGGTGTATAAAGTTCGCCACGGCCGAAATTAACGCCTTTTTTACTTGTTTAATTTTTTATTGTCAAGGAAATTTGAATTAAATTCATTTTTATTAATCTTTCAAATGCATCTTCCCGCGTCAAATTATCTTAAAGAAGTTAGGGAATTTAAAACAAGTAAGGAAAGGCTAAAGTCGGGCTGGGCCGACTATATAATACCCTACACCACTCCCTGCGTATATACCTCACTTTGATTACTAAACCCAGGTATTTCATGGGTGCAATTTTATGTAGTTCATATAAATTATACTATAAATTATTCTTCAGTCAAATTTAATGAATATGGTAAATAATAATTTGATTTGAATTTAATTGATCCAATTTTCCAGCAGATATTCCGAGTAAAGTAAATGTAACATGATCTGGAGAAATTGATCAAGATCCAATGACAAATACAGATTATACAGCGGTAATAGGATGAATGGGACGGACATTTGAAGGGGCCTATAGCAACACTTGAGGCCTGTGCCAAAACATGCGCCTATATATTTCTCACGGTAGGTATTCCTAGTTGAAACATATAATGATCTGTATGGACATATGGACATCTCCCAAACAAGTATGGAAAGGTGTTACAAACAGAAAGACAAGCTTAGTATACACCAGGGAATTTTCTATTGCATTAAACCGATTTAGAAGTTTAACCCCATTTCTGCGTTCTTGAATATGACTTATCTTATAAAATAATTTTTAAAACTTGAGCGTGTTTAACATTAACATTTTTTTGTTTTTGAATTTTGTGACCTACGACACTTTTAATAGAAAAAGTTATGAGCTGTTTTTTTAATGCGACGATCTATTATTATAACAGTCCACAGGTAATTAGTACTTAGTGTTAAGAGTTGTCTATACCAATTAATTTTTGCTGACACATGTGCAATTAAAAGCCAAATGTCGGGTAGTCGTATAGGTTAAGAAAGTTCTGGACATGAGGTGGTGGAATTTCAAGAGCTTTATCCTCGTCACCCTAATAAATTGCATTTTTTGCTGATTCGAACAAAATATCGTCCGATTTATACAGCATGAGAAACAGTTCAATTTTCGAAATCTAAAAAGGGCGAATCTGTAATACGAACAAATTAAATATTTTTCCATGCATTATAAACAAATACGTAAAAATATAACCAAAAATATATTTTAATGTTCTTAAATATTTAACACCTCAAAATAATCCTTGGGTACTTGTTTGACTTCATTTTTTTACAAATCATTAATAGATCAAAACTTTCCATTTGGTCCGTCAGCACTGAGATCGTTCTTGATACGCCCATTCTATTGTGGCTGAGAGGGATCTGGTACTTTTTTTAGTCACGTTTGTGTAGATATTTCGTAAGTGTCTAGGTTTTTCTAATACAGAAAATTATCCAATTTTTGTAATTAAATTTCTACACGTCTGACAAACACCCTTTATGTACTACATACAAATTGTGGCAATTACAAATGAACTTACGATGTCAATACCTCTGTTCGTCAGATTGAGATTTAATTGTTGCCGTTTGCGTATAAATACTTTGTTAAACTCGTAGTTTTGGTGGCAATATATTGCTTTGATTATATTCTACACATGCCTCTACGAATTCTTAGCATTACCCTACTCTGTTGAAAGGTCGACAGGTGAACTGTCTACAACCCCATTAAACATTGCGTTATCACATCATAAATATGAAGTGATGTCAAAGCAACTGCTATCCAATTATTCTAGCATGTTTTCATCTGCTCAGTAATATCAGAGAATGCTATGCCGGCGCACAAATGATATTTTGGGTTAGAAACATAGACCTCCATCGAGAGACGACTGAATCGTCAGTACTACCGAGAGCAGATAAAGCGCAATTGCACAAAAGTAATAAAAAAACAAGTAAGGAAAGGTTAAAGACGGACGGGGCGCTGCGCCTAGTGAAAAATATAACAATTATTTTCATCAAGAATGGCTGCAATAAGATAAATCCTGTTGTTATCAACAAATCGGTGCATATGAGCGGTGACAATATATGTGCAGATTTTACAACGGTAATAGGATAAATTGGACGGAAATCACAACACTTGGGCTTGTGCCAAAAACATGGGCCTATCTAGTTCTCATTCACGGTAGGTATTCCTAATTGAAATATATCATAATTTGTAAAATTTGTTCAAGATCCGTTGTAAGATGTATGTGGTAGAGCGAAATGGTGTAAAATGAGGTCTTATTTGTATGGGGGCTATACCAATATATGGACCCATACATTTAACTTTCATAGTAGGTATTCTTAGTTGAAATATAACATGATCTGCAAAGTTTGATAAACTTCTGATGTAAACTATGGATTCTAGAGAGGTAAAAGTAAAAAATTGGGGCCTCATTAAGGGCGCTACAATGAAAAGTGGGCACTTATATAAAGAGTGATTTTTTTGAGGTTAGGATTTTCATGCATTAGTATTTGACAGGTCACGTGGGATTTCAGACATGGTGTCAAAGAGAAAGATGCTCAGTATGCTTTGACATTTCATCATGAATAGACTTACTAACGAGCAACGCTTGCAAATCATTGAATTTTATTACCAAAATCAGTGTTCGGTTCGAAATGTGTTTCGCGCTTTACGTCCGATTTATGGTCTACATAATCGACCAAGTGAGCAAACAATTAATGCGATTGTGACCAAGTTTCGCACTCAGTTTACTTTATTGGACATTAAACCAACCACACGAATGCGTACAGAAGAGAATATTGCGTCTGTTTCTGAGAGTGTTGCTGAAGACCGTGAAATGTCTTCAAGAACTGCCCATGCATCCCGAAAAATGCACTGTTTGGTGTGGTTTGTACGCTGGTGGAATCATTGGACCGTATTTTTTCAAAGATGCTGTTGGACGCAACGTTACGGTGAATGGCGATCGCTATCGTTCGATGCTAACAAACTTTTTGTTGCCAAAAATGGAAGAACTGAACTTGGTTGACATGTGGTTTCAACAAGATGGCGCTACATGCCACACAGCTCGCGATTCTATGGCCATTTTGAGGGAAAACTTCGGAGAACAATTCATCTCAAGAAATGGACCGGTAAGTTGGCCACCAAGATCATGCGATTTGACGCCTTTAGACTATTTTTTGTGGGGCTACGTCAAGTCTAAAGTCTACAGAAATAAGCCAGCAACTTTTCCAGCTTTGGAAGACAACATTTCCGAAGAAATTCGGGCTATTCCGGCCGAAATGCTCGAAAAAGTTGCCCAAAATTGGACTTTCCGAATGGACCACCTAAGACGCAGCCGCGGTCAACATTTAAATGAAATTATCTTCAAAAAGTAAATGTCATGGACCAATCTAACGTTTCAAATAAAGAACCGATGAGATTTTGCAAATTTTATGCGTTTTTTTTTAAAAAAAAAGTTATCAAGCTCTTAAAAAATCACCCTTTATAACGTGTTATGCTCAATTTTAAGAAATTCTTTGAAAATACGCGGCTTCTGAACCGATGTGACCCATTGTTAAAATATGTGGTTTCTAGAGCAGAAAAAGTCAAATCGGGAGCGAAATTTTAATGGGAGCTATATATAAATCTGAACCGATCTGACTTATTTTCACCATAGGTGTTCCTAGTTTAAATATAAGATGTTTTGCCAATTTTGATGGAAATATGTTAAAATATGTGGATTCTAGAGCGGAAAAATTCAAATTGGGAGCGAAATTTATATGGGTGCTATGTATAAATCTGAACCGATCTAACACATTTTTACAACAGGTGTTTCCAGTTGAAATATAAGGTGTTTTGCGAATTTTGAAGAAAATCTGTTAAAATATATGGTTTCTAGAGCAGAAAAAGTCAAATCGGGAGCGAAATTTTAATGGGAGCAATATATAAATCTGAACCGATCTGACTTATTTTCACCATAGGTGTTCCTAGTTTAAATATAAGATGTTTTGCCAATTTTGAAGGAAATATGTTAAAATATGTGGATTCTAGAGCGGAAAAATTCAAATTGGGAGCGAAATTTGTATGGGAGCTATGTATAAATCTGAACCGATCTAACACATTTTTACAACAGGTGTTTCCAGTTGAAATATAAGGTGTTTTGCGAATTTTGAAGAAAATCTATTAAAATATATGGATTCTAGAGTGGAAAAATTCAAATTGGGAACGAAATTTGTATGCGAGCTATATATAAATCTGAACCGATCTGACTAATTTTCACCGTAGGTGTTCCTAGTTTAAATATAAGATGTTTTGCCAATTTTGAAAGAAAAAATGTTAAAATATGTGGATTCTAGAGCGGAAAAATTCAAATTGGGAGCGAAATTTATATGGGAGCTATGTATAAATCTGAACCGATCTAACTCATTTTTACAGCAGGTGTTTCCAGTTGAAATATAAGGTGTTTTGCGAATTTTGAAGAAAATCTGTTAAAATATATGGATTCTAGAGTGGAAAAATTATATAATATATATAAATCTGAACCGAACTGACTAATTTTCACCGTAGGTGTTCCTAGTTTAAATATAAGATGTTTTGCCAATTTTGAAGGAAATATGTTAAAATATGTGGATTCTAGAGCGGAAAAATTCAAATTGGGAGCGAAATTTATATGGGAGCTATGTATAAATCTGAACCGATCTAACACATTTTTACCACAGGTGTTTCTAATTGAACTATAAGATGTTTTGCCAATTTTGAAGGAAATCGTTTGAAATATGTGGTATCTAGAGTGAAAAGAGTCAAATCGGGAGTGAAATTCGTATGGGGGCTATATCTAAATCTGAACAGATTTTCTTCAAATTCAATAGCGTTCGTCCTTGTCCCGAAAAACTTCGTTGTGCAAAGTTTCGTTTAGTTCTGGCTACAATTGCGACCTGTATCGTGATTACAACAATAGATGGACAGACGGAGAGACGGACATTGCTAAATCGACTCAGAAAGTGATTCTAAGTCGATCGGTATAATTAACAATTGGTCTATCTCCCTTCCTTTTGGGTGTTACAAACAAATGCACAAAGACATAATGCTCTCGTGGAGTGTATACAAATTTTTTATATATATTAAAAGTGCTTCCAATGGTTATAAATTCATAGAAAAAAATTTGGACAAAAATGCAACATAAAACAAGTAAGGAAAGGCTAAAGTCGGACGAAGCCGACTATTTGTAAAGGATGGAAATCGGGAAGGATTTTTGTATGGGTCCTTTTACTTTTACTTTTATTTTTTACTTTTCAAATAAAATTATATTATATATTTTATTCAAACTATCTGAATCACCTAAAATGGACATTATAAATAAAAAATGTTTGCTTGCATCGCCACACATCAATATTAGTGGATATAGTGTGACTTATACCACTCTCACAATAACACTAAAGACAATTTTGGTGTGCACAAAATGAGAAATTTCATTGTAAGGGTACATTTTTTATAAATTTGAAAAATAAAAGTTCTTAAATTAGATATCTGATCAAGCTAAAGAGAAAAATTGGGATATCTCAATTTTTTTTTTGGATTTTTGACTTATTCATTCTAACTATATAATGCTAACTTTTATGTCGCCTCTTGGAACGGCCCTCGTATTTGTGACGTATATTCAATCTTCAAGTAGTTTAAAGAATAAAACTTAATGATTATAATGTGTTTTAACTGTCATAGGGCAAGCAATTAGCACTTTAATCGCTTTACCGCTCTACGTTTGCGTGCCTAATCCACAAACGTTAACAATCTAATGACATTTTAACAAAGAACATAATATTAGGTCAAATTTAGTGTTAATATACTCTCCGGCAAGAGTGATAATAAAGTCAACTAACGTATTTCGTAAATGGGGTTTTAGATACTAGAAGCATGTTTTTGTTTCGAGCTTTTAGACGCTCAATCCCGCTTACACTTTTCATCTCGCATAATACCACTTTAAAACAAAAAGTTAGTTTTATATTAGTTTGCTATTAGCTTCGAAGTCTAGTCACAATAATTCAATAATTGCCCTTATTCTGAACGCTTTATTCCATTAAAGAACAGTAATAGTAATTTAAACTGAACGTTGTTGAAATTTAATTATTTAAAAATGATTAATGAGATAGCGGGTATTTATGCAAATCCCCTGTTTAATCCATATTTGCATAAAATATGCATATGCGCTAGTAAAGTATGATAACATAAAATTGGGCCGATTATATAAATATTTCTATCATGAAAATCATATAATGATGGTATAAAAATTTACTTTCAGTATTCAAGTCGTGGAATTGTTTGACAGATACTTTAGCACCATTAGATCGTTTATCCAAATAAATAAAATATAGATCCATACAATTCATAGTAAACCCAAACGATGTTAGGTTTTGTTTACGTTTTGAAAATCACAACCAACACTACTCCACGGGAAATTGGTGGCAATTACTATAAACGTACATATCCTGGGATAGGTTGATATAGATATATCACAGAACTGGTTCCAAAGTGTGAATAAATTGTCAATTCACTTCACATTTCTTATGTATATTTAAATAAAAGTATTGTACATATTAATAAAAATAAATGCGAATTGCGAAAACACATCTAACGTATTTGTTAAAAATTATATTGTGACTATCCTAGAAAATGTCCTTTGAGACCGGTTTCAAACTGGTAGTTTTAGGACAGAGAGCGTAATTGTCCAAGGTATACCACAGGGAGTCTTCATATATATGGGTTACAGCCTGGACCGGTCCTTAACCACCAGGGAGTGGAGTCTTAGGACTAGTCCTGGGACAGTTCATGTTGCCGCAGGGTATTAATAAAGAAATAAAAATTAAATAAATGTTTAAGATCACCGTACCTCCAAAATAGGTTTACAACACTTTACCCCATTTTTGGTAAATACAATGTTTTCAATGTTGACAATTTTTCATATGAAAAATTGCCCAACAAATTATGGTATTATTTTTGCGCAAAAATTAGCCCAAAAAATGATAATTTTTCATATGAAAAATCGCAAAAAATTGGTAATTTTTCGCCCAACAAATTTAGGTATTTTTTTATGGGAAACAATTAGCCCAAAAATGACAATTTTTCATACAAAAAATCGCTCAAAAAATTGGTAATTTTTCATATAAAAAAAACCAAAAAAAGGTAATTTTTCATATAAAAAAACTTTGATAATTTTTATATGAAAAATCGCTCAAAAACTTTGGTAATTTTTCATATAAAAATCTCTCAAAAAACTTTGGTAATTTTTCATATCAAAACTCGGTTAAAAAAATGGTAATTTTTCTTACAAAAAAGTACCCAAAAAATTTGGTAATTTTTCTTACGAAAAAGCGCCCAAAAAATTGGTAATTTTTCTTACAAAAAAGTGCCCAAAAAAATTGGTAATTTTTCTTACGAAAAAGCGCCCAAAAAATTTGGTAATTTTACTTGCGAAAAAGCGCCCAAAAAAAATTGGTAATTTTTCATATGAAAAATAGGTAAAAAAAATGGTTATTTCTCATATAAAAAATCGCCAAAAAATTTGGGAATTTTTCATGTGAAAAATCGCCCAAAAAACTTTGATAATTTTTCGTATGAAGAATCGCTCAAAAAACTTTGGTAATTTTTCATATAAAAATTCCCAAAAAAACTTTGGTAACTTTTCATACAAAAAATCGGCGCAAAAAAATTGGTAATTTTCTTTCATATGAAAAATCGTCCAAAATATTTTGGTAATTTTTCATATAAAAAATCGCTCAAAAAATTTAGTACTTTTTATATGAAAAATCGCCCAAAAAATTGGTAATTTTTTATATGAAAAGTCGCCCAAAAATGGTAATATTTCAATACATGAAAATATACCAAATACAAATGATCATGAAAAAATCGAAATATAGCCTAAAAATTATGGCTATTTTTCGTGCACCCAGTGTTTTCAATTTACATGTAATTTTCTCAATTTCAATTTTTATTTCTGAATTTCAAATTTAATTTCCCAATTTCAATCCTTCACAACTAAATTTTCATTCTTATTTAGAGAAACTTTTTATATTTAAACACTTTCTTTTAAATTTTAACTACCGATTACTTTGACTTTTAAAGGTAGATTGGTATTCATTATACCCTCCACCTCCAGGATGGGGATATGCTAACATTGTCATACCGTTTGTAACACCTTGAAATATTGACCTGAGACCATATAAAGTATATATATATATTCTTGATCGTCATAAAATTCTAAGGCGATCTAACCTTGTCCGTCCGGCCGTCTGCTGAATGCACACTAACATCTAAACGAAAGGAGCTAGAACGTTCCAATTTCCCACAAATGCGTCTCATAGTCGTAGATCGGTTGGGATTGACAGTGGGCGAAATCGGCCCAGAGAGAAAATTCAAGGCCTGGAAATACTCATAATAACCCCTAATATTTTAGAGTATTTAGGCATGATTTGAACTGGGATATTGTCCTGGCTCAAGACCTTTTTGCATCTATATTTAATAGAATGCAAATTTATTTACAAATGTCATTTATTACAAATGACATTTATTACTTGGCTGCAGACTACCACTATCATGATTTCGACCATGCCAAAGGTCTTTTCAAGTGGCGCAGCGACTTTTCAACATCAAACCCAGTCTCTTTAAGGAAATGAGAACGAAAAGTACAACTCACTTGCCAAATTTTCGTTTAAAAATCGCTCCAAGTAATAAAGTACACATGTTTTTTCAATATGTCTGCTTGTTAGAGTGATCAAACCCGAGACCGAAAACCGGGTCAACCAGGTCTTTCGTCAGAGACCGGCCGGGAAACCCAGGCGAAGTTCGTCCTAGATTTCACATGCATTTCTTATGGGCAGAAGAAAAATCGACGCCGTCGATCCGCTGCGGATGTCGACCAGCCATATAGATAAGAATATATGTGATTATTTTTTACCCAAGGACGAAATATTTTGCAGATCATCATTAAATAATCCAGTATTCATTTCTGGGGTTGACCGCAGAATTTTTTTCGTGATCCAACTTATACGTATAATACTCGTCCTTGTAGGTAATATGAGGTCGATGAACTTTGTGAATATAAGAGAAAGGTGAAAGGTCATAGTATTTCAAAGAGTCCAAGAATACGCATAAACCTTGAATTTCATGTCATATTTATGATTTATATTTTTTATTTGAATATATTTTAGCTTCTTTTATTCTCTACATGATATCAGAATCGCAGATTGAGGCCAGAAATTATAGCTGTTTCTCAAAATGCTTTCCCATTTCAGCAAGATACAATTTGTAGTTTTTACAAATAATAGATACAGGACGAAAAGTAATGATGGATTGAAATATTATTAAAAAATCGCAAAATGAATTTTTGGCAATGGACCAAAATGACCCTAATTCATACAGGAATAGTTGGAGTTAATTTCGAAAGATTTCAGTGAATCTGATTATGACATTAGAATCTATATAAAAATAGTACTAACCAAACGGCTGCACCTAGAATAATGAAATTCGGTGTATACATTCCTCTGACTCCGTAGACACGAAAAATAAGTGGTTTTTCCAAATTCGTACTTTCAAGGGATACAATGGGAACAGAGGGACAAAAATGGTACAAAATAAACACGACTATGCTAGAATGATGAAATTGGGTGTGTAAATTCCTCTAATTCCGTAGAAACGTAAAATAAAAAGCTTTTAGAAAGTCGTACTCTTAAGGGGGTAAAATGGGGAAAAAGGGATAAAAATGGTACCGACCAAATGGCCGTAGCTAGAATCAAACATTCCTCTGACTGCTTAGACACTCAAAATAAAAAAGATTTTTCTAAATTCGTACTTTTTTATTTATGCGGCAAAAATAGGTTGAGTCATGAAGTTAGCGTATCTTGCACAGTGTACGTCAGATAATGGATTTTCAAAATTTGTACTTTTGGAATTAAAATAGGATGGAAACTGTATTACCCACTATCTACCAATATTTATGGTATTTAAGCTTTTTTAAAGATTTCTGTCTGATATTTACTTTTTGAATTGACTTGAAGTATTATTTCGATATATATGTATAGTATAAACGTATTGGTAGGCTTGCCTTATAAGTGTGGTTTGAAATAATAAAAATATTATACATATTTATTTATAAAATTATTTTTTCAAAACTTTTATTTGTTTTGGTTTGGCTATATTAAACAAATTGTCATTTTCCTGTAATGTTACTGCACTTCAACGAAAATCGCCAGCCTCTGTGAAATGCAATCCATGGTAGAGGGTACATAAAGTTCGACCCGGACGTTTTTGCTTGTTCTTGACTGGCATTTACAAAATGTGACGCGTCCGATGAGTTTTCGGTTCGTCCATGATTCCTTCGCTGAAGATTGTTTGGCAGGAGATGAAGAATTTGACCGAAAAATCGAGTTTTCAGATGAAACTCATTTTTATCTCGGTGGCTATGTGGCAATGAGCAAAATTGCCGGATATGGGGTTCAAAGAACCCACACGTGACTATTAAGAAGCCAATACATTCACAACGTGTCATTTTTTGGTGTGGATTTTGGACTTGCGGCATCATTGGTCCATTTTTCTTCGAAAATTATCAAGGAGCCGACGTTACCGTCAACGGTGAGCGTTACCGTGCCATGCTCAACAAATTGAAAAATAATTCTATAAATAAATACAAATTTATTCATTTTAATTTATTATTGTTTTAATTATATCATTATTTATACAAAAAGTAAATATAAGACAGAAATCTTCAAAAAAGCTTAAATGCCATAAATATTGGGAGATAGGGGAAGCATTTTTAGCTGCAACCATTTGGTTGGTTGTATTTCCATCCTAGTTTAATTCCAACAAGAAAAAACGGCTTTAATTTCGGCCGGGTCGAACTTTATATACCCTTCACCATAAATTGCATTCCACAGAGGCTGTCGATTTTCGTAGAAGTTCAGTAACATTACAGGAAAATCTAATTTTTTAAATATAGCCAAACCAAAACAAATACAAATATTGAAAAAAAAATATAAATACTTTTATTTTTTCAAACCACACTTGCAAGAAAAGGCTACAAATACATTTACATCGAAATAATACTTCAAGTCAATCTTTTTATTTCGCGTGTCTATGCAGTCAGAGGAATGTATACACCGAATTCTATGAATCTAGCTGCAGCCATTTGGTTGTACCATTTTTATCCCCTTTTTCCTAGTTTACCTCCTTAAGAGTATGAGTTTCTAAAATCTCTTTATTTTACGTGTCTACGCAATTAGAGGGATGTATGCACCGAATTTCATCATTCTAGTAAGTCCATTTGTTGGTACTATTTTTATCCCTCTGTACCCATTGTATCCCTTGAAAGTACGAACTTGGAAAATACCTTTTGTTTTTCGTATCTACGCAGTCATTTATTTATTTTATGTGTCTACGCAATCATAGGAATGTATACACCGAATTTCATTATTCTAGGTGCAACCATTTGGTTTGTACCATTTTTATCCCTCTATTCCCATTTTATCCCGAATTTAGAAAAATACTTTTATATTATGTATCTACTCCATTAGAGGAATGTACACACCGATTTTCATGTTTCTGTGATAGTTTGATAAGTACCAATTTTATCCCTTTTTGCCCCATTTCACCTCCAACAAATAAAAATCAAATGCGCATACCAAATATCAAGCAGACATACTCGAAATATTAGGGATATTTTCAGAAATACGTATTCTGGGAAAATGTTAACGCTCTGGCTGCTTTCGTTTAGATGCAAGCGTGCTTTCAAAAGACGGACGGACGGACATGGCAAGATCGTCTTAGAATTTTATGACGATAAAGAATATATACTTTACAGGGTCTCAGGTCGATATTTCAAGATGTTACAAACGGAATGACAAAGTTTGTATACCCACATCCTGGAGGTGAAGGGTATAAAAATAAAAATGTTGTTTCCGATACCTAAAAATCTATTGTTTGTGCGTTAAGACATACCGATTCATAAAATCAACATACATTTTTTTTAGGAAATTGTTTACTAAAATTCCAATTTTCGTCGAAGGTGAGTTAAATATTTGTACTGTCATTTTAGAAATATGGGGTCCGATCAAACTCTCTTCTATGTTACTATGACGGCTACAAATGTTGCAAAAATACCAAGTAGATATTCCTAATGTACATCTCTTCATCACAAATTATCATATCCCGAATATAAATTGATTTTCATTTAAGTGTTTAAATATTCGAAAATACAATATAACAAAATAGTTTTATTTGGTTCAACCGACCTAAATAAATATATACAATAATCCTTGTAGTCAAAACTCTCAGCTACTACATGGATGTTATGGACTTTAATTTGAAAACATTGTAAAATACGAAATCATCTTACAGAAGTTATGAATAGTTCAATTTTACCATGGTTTGGTAGGTGAAAAATACTAGAAGGGAGAGGGCTAGCAAAACAATTCATATACAAGCGTTATACTATTTGTTTGCAATAAATGAAATATATTCTTCTACCCTGTAGGTTGAGATTTCGCACAAACATTTTATTTCCATTTTGTGGTGACTCTATCGTTCGCTTAAATGCACTTTAAACTGTTCATTAAAACCGTTTTTAATTTATTCTGCCATTAACACTACTGTTCGGATTTTTTTGTCCATACAATATTTTCAAAAAATAACGGCCATTAAAGGCCATGGCATTGACACCCAAAACTTTTGGCAAAGCTTTTTATTAGCTTTTTAATAATGTTATCTGTTATCTGAACATACTAGAGCTTTCTTAACGTGTTTCGCTAACTTGTTGATGTTGCATTAAAACAGTGCCTGTTAATAGCATACCTTGGTGGGTGTTGATAACAGTAAACTTTTAACGTTGTTTAACATTTAGGGCTAGTCAAATGATTGATGTTTATGTTAAATTATGTTGGGTGGCATGAACGTTATACATCTAATATATACTGATATGGGGAAACATGTCAACGATGTCCACATACATATTGTTTCTGCCGCTTTAAATGAAACTTGAATGAATTATAACCCTATCAAATGTCTATATTCCACAAGAAAAAGAATCCACAGGCTATACAATTTGATCCAATTGTCATTGTAGAATGTCATTGTCAATCGAATGACAGCTATTAATTACTTTAACCAATTTTGATTAACTTTGGCTTAGTAAACCCCATTTTTTGACAAATTCTTAAATTCATATTTGTTTCCCAGTTTTTAAAATTTCTTTGAAGATTCTCGCATTTTTAATTTTTTTATAATATTTTTAATTACAGATCCTTGTTATTGCTAAAAAGACATGTACGACAGAAAATGGAAAAAACGCGGTCAAAGAAATTGCAAGCACTTTTTTTCAAGATTTTCTTTGAAAATTTTAATTCTTCAATTTAATCTCAAATATTGGTTAAATTAATTTTTTTGAGAAGTGTGCTCTGTTAGAAATAAATTGAAATAAAAATGTTGTGATTTTGCTAAATTAATGCATAATGAGGGGCGAGGCACCGGTACATCCGCTGTTTAATTTACTTTATGGACAGTGGTGTTGTTGATTCTTACTACTGAAAAAGAAACGGAGAGTGTTATAAAGTCATGATTACTGATAATTCTGCGGCCCTGTACAATAGAATGTTGACTGAAAACACCTTTTTCCGACGCCATATGTGTCAGTTAGAATGATAGTGGTCACAATTTAACCATTCTGAGATATACAGTGGTTTATGTTTGAGTCAATTAAAATATTTTTCCACCTAAGCACAAAATTTTTTTCTTAAAATATCATACTACTATATTGAACTTTTTTAAAAAAAATCGACAACGTTGGTACCTCTCAATTTTTCTCAAAAGTAATATATCCTTACCAAAAATGAAAGAAAACACAAAATATTTGATTTCAAAAAAATTAAAAAAATATATATACAAATTTAGAGGTTCGCTTAGAAAATTTATATTATAAACTTTTCAAATAATTTCATTTTATATGTTACTCAAATTATCTGAATCACCTAAAATGGATATTATAAATAAAATATGTTTGTTTGCATCGCCACACATCTGATTTTGATGGCGATCTGAGGGTGATTTTTTAGCTATTATCTTTTTGGCAACACTGGTTTAAACAACTGACGCACGTTTCGTGTTTTGTTTCACTGCCAAACATCTTCAGTTTGGTCTACAATTTAACCATGAATCGTCTTACAATTTGAATTTTATTATCAAAATGCGTGCTCTGTTAAGAAAGTTCATCGCGAGCTTCTTCCATTTTATGGTCAGTTTAATCGACCCACTGAAGCGGCTATTCGGGCTATTGTGACTAAATTTTGCACCAAATTTACATTGTTGGACATTAAACCACCAATACGCTTACGTAGAGTGCGAACTGAAGAAAATATCGCAGCTGTATCGGCCATTGTTAATGATGACCATCAATTATCGATTCGTCAGCGTTCGCAGCAATTGGGCCTCTGTTACTCAAAAACGTGAAAATGCCAAAATTGGACTAAACGGATGGACCATTTGAGGCGCAGTCAAGGTCAACATTTGCATGAAATAATCTTAAAACATTAAATTATATGGACCGTACCATCGATTCGAATAAAGATTTCATGCATTTTTCTGAATTTTATGTGTTTTTTTTTTTGAAAAACTTTCCTATAGCTTTTAAAAGGTCACCCTTTAGTATGACTTAGACCACTTTCAAACAAACACTAAAGATAATTTTGGTGTGCATAAAATGAGAAATGTCATTGTAAGGGTACATTTTTAAAAAATGTCAGAAATAAAAGTTCATAAATTAGAGATCTGATCAAACTAAAGAGAAAAATTTGCATATCTCAATTTCTTTGAATTTTTGACTTATACAACTATCATTATAACTGGCACATATGTCATACATAGGGTTTGGGGTTTCCCCGGATTTTTTCATTTCCCGGGAAAACGGGAATGAGAAGCTTCATTCACGGGAATTCCCGGGATTTATTTTAATTTATTTTAGATATGTCGAATATGGTTTAAAATATCAACATTTAATAACTGGTGTGCTTTTTGAACCCATTAAAGCCCACCTTACACGTCCGTGTACACTATTTCAAGGCTTTCGCGCTTTTCAATATGTATGTAATTCCTGATAATTAATATATATGACAAAAATGATAGAGAAGAACAAAACAAATTATTAGTAATCTAAAAATTAATATTATTATTATTGTAGTAGTTATTACGAAAATAATTGAAAATAAATTTAACAAATGAAATTAATATTGGGCGTTAATCCGATATATTACAAATTAAAAACGAAAGTTTTTGTTAATTTTTTTAGAAATTATTTTTTATTTTACAAATATCTAGACACTCTAGACAAAGAGTCTTAATATTGAACATTTAAATCACAAGCTCAAGTGACACCTACACTAGATTCAAAATTAAAAAAAGGTTTAAGGAAACAATTAACTCGTATGACTGAGAATGTCATGACATCTTTAATTTAGAAGATTCATTCGTTTAGAGAGGAAAATATTTTACAGAAACAGGAGGAATATATTTTAAATTGTAAAGTAAATTCTTCTTTGAGAAGATTTTCTCCTTTTATTTCGTCGATTCGAAATGTAAAGTTAAACCAGATTGCACGATGGATTGAGTATTGATACTGTGTCAGCCATAGTATTGTTAGTATGGTATTTTTGTTTCACAAAACCGATCCTGCAAATATCTTGACAAAAAGTGTGTATTCCCCTATCTGGTTTTCGCAAATTGGCGACTTAGCGAATTTAAAAAGTATTGTTTGTAGTATTATAATAAAAACAAATTGTCATTATTATTGTCAGTAATGTAAATACACGAATTTGAAGTATATCTACAATTCTCCATTTATATAGACAAATAAATAAAATATTTTTATTAATTGCCGTATTCTCTGGAAATTTAAAATCTTTTCCCGGGAATTCCTGTCTAAATTTTTTCGGGAATTCCCGGACCCCAAACCCTAGTCATACAGCTAATGAACGCGTTTTTCCCGAAATAGACAAGGTAGTTGTCCACCGAGATCGTGTGATTTAGTACCTCTATATTATATTTTCTGAGAAGTCATCGGAAACTTTGGACTCCTTGTAATATAACATATATATATATAATATTGTAATATAACATATATATATATATATATAATATATTTTATTTTTCTATCAAAATCTAATTTCAGTAAGGAATTACGTATTTTCATTATTTTATTCTCAAAGTTCTCAAAAGCAATGAAAGTATTCATATTTACAGGTACTTCTTCTGAATGTGCTTAGATTACGAAGGCCATTAAGATGTAATTTTGAAATTATGTATGTTATGTAAATTATGTAAATTAACCAAGTATGAGTAAAGTTTCCTTATTTCAAAGTCATAGTAAATAATTCAATTACTAGAAAAAGGGTAAAATCTAACAATTGAGTAAATTAATACTTGTGTGGAAGAAAATTTCCAAGGTTTTAGTAAGAAAAAATTAAGATTATTTTTAAATTCCATTTAGGATATTTTAGCTAAAAATGAGTTTTTTTCTTAAAATTAAGTTAATGTGTTTATGAGTTCTTCATACATTTAAGTACTAATGAAATTATGAAAAATCACTTCAAATTGTTTAGCAAATTTTTTAATATTAAACTTAGAAGCAATTCTCATTCGTTCGCAGAGACTTATTTCTTAAATACTTTATGTATTATTATGAACAATCACTTAGAAGGCGCATATCTTTGATCGAGACTTTTGAGGAATATTTCATGTTGTCAGTTTTTATACTAGTGTTGCATACTCTCAAGTAAATCTTTTTTTTTGAAGTAATGGGAAAAACTTGTTCTGTTTCAGTTCAACTGAACTTATTTTAAGTTCACTTTTTCCCTTATATGAAGTAAAATTTTCCTCAGCTTGATGAAATACTTACTTGTTTTTAGGAAACAAATTACTAAAATTTTGTTCAGGTTTAGTAAAACTGTACAAGGGTTTAGGAAAAATGTACTCTGTTTGAGTAAATACTTACTTGATTTCAAAAAAATTTACTTACTTAGATTTAGTAAAAATTTACTTGGTTTTAGGAAACTTTTGCTGCAATTTTTTTCATTTTGAGTAAATACTTACTGAGGAAAATTGAACTAGTCCCAAGAGTTTGAACTTAATATGAGGAAATATTACTTTAGCGATATACTAAGTTAAATTTTCCTAAATTTAAGTTCATTTTATCTCATTGTACTTTCACTTTTCTGAGTTATAAACTTTTCGACTGATTAGAAAACGTGTACTTTGCAATACATACTTTTAGGGTTATAATAAATTTACTATTAGATTCCTTTGTTGTTTAGCTTAAAGTACTGGGTTTTTCAACAAGAGGTGTTATTTTGAATCACCCGGTATTTCGGTAGCTGTCACTTTTGAAGCTTTTATTCTTTGACATTTGACAATGGAACGATACACGCTTCAACAACGCATTGAAATTATTAAAATTCATGAATTAAAATGGTCCGCAATTCCATCGAAAAATCATCTTGACTGATGAGGCCCATTTCCAACTCAGTGGCTACGTCAACAAGCAAAATGGTCGCATCTGGGGCTCGGAAACCCCAAGAGTTATTAGGGCTGTTTTTCTTTAAGCTGGGATAACAAAAACGTTAATAAAAATTTAAGTTTTTGCTAAAAATACAAAAATATTTTTATCAAAATAAATTTTCAAAAAAAAAATATTTTGTGTTGACTTTTTTGGACTTAGCCTTGATAACCATAAATTTGACTTACACTGGATAATTATCCAGGCTAAATCCAATATTTTTAAAATAAAATTATTTTTTCAAAGTTTGTTTTCTTACACACATTGATATTGCTGTTGGCAACAATTTTAAAAAAATAGTTTTTTATTTTGTGCAAAATTTTAACATTTTCTATAGGATTTGGTATCCAGTTTTAAAGAAAAACAGCCCTATTGTTGAGAAGCCTCACCAACCTCATCGTGTGACTGTTTGGTGCGCTTTATGGTCCGGCGGGTCATTGGACCTTACTTTTTCGAAAATGAGGTTGGATCAACAGTTAAGGGAAATGGATTTCGATATCGAGAGATGATTAATGATTTTTTATGGTCGACGTTGGATGGTATTGATCTGGACAACGTTTACTTTCAACAAGACGGCGCTACGTGCCACACAAGCAACGAAACCATTGCTCTTTTACGGGATAAGTTTCCGGACCGTGTTATCTCTCGAAGAGGTGATCACAATTGGCCACCGAGATCTTGTGATTTAATACCTCGCGACTTCTTCCTTTAGATAAGGTCTACGCCAACAGCCCAGCGTCGATTCAAGACCTCAAAGATAGAATTCGTGAGGCTATCGAGATTTTGCGATTTGGTTATCGAAAATATCATGAAAATTATATGGTCCTGTAAGCGTTATGGCCATTTGGCTGATGTTGTTTTTCATTATTAGCGGCATACCTTCCTCTTTATTATGAAATAGACATCCGACCATTTATCTCAAAAATGACATTTTTCTTTGAATACCAAAATAACACCTCTTGTTGGAAAACCCTGTGCAAGTTGAAGACTTTTTTAATTAAAGAGAAGAAAATACGTTATATTTGAACATTAAATACATTCACTGCAATATTTATCCACAGTATCGCCAAAAATATTTTAAAATACGCATGACTGCAGAATTCGATCAGAAAAGTATAGATTGGGGTGAGTCAAAATTTGGAGTTTTTGCCGCTGATAATACACAGTACGGCGCACACTGGCTCAGAGATCAACCGATTTTAAGCCGCCGAATGACAGCCGGCAAATCAGCCGAAAGCCGCCGCCGCCGACCCATTTTGGTTAGCGCCGCCGATAATTTTGGGTCGGCTTGTAACTCTGCACTGGCTAAGGAGTTATATTCGTTGTTAATAAAAATAATTTGTACAGGCGCTTTGCTAACTTTCACAATTTTCTTTTATAAAACAGACTCTTAATATTTTTCATGGTTTAATTATCTACATATGACTTTTTGAATAAATGACAAGTAGAAAGCCCTTAAGTTCGCCAGGGCCGAATCTCATATACCGTACATGACGGAGTGCAATCCACAGTATTAACGGAAAATAGAGGCTATCGACTTTACATAGCGGAAATGCGGAAAATTGTGATATTTTGTTTGCACATTGCTATATTTGTGTACTATTTCAAACTATGAGACACACACGCTGTTTTAATTATTAAAAAATTATGGCTGTTTTTCTTTGAGACTGGATAACTAAGCTGCGATAACAAAAACCTAAAAAATAAAAAAATCTCTCAAAATAAAAAAATATTTTTTTTAAATTGTAGCCAACAGCAATATCAATTTGTGTGTGAAAACTAATTTTGAAAAAATAATTGTGTGTAAAAAAATTTTCGACTTAACCTGGATAATTATACAGTGTAAGTCAAATTTATGGTTATCGAATTTAAGCCCAAAAAAATCAACACAAATTTTTTAGTAAATTTTTTTTGATACAAATATGTCCCAACAAGCAAAGTAATACGAAAACGATTCAAAATCGTATCGTCTAGAAGAAAAATAATATTGCGGCAACTATCATATTCGTATTGCGGACGTTACCTCACATAGAGAAGTGTGCGGCCAGGGCGATTCGTCAAGGCAATACGAAATCAATACATACGGATGATAAATCGCCGATATTGCCACATTATCATCCACAAGAAATCTGAATGATATCGCCATAATATCACCTGAAAGATAAAAACTAGATATCGCCAGTTAATAACCTAGAAGACAAAAACGCAATTTTCCATATTTCAAAATTACTAATTACAAACATCATAAACGATAAGTAAACACAAAACAACTAATAGTTAGAAATTAAATATATGGACATCAGAGAAAAATAATACAGATAGCAAGCTTAATTACCGTAGCTGTTTTCGCGTGTTAAAAATGTTTCTGGACGTTTTTGCACTTGGGTTTGGAAAAGAACGAAAACATATACCTAAAAATAAAACAAATAAAATGCATAGATTCCAAGCTATATTATTCATAATTTCGCTTACATACCTTTAACTGCAGAAATTATATATTATCCTTAGTTCCCATCCAAGTAAATTTGCAGAACAAGCTTTTTGAGAGCGCGTCTTATCAAAACTGCATGGCACTGCTCCAATTCGTTTTGAAAACATAGCCTCTGTGAAATGCAAAAAAGTAAATGTCTGATAAAATGTTATACCCAAAAGATGTTTATCGATAATCAACTTACCAGTTTCATTTGCTACTGATTTCATGTAGAACTTCAACTTACAGCTTCTCTTTTAGTTAAAGCATGCTAGTTCATTTTGCAATGCACCAACAAAATATGAAAAGAAACACAGAATTCCAGTGAAAGAGAAATTTTCTTTTATTATTTCCGAAGCATTCAAACGAACAATGACAAAAAATCAATATCGCCAATATTTCTTCAAAATGATACAAGGGTGATAAGCAAAAAATATTTTGATAAATTTCTTCAAAATGACAAATGGAAGATATTGCCGCAATATCTTCTTGGTGATATATCGTCCAAATGTTTGTAGGGGTATATTGTAGTTGGCGGCAATGTGGAAAAATATTTTTTTTTTTTTTTTGAGCAAAAATTTTTTTAACGTTTTTGTTATCGCGGCTTGTTATCCCGGCTTAAAGAAAAGCAGTCCTATTATTATAATATTACTAGTCCTCTACTATACATAAACATGAATAATACTTCGAGTGTAATCAAAAAAAATGAACATGATTGGTACCATTTGTATCCCCTTTTGCCCCATTTCCGACTAGAAGTACAAATTTCAAAAAATGACTTTATGTTTCGCGTCTACCCAGTCAGATGGAAGCATATACTGAATTTCATTAGTTGAGCGGATTGGTTGCTATCATTTTTATCCCTCTTTTCCAAATGTATACCTTAAAAGTACGAATTTCGAGAAATGTCTCTACTTTACGCGTTTACGCCATTAGAGGGATGTGCATCCCAAATTGCATGTTTCTAGCTGTTGTCGTATCATTGGTACCATTTTTAAACCATTTAGTCCCATTTCACCCGCTAAATATTTTACTTACTTTTTGGAGCTTTCACGTTACAAGAGGGGCGTACCCAACAAATGCCAAGTGAATATAAACAAGAAATTAAAAAAAAAAAAACAAGAAATTTTCAAATAATCTTATTCTCAGTACCTGTTAGGAAAATTGTTTCCTCTGGGCCGATTTCGCCCACTTTCAATCGCAACCGATCTGCAACCATTAAACACATTTACGGAAAATTTGATCTAGCTCATTTCGTTCGGAACATGACTAAATCGTCTTAGAATTTTACCAGAACTCTGATTATATATGTATATACTTTATGCGGTATAACGGAATAACAAAATGAATATATATATCCCCATCCTAAGGTGGAGGGTATAAAAAGATTAAATAAACAAAAACCCACATTTTGAAGCTAAATATTACAAAAATTCAACGGTTCATCTTTGACCTGGAACTCCTCAAAAACTACTAAACCTAATTTAACGAAATTAAAAATGAAAACAAGATTAACGAATAATCTGTCCATTAAAAAATTACTTAAATATCGGTTACAGAGATTTGGCCAATGAAAGTTGATTCTGAGCCATTCTGAGCGTCGTACAGGGTAGTTATCCAGCAATCGGACGCACTTGATGTTCTGAGCAGGAAGATAAACACGGTGCCAAAATAAACAATTTATTTTAAGTTTCGATAACAAATCTATCTATTGGCTAAAAATAGTAAGTAAATAATATAATATGTAAAAACAATACACTATTCGCGAGTGTGCAATAATAACCGCCCAGGGTTTCATTAATACCTTAAAATAACTCGAACTAGTTTGCACTTTGTATTTTGTTGAAAACCGAAAACGAAAGCTTTCAATAATTTAAAACTTTTATTAGCCAAAGTTTCACAATACCAAAATCAATGCCTTATTGTTAACCCTTCAATGATTAAGCCTGTGCTAACCTAAAAATAAAATTTTTCATCGTTGTGCTTTGCAATTTATTTGTAGTAATTGAAGTTTCGTTTTTCTTTCATACGAAAATATTGGATATTATATTTTAAAATTGCATAAAAATGCAGTTTCTATAATTTTTCTTGTTTGGAAGTCCTTGGGCCATATTGGCCTGGACCAAATATGATCCACAGCAACAATATTTTCAGTCTGTGATGCAAACACGTAAAATGTGATTAAAGTGTAATTGCAAGTAAATTTTGTACATTGTTCTCACATTTCAAAATGTCCGAGTTGAAAATTTTGCCATGCACTCAGAAAAAAGTGAACCCTATAATGAGTTAAAATTAACTAAAATTTAGGAAACTTGAACTTCGTATAGTGCTAAATCAATATTTCATCACATCAAGTTCAAACATTTCCTTGAAAATAGTTTAATTTTCCTCAAACCAAGTTAATATTTACTCACATTGAGGAAAATTGCAGTAAGTTTTTCCTCTAACTAAATTTTTACTAAATTAAGATAAATTTTTACTAAATTTAAGTAAAATTTTCCTAAAACTAAGTAAATTTTTACTCAAACCAATTAAATTTTTACTAAATCTTAGTAAAGTTTTGGTTAAAATTTCCTCAAAGTAAGTAAATTTTTACTCAAATCAAGTAAATATTTACTTAAATTGAGGAAAATTTTGCTGATTTTTCCTTAAAACAAGTATTCTTTACTTAAACTGAGGAAAAATGTAATTGATACAAGGAAAAAAGTGAACTTAAAATATGTTCAATTTAACTAAAAAATCAAACTAATGGTTTTGCTTCAGAGTATGCAAAACTGGTACAAAAAAGACAACATGAAATATTTCTCAAAAGTTTCATGATAGCCCTGCCATAAAGAGCTGTGCTATTACTCTATGATTGCTATGAAGGCAAGATAGGCGCCTTTGCAGTGGTTTTTTAGAAAAATACTTGAAGTATTTAAGAAATAAGTCTCGGCAAACGAACGAGAATCGCTTCTTAGATTAATATTCAAGAATTTTCTAATCAACTTCAATTGATTTTTTATTAGTTCATTAATACTTAAATGTATGAAGAATTCGTCATAAATTTCAGTAAACATACTAACTTCATTTTAGGAAAACGCACATTTTTAAGTTAAAATTTCCTAAATGGATTTTTTCTTACTTAAAACCTTAGAAATATTCTTCCACATAAGTATTAGTTTATTCATTTGTAAGAATTTTTTATTAGATCCAATGAAATGCTTTTAGTAAATTTACTACCCTATTTCTAATAAATGAAATATTTACTATGGCTTTGAAAGAAGGAAACTTTACTCATACTTAGTTAATTTTCAAACTTTTATGAAAATTTTTACTGAACTGGAGCAAAATTGTTGAACTAAATTGTAGTATGGATTTTACTCAGATTTAGGAATGCTATTTTTCTGAGTGTGCATTGCTCTCTCCTAATTTCATCAAACCCCCAATTAGTGAGCTTCAATAGTTCTATTATGTCGTTGAACTTTTGTTCACCTAATTGATCCGACGATCGCTAACAAACAACAAATTACTCCGCAATCGCAGCTGAGTCACTCTAAGGTACCGACAGGCATATGATGATTAGATGTATCGTAAACTGAAACTGAAATCAACTACGTAACACTTTAATGACACCTGATTTACGCTGGTTAATGCCCGGCAAATGCGTAATCAAAACATTTGTTGTGTACCCTACATCAGCAGTATTGCCGGGGTCAAAGGTGTTCGGTACACCTCCAGCTGAGTAAACAAACAATTGAATTTCTACGTAATAACATTTAAAACCAGGAAGGCATTCTCTTGCGTTACGATTTTTAATTAGCCGTGACGGGTCATTCGGTTTGCATTCAGATGAAAACAAACGTCATAGGCAGCCGATCGATAAGTGCTGGTCTGAACTAATTATACACGATCTTTCAATAGGGGCGAGAGTATTCCGCATTTGATAAGGCAAACAGACAGATATTCGTACTAATTGATTAGATATAATTTGTTTATCTTTCACATCGAATGCATATGGCTGAAGGGTCATATGTCTATAATTAGTGACATACTTGTGAAATGCTACCGCCACTTAAATGTCTATTAAATGCTGGTAATGCCCCCTAAAGCTTGTAAATCAAATCTCAGCTGCAGCGTTATGGTGGTATTTTCTGATAATAGGAAGTGTTGCCAAAGGTAAAGAATATCGTCATACATCGGGGATTTTCATTGTGGAAGTGAGTAATTATTTGTGGGATCCTGCTGATTTGAAAAGTGGTGACAATTACAGTGTTTTAACACTCTTGTTATACACTCCACGAGAGTATTATGTCTTTGTGCATTTGTTTGTAACACCCAAAAGGAAGAGAGATAGACCCATTGTTAATTATACCGATCGACTTAGAATCACTTTTTAAATCGATTTAGCAATGTCCGTCTGTCTGTCTGTCTGTCTGTCCGTCCGTCCGTTCGTCCATCTATTCTTGTAATCACGATACAGGTCGCAATTGTAGACAGAACCAAATGAAACTTAGCACAACGAAGTTTTTCGGGATAAGAACGAACGCTATTTAATTTGAAGAAAATCGGTTCAGATTTAGATATAGCTCCCGTACAAATTTCGCTCCCGATTTTACTTTTGCCGCTCTAGAAACCACATATTGTATCAGATTGTCCTCAGATTTGGCTCAACATCTTATATTTGTCCTAGAAACACCCATAGTGAAAATGGGTCAGATCGGTTCAGATTTACATATAGCTCCCATACGAATTTCACTCCCGATTTGACTCTTTTCACTCTAAATACCACATATTACAACAGATTTTCTTCAAAATTGGCAAAACATCTTATATTTCAACTAGAAACACCTGTGGTAAAAATGTGTTAGATCGGTACAGATTTATATATAGCTCCCATACAATTTTCGCTCCCGATTGAACTTTTTCCGCCCCAGAATCAACGAATTTTCACAGAATTTCTTCAAAGTGAGCATAACACGTTATATTTGAACTGGAAGAACTTATTGTGAAAGTTTGTCACATTTTTCCATGTTTGGATATAGCCCCGATACAAATATTCTTATCGATTTGACAAATCGAACCAGGTCATATTAGCCTATGATTAGGAAACATACAAAAATTCTTCCCGTTTTCACTTTTTTATCGAGTTGAATAGTATTCGGTTGGAAAGTGGAGTGTATCATATAGTCGGCCCCGCCCGACTTTAGCCTTTCCTTACTTGTTAATCGTGTAACCATTCCGTCCGTCTGTCTGTCCATATATTCTTGTAATCATGATACGGGTTGCAATGCAATGCAATATGCACAACGAAGTTTTTTGGGATAAGGAAGAACGCTTTTTAATTTAAAGAAAATCGGTTCAGATTTAGATATATCCCCCACACGAATTTCACTCCCTATTTGACTTTTGTCACTCTAGATACCACATATTTTAACAGATTTTCTTCAAAATTGACAAAACATCTTATATTTTAAGTAGAAAACCGTGTGGTGTCACATCGGTTCAGATTTATATATAACTCCCATATAAATTTCGCTCCGAATTTGAGTTTTTCCGCTTTACAAAAAATATATTTTATCAATTTGTCTTCAAATTTGGCAATGCAGCTTATATTTAAACTAGGAACACCTGTGGTGAAAATAGTTCAGATTGTTTCAGATTTATATATAAATTTGACTCCCGATTTGACTTTTCTGCTCTAGAAACCACATATTTTAACAGATCCTCTTCAAATTAGGCGAAATATCTTATATTTGTACTATAAACAGCCATGGTGAAAATGAGTCAGATCGGTACAGATATATGTACATATAGCTTCCATACAAATGTGGATCCCTGGTAGACCTTTTCCGCCCCAGAAAACACGAATTTTCACCGAATTTCTTCATTTTAGGCTTTAAGTGCAACAGATTCAATGAGTGACTATACCTTTTGAACATATGCATTGGTAGCATCAGCGGTGGACATTCCCTTACGGTTATTCCAAGCTTCCCACTCGGCTTTGCCTTTGAAATCCAAAAAGCCGGGTTTATCTATATTACAGTCTCCAACTGTGGACTGCTTGTAAAGACTGTACAATTCCAGCAGATCGTTATCGGATGTTGTCGAATTCAAATTCTTTACGTCTTAGGCAACTTTGTTAAATTCCTCTTGGGTAACCATTATTATATGTTGTTCTTTGTGCGCTCTTCAAAGCATAACACGTTATATAGGAACTGGAAGAACTCATTGTGAAAGTTAGTCACTTTATTCCATGTTTGTATATAGCCCAGATACAAATATTATTCTCGATTTGACAAATTTGGTCAGGCCTATGATTAGGAAACGTTTTCACTTTTTTACCGAGTTGAATTGTATTCGGATAGAAAGTGGAGGGTATCATATAGTCGGCCCCTCCCGAATTTAGCCTTTCATTACTTGTTTTATTTTCAGATTTATGTTTGACATTTGCAAAATGGGAAGCTATGCGCTCGAACATAATTGGAAAATAATAAACACTTACTTCCAAAGTAGTGAGTCTTTATCGCAAAATGTAAAAAATTAAAACGTGGAAAACTTTTCTGTTCTCATATGAAGCTAATTTTCATCTCGGTGGCTATGTCAATAAGCAAAATTGCAGCATATGGGGTTCAGAGAACCCAAACTTGACTATTGAGAAGCCAATGCATCCACAACGAGCCACTGTTTGGTGTGGATTTTTGGACTGGAGGTAGTGTCGAGCCAGTCATATGAATAATATTGTGTTCCATTATTAAATGACAAAGTTCAACCTTTCCAATAAAAACAGAAATTTGAAAAAATTATCAATATTTTTTATAGCCGATTCTAATTTATAAATTTAAATATAATACCGTATACATACCGCACGACAATCCACACAGATCAGCCGTCATGCTTACGCTTCGCCGTTGAAGAAACTTTCTAAAAAAGAATATAATTGCTTGTGTTTGGCAAGATTGTTGTGCGTTGAAAGATTGCGAATATACAGCCTACACCCAAAAAGTTGATGCTAATAACCCTGCTAACTACAGCCCTATTGCGATTTGCTCTGCACTATCGAACAATATGGAGAGTATGGTTAACAACCATATTGTAAGATATTTGGAAGCCAATGATCGATCTAACGGGGGACCTGATGACGATGCTATCCGAAAAGCGGAATCGATCAATGAGATCAATGAGATATCTCCAAGGCCGTTGATAGAGTCTGGCACGGCGCACTCATATCAAAACTCTTTGCTTTTGGTGTTGGTAGTGACTTCTCTCGATTTATATCGAGTTTCCTCAGATATCGCACTATACGAGTTGCTGTAGATGAGTTCTCATCCGACGAGCATAGTAGGCGTACCACAGGGCTCTGTCCTTTCCCCTCCCTTTTTCTTATTTTCATTGACGACCTCTTGGATCGGACTTCGAATCCAATCTACTCATTCGTGGATGACAATAACATCTGTCATTCATACTCATTCGATCATAGACCAAGTCGTCATGAAATTGAGGACGAAGGGTGATTGAAGAATGTATCACTCAGCCAGGATTTACTGTCCATTTCCGAATAGTATCGAGTGGATAGAGTAGATTTTAATGCACGTAAGACCCAGTGATCCTTGTTATCTGGCAAGCGATCTGATCCAACGGTGTCGTCGATTTCAATGAACGGTGTAGATATTGAGCAATCAGATACTCTTGATGTTCAAGAAAATACAATGCGATGTTCGTTGGACAAAACATGTAAATATTTGAATGTGTTTTTTTGAAAATTATTACAAAAGCAAAATATGTGTCATTCCATGTCAAGCGGTACGATTTTTGAGCTATCGAGCTCATTGTTTTGAAAGTTTGTGCATGAATTATTCTCATAAAAATATTGTATATATATTTTTGCAAAAAAATGGTGATATGGTTATAATAATGATGTGAATACGGCTAGAAGATTTTTTGGCAATATCGATAACTATACACTCAACGAGAGTATTATGTCTTAGTGCATTTGTTTGTAACACACAAAAGGAAACGAGTTAGGCCCATCGTTTATTATACAGATCGGCTTAGAATCACTTTTAGCAATGACCGTCTGTCTGTCCATCTATTGTTGTTATCAAATTACAGTCGCAATTATAGTCCGATCTTAATTGGCACAAGTAAGTTTTGTGGATCAAGGACAAACGCTATTTAATTTGAAGCAAATCGGTTCAGATTTAGATATAGCCCCCATACAAATGTCTCCCCCGATTTGACTTTTTCCGCTCCAGAAACCAAATATTTCACTCTATTTGCTTCAAATTCGGCACAGTACTCTATAAATGAACTCGAAATAGGAGAAAATCGTTCAGATCGGATCAGATTTAGATATATCCCCCTTACAAATGTCGCTCCCGCTTTGAGTTTTTCCGCTCTATAAAGCGCATATAGTACCCGATTTTCTTTAAATTTGGCTTAGCACCTTATAATCTAACTAGAAACACCTGTGGCGGAAGCGGGTTAGATCGGTTCAGATGTAGATATAGCCCCCATACAAATGTCGCTCCCGATTTGACTTTTTCCGCTCAAGAAACCACATATTGTACCCGATTTTCTTTAAAATTGGCACAACATCTTATAACTAAAACTAAAAATACACGTATGGTGAAAGTGGGTAATATCGGTTCTGATTTAGATATATATTTATATATTTTCAAATGTTGCTCCCAAATGTTTAACCGATTTTGGCCAAACTTTACATATTATATTTCGCCTATAAACATACATGCGGGTCACACCGTTCCATGTTTCAATATACCCCCATACAAATGTCCTTTCCAATTTAAAATGTGTTTGTCCAACACATACATTTACAGGATACAGAAATCCTTCCCGTTTTCACTTTTTTACCGAATTGAATTGTATTCGGATAGAATGTGGATTGTATCATATAGTCGGCTCCGTCCAACTTTAGCATTTCCTTACTTGTTTTTTAAACTGACTTTAAGTTGAAAATAAGACTATTCGATGTGGTTACCAAATAAATATGATATAAATTTTCGAATCAGATGTAATAAAAATACTCAATAATTCTAAATTGAATTCTTCTAAGGAATTTATTATAATAATTTAAAAAAATCGATTATTGAAAAAGAAGAAATGGAACTGAAATAAAATAACTCTTAATGCAAATATTTAAGATTGTATTTTTATATCTTTTCAGTACCGAAATTGTTTTAGAATATAAATAGGATGAAAGTACCCCGGAATACTTTTCAAACAAGGTTAAAAGATTGTGATGTAGATATACACTTGTCAGCCGGATTTTCATTTTTTTGGAAATTGCAATGTGTATAACTCTGCAAATAAAAGTTAAGATCATTCATGACATTCATTCAAGTAAAGAAAGGTGAAATTTGTGCGATGCGGGCTAAACAACACCCTACACCGCTCTTTACATGACCAACGTAAAAACTTAGATCTATATTGTTTAGTGTAGAATGAGTTCACCTTTAATCAATTTACTATAATACCGCAAATTTGAGGAAATAGCAAACTCCTGTATGAGTCTACGTCAAAAGCTGAACCAGTCTGTTACTTTGAATAAGATCCGATATAATATTTGGATTCCTGAACGCCAGAAGTTTTCAGATTTTGTTCTTCTCCTGAAAATAAAGGAAAAATCGAGATACGAATATAAGACGATGTTCTAATTTTTGTACTTCAATTTCCACCTTTTAATTCAGAACTATTTCCAATAGCATCAAATATCAAGTTAATTAATTTGTTATGGTTAATTATTCCACTAGCGCATTTATTTAGCTGGGAAAATACCTTTTCACCTTTTACTACAGCAACTCTGACATCAGCATACATAACCCTATATGAAATAGTAACGAGCAGAACGTTATCGCTTTACAAATACAGTACAATTAATAAATCACCGCCTCTCCTCTGCACGGGTAAATTAAACAATTAAGCTCTCGATTTAATTAATGAACGGTTGTAGTTCTCACCTCCTATAGACGTCAGTCACAACGTCCACTCAGCCCAGGTGGAACGTGGATCAAGTATTCAATCAAAATGCAATTTGTTTCACATTCCAAATAATCCTTTAAGTCCACCACTCTCGCCCACAGAATAAGGAAAACGAACCCACAAGTTATGAATGGCAAGAACTAAAAGCGAAATTAGCTGAAATTAGAGCAGATGAAATGACATTTCATTATTCATTCCGACCCCTCTAATCGGACAAATGAAAACCAACACAATTTTGAAATCCTAAATGTGAATGTTTAAATAAAGTTTTTAATTAAAACAAAAAAAACTCAAATCACTCTGTTGACATCCCGCATTCCGACATATGGACGGATCAAATCTAATATTCCATAATTTTTCCAAGCACTAATAAGTCTTCTCCGCTTATGGAGATGAGTTCATGTTTTAATAATAATTTTACATATCAACGGAGAAAATATTATCATTATTAACATATACGAGGGTAGTATGATAAGATAATAATGCATGCAGAGTGTTGTGAAAGGTTCAAATTTTACACATGTTTTTTGTGTAGATTCAGAATATTTTTAAAATTCTAAGACTCACTGGTGATGTAAACACACTTTTTATACCCTCCACCTCCAGTATGGGGTATATTCACTTTGTCATTCCGTTTGTAACACCTTGAAATATTCATCGGAGACCCCATAAAGTATATATATTCTGGGTCGTGGTAAAATTCTAAGACGATATAGCCATGTCCGTCTGTCCGTCTGACTGTCTGTCTGTTGAAAGCACGATAGCGGCCGAACTAAATGAGCTAGGAGGTTCAAATTTTTCATAAATGTGTCTTATGGTTGTAGATCGGTTGGGATTGAAAGTGGACGAAATCGGCCCAGAGGGAAAAATTTTTCCCTCACAAGGACTTAAAATACCCCTAATATTTAGAGTATTTCAGCATGTCTTTTGAACATATTAGCTTGTATTTAGTTGATATTTGCAATGCGCATTCCCTCTATAGCATAAAAAAGCACCATAGAGTGATTTTTAATTGTAGGGGGCGAAATGGGACAAAAAGGGATAAAAATGGTACCTATCAAACGACAACAGATAGAAGCACGAAATTTGGCGTGTACATTCCTCTAATAGAGTAGATACATAATATAAAAGTATTTTTTCTAAATTCGTACTTTTAAGGTGTTAAATGGGGATAGAGGGATAAAAATAGTACCAACCTAACTGCTGCACCTAGAATAATGAAATTCGATATATACATTCCTCTGATTGCGTAGACACGTAAAATAAAAGAACTTTCCAAAATTCGTACTTATTGGGGTTCAAATGGAAAAAGGGGATAAAAATTGTACCTACCAAATGACAGCAGCTAGAATCATTCCCCTGACAGCGTAGACACGAAAAATAAAACGTTTTTTTCAAATTCGTACTTTCAATGGATACAATGGCTACAGGGGATAAAAATAGTACAAACTAAACGAATACAGCTAGAATGATGAAATTCAGTGAGTACGTCCCTCTAATTGTGTAGATACGTAAAATAAAGAGATTTTAGATAGTCGTACTCTTGAAGGGGCAAAATTGGAAAAAGGGGATAAAAATGGTACCAACAAAATGGCCGCTGATAGAATCATGGAATTCGGTGTATACATTCCTCTGACTGCATAGCCTCGTAAAATATTTTTTTTCAAGTTCGTACTTTATTTTGTTGCTTTTACGACAAAAATGGTAGAATCATGAAGCTGTCTTATACTGCGTACGTGAGAGATAAGGTATTTTCAAAATTTATACTTTTGAAATTAAAATAGGATGGAAATACAACCAACCAAACGACTGTAGCTGAAAGTACCCCCCAATATTTTGGGTATTTATAATTGCTGCCTTATATTTACTTTATGAATTGAAGTATTATTTCCAATATATATTCATAGTATACAAATATTGGTAGCCTTGGTTTATTAATTAAATTTCTGATTTTCATACATTTGAAATTTGTTGCGGACATTCCTCTTGTAGCTTGGAAGCGCCACAAAGAAAATAAAAGTTTTATCGGGCAAAATGGGACAAAAAGGGATAAAATATGGTACCTATGATACGACAACAGCTAGAATCATGAAATTCGGTTTGTACATCCCTCTAATTGCATAGACACGTAAAATAGAGGGATTCGAAATTCGTACTTTTAAGGGATATAATTAAAAAGAGGGATAAAAATGGAACCTACCAAACCGCTGAAGTTGAAATCATGAAATTCGGTGTATACATTCTGACTATAAAGACTCGAAAAAGGGTTTTTTCGAAATTTGTACATTTGGGTGGAGAAAGTGAAATCGGGAGTGAAATTTGGGTGGCAGGTATATATATATCTGTACCGATCTGACCCATTTTTACCACAGGTGTTTCTAGTTGAACTATAAGATGTTTTGTCAATTTTGCAGAAAATCTGTTAAAATATGTGGTATCTAGAGTGAAAGGAGTCAAATCGGGAGTGAAATTCGTATGGGGGCTATATCTAAATCTGAACCGATTTACTTCAAATTAAATAGCGTTCGTTCTTATCCCGAAAAACTTCGTTGTGCAAAGTTTCATTTGGTTCTGTCTACAATTGCGACCTGTATCGTGATTACAAGAATAGATGGACGGACGGACAGACGAACATTACTAAATCGATTCAAAAAGTGATTCTAAGTCGATCGGTATAATTAACAATGGGTCTATCTCTCTTCCTTTTGGGTGTTACAAACAAATGCACAAAGACATAATACTCTCGTGGAGTGTATAAAAATGGTACCAATTTAAGTAATGCTGCTACATTCGTGCAAATCGATATCTACATGTCGCTGATATCGTACACATGGAATATAAATAGATTTTTCGAAATTTGTACTTTTAAGGGGCGAGCGGGTTAAAAAGGGATAAAAATGTTACCAACTAAAGTATTACAGCTAGAATCATGAAATTTGGTATGTAAATTCCTCTCACCACATACAAACGCAATATAATTGTATTTTTGTACTTTTATGGGGTGAGCGGCACAAAAAGTGACAAAAAGGTACCAACTAAATTATTGCAGCTGCAATTTGATATGTTAATTCCTCTGACCATGTAGAAGCGCAGTAAAATTGGACGGGATGGGACGAAAAGGGATAAACGTGGTACCAAATAAATGACATGCTTTTAGGGTAGAAGCGAGAACATATGTTGCCTATAGCAAAAAGTTATAAAATGGTTTCTAGACGAACAACCTATAAATAATTATAAGTATTTTTTAATTTCTCTGGAAATAAAATATTTTCTTGTTAATTTCATATTTAATAAGGAAATATTACTTTTTTCGGTTTCAAATAAAATATTTTTTTCTTATGTATATAGAGATATTTGGGCCAGATAGTTTCATTGTTGTTTTATTATTTAAATATGCTATTTAGACCTATATTAATTTTTAAATTTTATTTTTTATTTTGATTCACCCAAAGTTTCTTGTTGACTTCTAGAGGGGTTTTGTATATTTTAAATAAAAATATTTCTTATTAAACAATTCTCAAAAGCCAAGAAATACTAAACTTACATGAATATTAATTTAGGTATGTTACATTGGTTTTATCATTATATTTATACATATAAAACATTTAAACATGCAACGATTTCCTTTTTCCTCAGACAAGGGAATATTTTTTTATTAATGTTATAAAATCTTTTTTCTGTGTTTTTTTTTAATTCCAAGATACAGGTGAGATCCACATAAGCTATGTATATGCATTGTGGGCGGATGGGGCATTGTAATACTATTTTTGAGAGCAACATTGATAAAAACTGGTAAATACGGAGCACTCGCGAAAACGTGAACACTCTGAAATGTGAACGACTCAGAAACGTGAACAGTTTTATTTTTGTACAGACTGCACTAAAACGTGATTTTGTAATGATTGAAGTAAATAGATACTAGATAGATACTAGTATATATATTCGAATCATTTAAATGAATAGTAACATGTAATTATTGTCGGACTATAATTTCTAAAGATTTTAGTAATTGTATGTTCTAGAATCTTGGAAATCTAAAACGCTTAACGAACACTTAAGTGACCCAATTTCTAAGGGAGATTTTTCATTGAAGCTTAAAATATCAAAAACGAAATTTGGTGGAAATTGGATCTCTAAGGGGGAGGCTTTAATATCCAAAACTCATTTTCTACAAGTATCCAAAACTGCTTTATAATTAATTTTTTAATGAAATAAAATTTAAAATAACCATAAATTGGTTAACATCAAACCCTGATTAATCGCTGTTTAAAATGACTCATTTTGGCCAATAAAGAAAAATTAATAAAAAATTCGTCGAAAATTTTATCTTGAGAAAATCGAAACATTTTGACTCATTGACTTATATTACCTTACTACAAGACATTGACGAGATATCGCAAATCGATATATAAATGTAAACAAATACCTCAATCTGTCAGGCTGGATATATCAAATCATTCCGAGTGCTGTGGTCCATTCAAAACGGAGTCTCCCGAGAGAGCGGCCACCACATTTTAAACAAAAAGACCTTTGCGGCTGTAGAATAAAAACCGCATACGGTTTCATTGCGTTCTCAGTTGCACTTCATATATTGTTGAAACCCCGAAAATGAACGTTTTCAATAATTTAAAAATTTATTATATAAAGTTCACAACTTTAGTCCCTGTACTAAGCTTAACCTTCAACTATGGAGGTGAACATTGTGGACATACTCTTGGACGTGGTGTAAATTTATTAAATTTGTTTATAGCATTTTTTGTTATCTTTTTGTTGCTAGGAAATAAATTACTATATTTTTACAGAATAATCAAAAAATAATTAATAATGAGGGAAACAGAAGAGTTAATGAATAATCGTCAGAAGAGAGTAAAATTTACCAACACCCCCCATAGTTAAAAGTAAAACAAGTAAGGAAAGGCTAAAGTCGGGCGGGGCTGACTCTATGATAAACTCCACTTTCTAACAGAATACAATTCAATTCGGTGAAAAAGTGAAAACGGGAAGGATTTTTGTATTCTGGAAGTGTATGTGTTTGACAAAAAATGTTAAATCGTACAGGACATTTGTATCAGGATATATTGAAACCTGGAACGAAATAGGTGAAATATAAAATCTATAGTTTGGCCAAAATCGGTTAAACTTTTGGGAGCAACATTTGTATTTGGGCTACATTTAAATCTGATCCGATCTTAACCACTTTCACCATAGTTTTGTTTAGTTGGACTATAAGATGTTGTGACAATTTTGAAGAAAATCGGATACAATATGTGGTCTCTAGAGCGCAAAAGTCAAATCGGGAGCGACATTTGTATGGGAGCTATATCTAAATCTGAACCGATCTAGCCCGCCTTAGCCACAGGTGTTTCTATTTAGATTATAAGATGTTGTGCCAAATTTAAAGAAAATCGGGTACAATATGTGGGTTCTAGAGCGGAAAATGTCAAATCGGGGGCGTCGTTTGTTTGGGGACTATATCTAAATCTGAACCGATCTTACCCAATTTCTGCATAGGTGTTTCTAGTTGGATTATAAGATGTTGTGCCAAATATAAAGAAAATCGGGTACAATATGTGGTTTCTAGAGCGCAAAATTCAAATCGGGAGCGACATTTGTATGGGGGCTATATCTAAATCTGAACCGATCTAGCCCGCCTTAGCCACAGGTGTTTCTAGTTGGATTATAAGATGTTGTGCCAAATATAAAGAAAATCGGGTACAATATGTGGTTTCTAGAGCGGAAAATGTCAAATCGGGAGCGACATTTGTATGGGGGCTATATCTAAATCTGAACCAATCTTCTTCTCCAATTTCTGCATAGGTGTTTCTAGTTAGATTATAAGATGTTGTGCCAAATTTAAAGTAAATCGAGTACAATATGTGGCATTTAAAGCGGAAAAATTCAAATCGGGAGCAACATTTGTATGGGGGCTATATCTAAATCTGAACCGATCTAGCCCGCCTTAGCCACAGGTGTTTCTAGTTGTATTATAGGATGTTGTGACAAATTTGAAGAAAATCGAGTACAATATGTGGTTTCTAGAGCGGAAAATGTCAAATCGGGAGCGTTATTTGTATGGGGGCTATATCTAAATCTGAACCGATCTTACCCAATTTCTACATAGATGTTTCTAGTTGTATTATAGGATGTTGTGACAAATTTAAAGAAAATCAAGTACAATATGTGGTTTCTAGAGCGGAAAATGTCAAATCGGGAGCGACATTTGTATGGGGGCTATATCTAAATCTGAACCGATTTGACCTATTTGCACCATAGATGTTCCTAGTTTAAATATAAGATGTTTTGCCAATTTTAAAGAAAATCTGTTGTAATATATGGTATCTAGAGTGAAAAGAGTCAAATCGGGAGTGAACTTCGTATGGGGGCTATATCTAAATCTGAACCGATTTTCTTCAAATTAAATAGCGTTCGTCCTTGTCCCGAAAAACTTCATTGTGCAAAGTTTCATTTAGTTATGTCTACAATTACGACCTGTATCGTGATTACAAGAATAGATGGACAGACGGACGGACGGACATTACTAAATCGACTCAAAAAGTGATTCTAAGTCGATCGGTATAATTAAGAATGAGTCTATCTCGTTTCCTTTTGGGTGTTACAAACAAATGAAGAAAGACATAATACTCTCGAGGAGTGTATAAAGACTTTAAATTCGACCGATAATTCTTGATTATAGATGCAGCCGCTTGATTTGTACCATTTTTACGCCTTTTGCACAGTTTTCCCTAAAAGTACAAATTTCCAAAAAAATAAAATCAGACGAATGTACATGCCAAATTTCATGAGTCTAACTGCAGCCGGTGTATTGTATCTGAAGTCGATACCAATTGTATCCCTTTTTCCAAAATGTTTTATTCAAAATCAACATCGGCCCTTAAAATTAACCACCCTTTACTTTATAGGTTTAAAGGGATATTTCAAGATGTTACAAACGGAATGACAAACGTATAGCCGAAGCCGAATATTTGGTCGGACTCTGTAATATTTTTAATGTTTCTTCTTGGATTTCACGGCATTTCGGGAAAATTTTTCCAATTTCGTTGGACGCTCAAGATAACATTTGATTGTTTACTAATATTCGCTAATACGTCGTAGTTAGGTGGACGTAAAAAGAACGACAAATTAGCTCTAATATCCGGGTCAGCACGTTTATACTTATAATGAGACCTCTTATGTTAAGCCCATTATTTTTCCCTTACCTTATCATTCAATCCTCATACAATTGCGTACGATGTCTTTTTTTTGCAAAAAACTTCAACAACTTATTTCCGTTTCCCTTCACCACCCATACAACTCTACCTGCTTCTATTCTCTCCAGCTCCCCTCTCTTCCATTCTCAATAAACCATCGCATTTTACCAGTCGTTGTTCGTTGATAATTCATTGTTGAAAAATCCAAGATAAAGTTTTTTGTTTTCTACGCAGTGTCATTGGTTTGTTGTACAGCCGAGCGAAATGAACAATTCGACGACGAGGCAACGTCAGGATGTTTGCTCGCACATTTACCGTGGAGAGCTAATGTTTGTTCGTGTTTGTAGCTAGGCATGACAAAACTTTTCGGGTTTCAGTTGCCGCTATTTTATCATCATCATCAGTAGCAGTATTAACATGATAATCTGTCGTCATAGCTCAGGTGTGTTGTTGTTGGTGTAAACGATGGTTATTGTTGTGATTTGATTTGTTTGGCTGCGTTTCGCTGTCATATAAAAGGACACTCTTTTGCGATTTACCATCACAATTGTTCAACAGGTCACCGAGAGTGCATCACGTCACCGTAACAAGTAGTTTATTTGCTCGTTGCTACTCAGAATTTGTTGGTGAAATCAATTTCGACTAAACGAAGAAGAACAAGATAATCAAAGGAAACAGGTAAATTGAAAATCAAAATTTATCGGGAGTCATAAATAAGGGCAGCTCTATAAGCCAGACATGGATCAGTTTAAATAATAAATATTAGGCTAGGTCGCCGTCCAATGGAAAATGAAGTTCCAGTCACCTCACGAAAATAAAGTTTGGATTGTTTAATGATGATTTGCAAAATATTTCGTTCCTAGATGAAGCCATCTGTGAGTTAAACGCTCCCGAAAATAACCCTGCAAATCATGTTTTTCCGGTTTGTGTTACATTTTTTCCCAAAATTTTTTACTAAAATAATAGACCCTTGAAAGCACTTAAAATATAATTTTGATTCTTGTATTAGAGTAATTTATTAGTCGAATTATTGGACGTTTATAGTATTTTTTGTGGATTTTCACAGTGACTGCTGACAACTTTTTCGTATTTGGTGGTAGTATTTTATAAAAAATTTATAGCTGCAGTCAATACCTTTCGAATGATGCCTAAATGATGAACATAGGGATGAAATTGACGCCGCAGCGCTCATTTTTGTAAAAAGTGTTTGAACATTTTGGCTGTGAAAACCATCGCCTGCATTAAATTATTTCACACACAAATGGAGTCAGTGACGTCATTTTTAGTCCGATATTCATCATTTAGGCATCATTAGAAAGGTATTGACTGCAGCTATTATTTTTTTATAAAATACGACCACCAAATACGAACAAGTTGTTTCCACCTATTTATTTTTTATTACACCTCTTACAAAATGTTTCCAAGAAATATGAGATTTTAATTGTCACCTTGAAATCCCGCAAAAAATCAATATAAACGCCTAATAATTCTACCAATGAGTTATTATAAGACAAGAATAAAAAGTTTTATTTAAAGTGCTTCCAAGGTCTATTAAAAAGAGTTTGGGGAAAAATGCAACATAAAACCAGTAAGGAAAGGCTAAAGTCGGGCGGGGCCGACTATATGATACACTCCACTTTCTATCAGAATACAATTCAATTCGAAAAAAAGTGAAAACGGGAAGAATTTTTGAATGTTTCCTAATCATAGGCTAATATGTCCTGGTTCAATTTGTCAAATAGAGAAGAATATTTGTATTGGGGCTATATCCAAACATGGAATGAAGTGACCCATTTCACAATAGGTTCTTCCAGTTCTCAATTTGAAGTAATTCGATGAAAATACGTGGTTTCTGGGGCGGAAAAATCAAGCCGGAAGCGAAATTTGTATAGGAGCTATATATAAATATGAACCGATCAGAGCTATTTTCACCATTGGTGTTTCTAGTTGAAATGTAAGATGTTTTGCCAATTTTGAAGAACATCTGTTAAAATATGTGGTTTCTACAGCAGAAAAAGTCAAATCGGGAGTGAAATTCGTATGTGGGCTTTTTATATATCAGAACCGATTTTCTTCAAATTGAATAGCGTTCGTCCTTATCCCGAAAAACTTTGTTGTGCAAAGTTTCATTTGGTTCGGGCTGCAATTGCGACCTGTACTTTGATTACAAGAATAGATGGACAGACGGACATTGTTAAATCGATTCAAAAAGTGATTCTAAGTCGATCGGTATAATTAACAATGGGTCTATTTCGTTTCCTTTTTGGGTGTTACAACACATGCACAAAGACATAATACTCTCGTGGAGTGTATAAAAATACACCGGAAAAACATAATTTTTAGAGGTGTTTTCAGGAGCGTTTAGCTCACAGATGTCATGACCCAGTGATGAAATATTTTGTAGATCATCACTAAACAATCCAATCTTCATTTCTGGAGGGTGACCGCTGCAATTTATTTTTGTAACCCACCCTAATAAATATATGTTCCACTCGGTTGTTTATAAAATCGGTAATAATAGATAGATAATAATATTCAAATGATTAGATAATAATATTCAAATGAAAGCAAAAATATTTTATCTTTATTCTTGAGGCGATTTGAACCCGATTAATTTAATTAATATTTAATTTTTAAATTAAAAATAAAAACTAAAGCAGAAAATTGCAATAGCAATAGAGTAAGTACCATGGGGTTAAAAAAGACTCGCATTTCAGAATAGATGGTATATCTGAACTGGGCTTTCTGCCTTAGCGTTAGAATGTCAGATATCGAGTGAAAAATCGAGAGATAGTCGATCGAATTTTAATCTTAAAAAGGGTAATAATTGGTAAATATAAAACTGTTCCTGAAGTCAGGGGTACAAAATTTGGAGAGTAGTTCCCCAATATAACAAAGACGGCTAGTAAAAAATTCGTACTTTTAGGGGCGGGGTGGAATGGGTAGTGCACACTAAAGGGATTGTGCTTTGCCTTTACTCTGCAGAAAAGCGACATTAATGGATTTTGCGAAATTTTAGGGGGGGGGGGAATGACTTTGGGACAAAAATGGATAATAAGACAGCCAAATTATCGAAGCTAGAACCGTGAAATTTAGTGCATAAAATTCTCTGACTACGAAGACGTGCGACGAAAACGGATTTTTTCAATATTTGCAATTTTAAAGAATTAGTGATATAAAAGGTATAAAAATGATACCAACTTAAGTTTTGCAACTAGAAACACGAAATCCAGTTTATACATTCCCTGGCTACACAGACGAGTAACATAAATATTTGAACTGTTAGTTGGAAGCAGTGCGAAAAGGGATAAAAATGGTACCAACCCAAGTATTATTTTTGCATGAAATAAAGATGTGTGTCTCATCATCCAGAAAAGGATTTTTCAATATGATTAGTAATGCCACATAAAGGGATAAAAATGGTGCCGACTTAAGTATTTCAATTAGAAACGCAAAATTCATTGTATAAATTCCCTGACTATGTAGGCGAGCAACATATCTGGATATTTTAAAATTGTAACTGTTAGGTGTAAGCATGTCGAAAAAGGGATAAAAATGGTACCAATCAAAGTATTGCTTTTGCATGAAATTAAGATGTGCGCTTTCCTCTTACCATGCAGAGATGCGATATAAATTAATTTGTTTGAATTTGAACCTTTAGAATGGAAGTGGGACAAAATGGGATAAAAATCGTACCAACCAAAGTATTATATCTAGAATCGTGAAATTCAGTGTAAATACTTCTTTGACTATATAGACGCCCAATGAAAATAGATTTTTCAAAATTTATACTTTTGAGGGGGAAGCGGGACAAAATGGGATACAAATTGTGCCAACGTAAGTTATGGACTGGAATAGCGAAATTCGGTGTGTATATCCCTCGTCTACATAGACGTGAAACAGATGGAGAAGCTGGACGAAAAGGGATGAAAATAGTACCAATCAAAATACTGTTGCTAGAATCGAGTGGAACAAAACCAAAAGGGTACTAACAACGGTACCAACGAAATTATTGCCGCAGAATCGTGAACTTCAGTATTTACTTTACTTTGAATACGTTAATGCGAAGTATATGCTGGTTTTTTGGAATTTACACTTTTAGGACGGAAGTGGGACAACAAGGAATACAAATGGTACCTAACTAATTATTGCAGCTATAATCGTAAAAACCAGTGTGTATAGTTCTCTAACTACGTAGACTCGCAACGAAAATGGATTTTTCAATATTTGTAATTTTAGAGGGAAAACGCGACAAAAAGACATACAAAAATTACCGAATTAAGCATTTCAGTTGGAATCATAAAATTCAGTGTATGTATATCCCTATGACTTCGATGTCATGCATCATAAATGGATCTTTCGAAAACTGAACCGGGATGATACGGATAAACATGGTGCCAACCAAAATATTGATACTATAAATGGCACCAAACTAATTATGACAGCTATAATCTTAAAAATCAGTGTGTATAATTTTCTATCTATGTGAAGGCGCAATGAAAGTGGAATTTTCAATATTTGTAATTTTAAAGGGAAAACGGGACAAAAAGGGATAAAAATTGTACCAATTTAAGTATTTCTGTTAGAATTACGTAATACTGTGTGTATATCTCCCTAACTACGCAGTCTGCTACAAAAATGGATCTATCGAGAGTTGACCTGACAAACGTGAAACTTTTCCATAAACGAAGTTTATGCTAGAATTACAGAATTTCAGACTGAAAATGTACTTTATTAGAAAGACAATTGCTTGATGAGCTGTATGGCATGCGGCACCGCTCAGTGTATTATCAGCGGCAAAAACTCCCAAATTTCGACTTTATTGATTGATTTTTGCAAAGGACATTCCTATTAAGCGTATTCTAAAAGATTTTGCCGATATCGCGGCTAAATTTAGTTGTGAATGCATTTAAAGTTCATAAATGCTAAAATAGTCAAAAATTTCATAATAACAGAGATTATTTTATTGAAGTGTATCTCGGAAACCATGTATCGTATTGGAATTTCGTTTAGTTCGTAGAAAACAAGAGCTATTGAGGTGTTCTTTTGCATTTAAAAAGGAGTAATTTTGTTTTCTATTTCCTTTTTAGACAGTTTTTTACCTGAATATTGAATTTATTTAGTATTGTAACTTTTCTACAGTATAAAACCATATTCGCGAGGCCGTCCAATGCCTCGACATTTACAAATATTGTTAAACTATTGTCTTATTTATTTATTTTAAAAATAATATACTGCTTGTGGCTGCGAGCATCGATTTATTTATTGAAATGCCAAAACCTTCTAAGTCAAAATGAAGCAATACTTTTTTCGTTGTTCTGTATGTAATGTATTTTGGAAATTTTGTTTAAAGCAGACCTTAGGGATGTAAGGTTTTATAGCAGCCAGCGCATGTAAATATTGAGCCGATATATTAATCTTAAGTTATTTATTAAAAAAATAATTTTTATCATAATAATAATTTATTTCCTTGAGAGTGGCACTGGCAGTTTTCATCATTTAATTGTGGAATCAAATGAAATCACTAGTAATGGTTTCATTAAAATAAGACATTTATGGCGTCTTTATACCCTGCACCACTTCGTGGACTAGGGTATTATAAGTTAGTTTTCCGCCAAATGTTTGTAACACCAATAAATGATCGAGCTAGACACACCTTTAAGTATACGGATCGGCTTAGAATCACTAGCTGAATCGATTTACCGATGTCTGTCCGTCCGTCCTTCTGCTGCCCATCTAAGCTTGTTCGCACTCTACAGGTCGCAATTGTTGTCCGATTATCATGAAATTTGGCATAAGTTACTTTTTTGACCAAGGACGATCGGTATTGAATTTGGATCGGTTCAGATTTAGATATAGCCCCCATACAAATGTCGCTCCCGATTTGAAGTTTTACGCTCTAGTACATATTGTACCCGATTTTCTTAAAAATTGGCACAACATCTAACTAAAGACATCTATGGTGACAGTGGGTAAGAACGGTTTAGATATAGCCCCAATACAAATGTTGCTCCCGAATATTTAACCGATTTTGGCCAAACTTTACATATTATATTTCACCAATAAACATACATGGTGAAAGCGGTTCACATCGTTCCAGGTTTCAATATACCCCCATACAGATGTCCTTTCCGATTTAACATTTTTTGTCAAACGCATACATTTACAGAATTCAAAAATCCTTCCCGATTTCACCTTTTTACCGAATGGAATAGTGAGATAGAAAGTGGGGTGTATCATATAGTCGGCTCAGTCCGTCTTTAGCCTTTCCATACTTGTTTGGGAGATGTCCATACTTTGGTATAACCCAAATGGGGCCCCATTCTGCTCTATTACAGCTCTAGAAACTACATCTTACATCATCAAATCTTCATCAAATTTTGCAGATCATTATATGTTTCAACTAGGATTACCTACCGTGAATGAGAAATATATAGGCGCATGTTTTGGCACAGGCCTCAATTGTTTTTATAGGCACTTCAAATGTTCGTCCGATTCATCCTATTACCGCTGTATAATCTGTATTTATTATTGGATCTTGATCAATTTTTCCGGATCATATTATATTTACTTTACTCGGAATATCTGCTGGAAAATTGGATCAATTACTTTATTTTTTACCATATTCATTAAATTTGACTGAAGAATAATTTATAGTATAATTTATATGAACTACATAAAATTGCTCCCATGAAATACCTGGGTTTAGTAATGGTATATATGCAGGGAGTGGTGTAGGGTATTATATAGTCGGTTTTAGCCTTTCCTTTCTTGTTTATGTTACATGGGAGGTAGGCGTGGTTGTGGGCGGATTTAAACAAAATCTAGTTTTGAGAATATAAGGGATGTATGCAAAATTTCAATGTCCTACCTCTATTCCTTCTAATTCTTGCCGCAGCTTGTATGAAAATACTCCACTGTGCATCGCCCTGTTCAGTCAACATTTCACTCAATTGAGGTACGAAATAATCGGCAATCATGACTCTCTAGCGCTTGCCGTTGATGACATCTTTCTCGCCATTCTCATTTTTAAAGAAGTAAAGACCAACGATTGCATCGGTACATAAAGACCAGCGAATTTACATTATAGAAAAAATATATGCAAGAGGATAAGCCGATATTATGGCCGAGTTGTTAATTTATTTTCCGAGCTTAAATTATTCTTAAATATTGGAATATATAAATTTAATATAACTCTATATTTTTCGATTATTTTTAAATTTGTTAAATGTTCATTGTTTGTCATTTTTAATTGAGGTGATTGGGAAACCAATTCTGGCATACATAAAATCGATTTTCACTCTATTCTATTTAGAACAATGAAGGTTCATTTTACTCTGCTTTTTTATGCTTTTCAACGAAATGGTACACCTCTATGGTACAACATTTAGTTCCTTTATAGATTACATTTTTTAAAGCTCCAAACTCATATCATTATTCACATCAATTTCACGATTTCCTCTTCCAGCCTAAACATGGTCTCCGCCCTTCGTCAAGTACTCATTTTGCTGACAGTCTTCGCTCTGTTCACCGCAATTGTCAGTGCTAATAACTCCAGACCACCACGCAACAATGATATATCCAATATGGCCGATGCTATGAAATATCTACAAGATCTGGATACCTATTATGGTGATAGAGCTAGAGTACGGTAAGTAGAAAAAAATCCACTTATGTTTTTCACCAAATAAATCATAATTCAAATACCAACGACAACTTTCAGATTCGGCAAAAGAATGCCGCTGATACAAATGTTACGAAATCATTTCACCAATGATGGTGAAATGATGGGTCACCCCCTGGATATGTCCAATGTCGAAGAACCATTTTAAGCATCATGTCATCCGCCAACCCACACCCCAAAACAAGATGATCCTCTACGTAGTACATACATATCTTTTGCCCCGATCGTAAACTAATTTCGAAACTTCTCTTGTATATATGTATATCGTAATGAAAATGAAGAATATATTTATTAATGTATGTTTAAAGTTTTAATTTGGAAGTAACAGTTTAACAACACTTTTACGTCTAACATACCACTTACATGTGTAAATTAACAAAAGAAAAAATAAAAAGGAAAAAATGAAGTGTTTCTGGTTATTAGATGGTTTTATTTAAAAAAAACGTTGTAGTTATTTGAAATTAAAATATAATTACTAAACATCGCATAGTTCTATAGTTAATATTACATGCAGACACATAAAGATAAATTGAGCAAATATAAATAACGATAATAAAACGTTTCCATTGTTCATCGTCTAGATGTAGTTTTATTTTACCGCGCTTACCACTATTAAAAATGAACTTAAAACTGGATATCAAACTTATTTGAATACCGATCTAAGATGTTTTCAAATCTATCTAAAAACTCACTACCATACTCAATGATTTAACAATTGTGTTTTTGATTTTTTTTGTTAAAAATAAAGGGTGGTTAAATTGGAAGAGCCGATGTTGAATGTGAACCACACCTAAACGTCAATTTCTTTTCTGCATTTCATTTGACATTTCTCAATTTCAGACTAACTCAATTTGAACCACGGAAAGATACACAAGATAACGCGTTGCTCGTTAAAGTTATTCAGGCTTATTATGAAAATAGGCGTTCAAATCGAAATGTATATTATGCACTTCGTGATTTTTTCGGTCAATTTAATCACATATTTCACCTCAGTGGATTCGTCAGTAAGCAGAATTGCCGCATTTGGGCGAATGATAATCCAAGAGTGATTGTCGAAAAACCAATGCACCCACAAAGAATGACTGTTTGGTAGGGATCTATAAATCGACTAATCGGTTAATCGACTTTTGGGAGGAAAAAGTCGAAATCGACTTTACCATTGCCAAAAGTAGAAAAGTCGACTTTTGTTTTCGACTTTGTGCATCAATAAATTTAAGTTATTGAATACCGATTTTTCTTTTTTCGCTCTAGAAAACACATCATTTATCCGATTTTCTTCAAATTTGGCATAACAACTAAAAACATCTATGCAAAAAGTGGGTAAGATCGGTTCAGATTTTTTTTAATATTTAATATTTTATTATAAATTCATATTACAAATGTTAAGATTATTATAATATAAATATATTATGTATAATAATATCATAACATTATTAAAACATAATTTTGAAGCCTCAGCGTCATATTGACATTATTGAGGCAAGTTGGCAAAATCAAAAATGTAATATTATACATATATGTACAATTGTAATTATGTAATTTAAAAACTAATTATAGCCTAAAAACAGTATACATATTAGAAATATTAAAAAAAGACCCTCAAAATTTTGAAACAAGCAAATTTTAAATGTTGAAATTCTAGTTAAATTCCTTAACTCCTGTGGCAAATTGTTAAACTCATAACTACCCATATATTCTATTCTCTGCTTGGTTACTTCCAATCTACACCTGGGTACCCTCAAATTGGCATTATACCTCGTATTGAAAGAATGCAGATTTGATGGAAATTTTATGGTGTGATGTCCAATATTATGAATGCACTTGAAAACGTACGTCAGTTGTTGCATTTTATATAATCCATAAATTGGCAAAACTGTCGGAAATATATCCCTGTAAAGTCATATTGTAGGGTATCTCACTGGAAAATTAGCAACTATCTTTAAAGACTTTTTTGTTTCCGTTGGAGTGATTTAAGTTCACCACTCTTCTTATAACCATACAAAATTGCCAAGTAATTAAAACTACTTTGAACAAGTGCTTGGTATATTAACAACTTTGTGGCACGGTCAAATTTATTTTTAAATTTGTAAAGTACCCAGAGCCTGCGAAGATTTTGTTTTTATTTAGATGCGAAATATGCTTGTCCCATGAAAGGTTACTTTGCAAACATATGCCTAAATAGTTAACATAACATAAATCAATAATTTCGTTACCGTCAACAAATACCGAGAATATGTTCTGATGGTGATATGGCTTGAATCGTATCAGCTTCGTTTTGTTTGCGTTTAAAAAAAGTTTATTTATTCTTGTAAATTCACAGAGCAGCATCACGTTCAATGTATGCTTTGACGGCAGCTTCATTTTGATATGGATATATACGACATACATCGTCAGCGTACATGAAGAGTTTCCAGATAGTCCAAGATTAGAGATATCATCTATATATATCTTGAATAGTAATGGGCCCAACACACTACCTTGAGGAACACCATATTCAACTATACCAAGAGAGCTTTTTTGTTGATCAAGTTGAACGTACTGTTTACGATTGGATAAATAACTTTTTATTAGCAATAATTCCCTCTCCTGAAATCCTTATGTACTTTTAAAATATCGGGATAAGTGTTACTATTTATCATATTGTTAAAGACATTTACCAAAAGCGGGGTGAGAAACCTTTCACCTTTAAAATGACAGTAGGGGAAATATTGTCATATCCAGCACTTTTTTGGTTGACAAATTCAGTATAACATCTCGAATTTCATTGGTCGAAGTATGATGTGACTGAAATGTACTATTATGATAGGTAAGACTTCGGAATGTGTTACAGTTATCATTCGGAAATACTTATATTTGCTGTTTAACATGTTTAATTGATTGTAGAAAGTAATCATTCAATTTATCTGGCTTCAAACTTTCAGAAATTACATTTCCATCAACATCCTTGATATTTGCGTTCTTCCTTGGATTTCTACCAAGAGTTTTGTTTAAAAACCTCCAATATTTAGATGGCTCGTGCTGGATATCATTTAAATTATCCATGGTGTCATTTCACGTCTTATTTGCTTTATTTGAATTTTTTAACTAGTGGAAGATTCATAGCATTGCTAATAATTGATATTAATCTTTCTGAATCAATTGAAGGATCACCAGTTTCATTTATATCCGTTATTTGCAATGTCGTCTTTTTATTTATCTGCAGCAGTCGAATTTTCAAAAGTCGAAAAGTCGACTTTTCATATATTTGCAAAAGTCGAAAAATCGATTTTACTCCAACTATACATCCCTACTGTTTGGTGCTGTTTATGATGCCGCCATCACGGGACCGTATTTTTTCCAAAATGAGGCCGGTCAGGCAGTTACTGTGAATGGTCTTCGCTTTCGTGAGATGATAACGAACTTTTTATGGCCCGAATTGGATGATATGGATGTGGACAATATGTGGTTTCAACAGGACGGTGCCACTTGCCACACAGCTAATGAAACAATGGCTCTTTTGCGCGATTAATTCAATGGCCGTGTTATCTCACGTTGGACTTCTTTTTTGGAGGTTATTTAAAAGAAAAGGTGTACGTCGATAAGCCAGCAACAATTCAAGAGATAAAGGATGACATAATTCGGCACATTAACAGCATAGAACCTCAATTATGCCTCAGCGTCATCGATAATTCGGACCATCGGATGAAGGTGTGCCGCCGAGGTCGCGGCGGTCATTTGGCCGATATTTTATTCCATACATAATTGAACCATACCAATATTAGCATAATAAAAAGAAATGACATAAATTTCCTAAATATTTGTGTTTTATTCAAAATCAACATCGGCCCTTAAAATTAAACCACCATTTATAATAAGTTGTTTGATTATGACTGTAAAAATTTAGCGCTGATATGTAAGGTGACAATTCTCACTTACTATCTGCTTAAAAAAGAAAAACTCTTTAACTTTTCTTTTAAAAATGTTAAACAAATTTAATGAGTAAACTAATAATGATTTGTTTTAATCAGCTTTTAAAAAAAATTTCATCACCTATTCTGACAATCTAAAAATAACATATATTTTTTGAAAGATTAATTTATTTAACATCGCATTGAGATGTAAAGCAAGAACTAAAACGGGGAATCACCGAGTTAGCAACAACTCTCCACTATTTCTGCCTTTTTCTCACTAAAAACCTGGAAGACACTAACAGACAGGGCGGTGGACTCTGAAAATTTTGCTGGAGTTGGAATCGAAAAAATGATTTACTTCGAGTCCGGGTAAACTCTTTTACACACTAGTGATTTTTTTAGGAAATAAGATCTATAAATTTTAAAATATTTGTTATATTTATAAAAATATATATTATTTATAAAAATTATTATTTATAAAAATTAAATATTATTTATCATCTATTCACTTAAAAAGAACAAAGGAAAGAATGTTGGCCAAAGATGACTATATAAGGTTTCCTTACAAATCCTTGAAGTTTTAAATTGCCATGAAATGTTAATGTCGGACTTTATATGAAAACGTTGTTCTCTATGCGCCATAGTTAATCATTGGTCTAATTGACCAAAATAATTATAATTTGAAGCATCTAATCTCTATATCAAAACATAGACTGGCGTGGCCCTCTTTCAAATTATATATTTCTAAGCATATTTCTATATCAAATTTGACTAAATTGGATTAGTTTTTAGAAAAGACAAGTGAATGTGATTTATATGGGGGTTGTACCAAACATTGGTCAACATTCGCTGCTGTGAATTGTAAATAAAATGAAATGTGAAATAGTGGAGTATTTTTATTGAAAAATATAACACGCTTTGTTGAATATCCGGAGTCGGAGTTGAAACATTACGAAATACTGCAATCGAATTTTGCCCCGACTCCACAGCCTTGGAAACAGGTCGCCAAGATGTACTTTTATAACAAAATCCCAAAAACAATATAATCGATATTAGAAACATGTAAGGTCGGGCTGGGCCGACAATATGATACCCTCCACTTTCTACGCCATTACAATTTAATTCAGTGAGGATTTTGGCTAGTGTCCTATATCTTGGACCAATGAGACCCCCTTTCACAATGTATGTTTCCAGGTGAAATATAACGTGTTAAAATATGAGTTTTTTAGAAACATAAAAAGTCAAATCGGAACCGAAATTTGTATGGGACCTATATCGAAATCTGAACCGGTCTGACCCATTTTCACCACAATATAGTCGCTGTGGCAAATTATAAGGAAATCGTTTAAAATTTGTGGTTTCTGGATTGGAAAAAGTCAAATCGAGAGCGAATTTTGTATTGGAGCTATATCTGAATCGATTTATTTCAATTAAAATAGCCCGCAAAACGAACATGTAACAATTTTTGTTAAGATCGGACAATAATTGCGACCTGCACTCGTGATCGTGAGCAAAATTAATTTTACTCACGTGAGCGTGCGTGAACGTGAGGAACGGAGAAATATTCGTGAGTCAAATTTCTGCGTGAGACACGTGATGTTGGCGTGAGTTGAACATACTTTTTATACACTCCACGAGAGTATTATGTCTTTGTGCATTTGTTTGTAACACCCAAAAGGAAGGGAGATAGACCCAATGTTAATTATACCGATCGATTTTGAATCACTTTTTGAATCGATTTAGCAATGTCCGTCTGTCTGTCTGTCCATCTATTCTTGTAATCACGAACCAAATTAAACTTTGCACAACGAAGTTTTTCGGGATAAGGAGGAACGCTATTTAATTTGAATAAATAGCCCCCATAAGAATTTCACTCCCGATTTGACTCTTTTCGCTCTAGATACAAAATTTTTCAAAAGATTTTCTTCAAAATTGACAAAACATCTTATATTTGAACAGGAAACACCTGTGGTAAAAATGTGTTAGATCGGTTCAGATTTATATAGCTCCCATACAAACTTCGCTCCCGATTTGACTTTTTCCGCTCTATAAACCACATATTTTATTAGATTGTCTTCAGATTTGGTAAAACAACTCATATTTAAACTAGGAACACCTATGGTAAAAATAGGTCAGATCGGTTCAGATTTATATATAGCTCACATTCAAATTTAGCTCCCGATTTGACTTTTTCTGCTCTAGAAACCACATATTTTAACAGATCCTCTTCAAATTAGGCGAAATATCTTATATTTGTTCTATAAACAGCCATGGTGCAAATGGGTCAGATCGGTTCATATTTATATATAACTCCCACACAAATTTCACTCCCGATTTCACTTTTTCCACTCTATAAACCACACATTTTAACAGATCTTCTTCAAATCTTTCGCAATATCTTATTTTTCAACTAGAAACATCCAGAGTGAAAATGGGTCAGATCGGTTCAGATTTACATATAGCTCCAATACAAATATCGCTCCCAGATAGACTTTTTCCGCCCCAGAAACCACGAGTTTTCACCGAATTTCTTCGAACTGAGCATAACACGTTATATTTGAACTGGAAGAACTTTAAAGTTGGTCTCTTTATTCCATGTTTGGATATAGCTCCGATACAAATATTCTATTCGATTTGACAAATTGGACCAGGTCATATTAGCCTATGATTAGGAAACATACAAAAATTCTTCCCGTTTTCGCTTTTTTACCGAGTTGAATTGTATTAGGATAGAAAGTGGAGTGTATCATATAGTTGGCCCCGCCCGACTTTAGCCTTTCTTTACTTGTTTCCTATTATATTTCGTTTTTACACCATATATTTTCATTCAGTTTGTTGGATATTTTCAATTAAATTGCTTTCAAATTACCATGTATACTAGGGCGGGTTGATTTTTTTAAATCGTATAGCAAAAACGTAATCTACATAAAATTCTACGAAGAAACCATGTATCTAAAATATAATCCTAATCCCCGCCTCTCGACTTGAAAATGTATATGCCCGCCTTTGGCAAACAAAAATATAGGGTCCGCCATCTAACGTTTTTTTTTCAACTATTCAACCGTTGGACTATTATTTGTGGGGTGCCCGAGGCAGCCATTTGAATGAAATTATTTTCCATTATTAACCGGAAGGATTGTACTTTCAAATAAAAAAAGAAATTTGAGAAAATATTCAGTAGTTTTTTATAGCATTTTCAAAAAAAAAGTTATTTGGCGGACCCTATAAATGTTAGAAAAACTGTTTTTTTCCCAAAAAGAAATCGAATTTTCTGAATAAAATTGTTTAGTAAGATAGTTGTTTTGCACTTTATATTTTTTCTACACTTTTTTTCATTTCAAAAACTATTCACCCAAATACATTTTTTTATCCATACAAATCAAACCACCCTAATGTATACATAGGTAGCAAATTTACTACCTCACGAAAAAAGTCAATCTAATATTATTTTGTGGAATGGAAACTTTGGGAATATTTATATATTTTGAAAACATGTATATATATGTACATGTATGTATATATATGTACAATTAAATACAATTAATTTACTAAATTTTTACTTAATTCAAAAATATACTAAAAGTGTCTGTTAACTTTGTATACTACTGGGTGTGGCAATATCGCCCATATTCCTCTATAAAATCATTGACAAGTATCAAATTTCACAGTATTCCGATCATCCGTATATATGCTATAACAGCTTTTATTTTGCGTAGTTTGTGGTGATTTATGTGGGAAGTACTGGAAGGGCGAGGTAAAACCCACCATATTTAGTACACTTAAAGTAATTATAAAAATATTATCAAATACCAAAATAGAGCTGATGCCGAAGATCCGTGTGGAAGTTACACTGATTTTAGTTTAACATAGAAATATAGACCATTTGTGTGGGAGGACCACAACGGGCGTGGCAATTTCGCCCATCTTCGAACTTAAACTAAGTTTGGGAAAAATATTGCCATGAGCAAAATTTGGATTGATTCCTTAACATCTTTCGAGAGTTATCGTTTACACCAGCCAGCCAGACGGACGGACATGGCTCAAACGTCTTAAAAAGTCGTGAAACGGATTTGGTCTAAACATACTTAGGATCTTAAGTCACTCCTTCAATGCGTTACACTTTTTTCTGTCCCAAATGATATATACCCCTCTCAAAAAAATTGCTATAAACGTCCAATAATACGACCAAGGGTCTTCTAATTCAGAAAAAAAATTGGACCAAAATCCAACATAAGAAAATTACACGGGAAAACATGATTTTTAGAGGTGTTTTCAGGAGCGTTTAGCTCACAGATGTGTTGAGCCAGTGACGAAATATTTTACAGATCATCAGTAAACAATTCCATCTACATTTCTGGGGGGTGACAGCTGCAATTTATTTTCGTGACCCATCCTACTGTACATAGTTATTAGATGTAATCTAGCTCTGTGATGAAACCAAATTAATCCACTGTTCGGTCGTTGTCAAATCGTACACATTTACTCTACTGCGAGTCTAGAATCAAAAAACCGGGCCCACTGAGCTTCGTAAAATTCTAGGTGAATTTAGCCCATTTGTCAAATGAGATCTGTCTGCCGCTTTACTGCAAATATAACAATAAATATTATCCATCAACATTAACAAAGTGCAATTGTTGTGTTAATTCATATTAATTGCAGATCATCTTAGATTATATATAACGTGATGCAATACATTACTTTTATTGAGTAAAGAAGTCAAATCGGAAAGGACATTTGTGTCGGGCTATATTCTGGGTTTCTAGAGCGCTAATAAGATTTCACTTTTACGTGAAATTTGTTTAGCGATATATCCGAATGTGATATAAATTCAAATTTTTCATAGCGAAAAATAACTAATTGCGACTTGCACTTTAATTACAACAATAGTTGGCCAGGCCAGTAGTCTGTCAAACAAAAAAACACAGATGGTATAATGAGCTATGAGTCCTGCCTGCTTCCCTACCATTGTGCCACAACTGCGTATGATTAATTTTATTTAAATTTATTTTCAACAACTTTTTCTCAGTTTCCATTCGTCATTCATACAAATCCCCTGTTTCTATTTCACTGTTGCTCCCACTCTCTCTCCCACCACTTCTTTAGTAAACCAACGCATTTCAACAGTCGTCGTCGTTCGCTGATAATTAATTTCAGAAAAATCCGAGATAAAGTTTTTTGTTTTCTACGCAGTGTCATTGGTTTGTTGCAAATGCGAATGAAATGAATGAATAATTCGACGTAGGGAACAGCAGGTTGTTTGCTGGTACACTTACCTGGAGAGGTGATGTTTGTTTGTTTGCCGAAATACTTATATAAGTAGGTATGAAAAATATCACATTTGCAGTATTTGTAAAGGGTTTCCCAAAATTCATGCAAGAAGTAATTTTGAAGTTTTTTGAGAAAAATCCCCTAAGAAAAAATTCCAACCATGCTAAATTTCATCATAAAAAAACTTAACATAAAACATAAAATCAAAATCGGAAAGAACACAATTCAAAAATGACCCATCAAATTTAAATTGTCCTCGCCATACCAAAACCACATGATATTGCGGGGCCAGCCATATTTTCGAAGTATTTAGAATGGTCAAGGACATTGTGGATGGTTTCTCAACAATCACAGAATTTCAAAACCGAAATGCTACAAATTTGGGGAATAACAAAACCATAAATATGAAAATAGATCTCTTCGCTGAATATGATTTTGTTCATTACTATTTATTTTTAAAATATTGATGATCAATTAATCGCGATTACTACCCTTACAACCTAATTTCAGCTCCGGCCAAGAGCTTCTGACTTTATTCAGCTGTGGTAGTACCTCATTAATGTCCGCGACATTTAGACGTAAACACCCTATGCACCTCTCAGTGATTACAACATTATATAGTGATTATTTGTGTTATTTTGTGAAGTTTGTAAAACACTTTAAATTTAAATCTTTCTTGAATTTTATGACACCCTTTAGATACGAAACTTTTCGGGTTTCATTAGCTGTCATAGGGGTTGCTGTTATTTTATCATCATCAGCAGCAGTAGCAGCAGGATTAACATGATAATCTGCCCGTCATAGCCGCCCATGTCAGTTTGTTTTTGTTGTAACTGATGGTTATTGTTGTGATTTGATTTGTTTCACAGCATTTTGCTGTCATATAAATGGATGTCCTTTTGTGGTTTTACTATCACAATTGTTCAACAGGTCTTCGAGAGAACATCACGGGCCCTACAAAGAGGCAGTGCAAGTTTGTGACCGTGAAGTGCTAATAAAAAATAAACAGAAGAGTGAAATATACCGATAACGTCCATAATCTGTTTTGGTGTTGAAATCGATCCGGAATAAACCATATAATCAAAGGAAATAGGTAAATTGAAATTAAATATTTATATGGATATGCAACAGTGTAAAATTCATAGTACAATCCGACACCAAAAAAGTTCCGTGAACTGATTTTTGATTAAGAGTGTGTTTCGAGATATTCGGCCCAATTACGGTTGTCGCTTCGATAGTCGATGTCGACGCTGTGTGCTTGTCGCCGTCGCCTCGCTTCTAAAATGGTATTACGGTGAGGTATAGGAGCGACATCGACAGTTTTAAAAATAAGTTGGCAACACTCTTTTGTTATTGTCTTATAAATGACAGAAAATTGTTATTTTTATTTTGAAGTACGCGCAAAACAAACGAACGTCTTTGTTAAAAAAAACATAAAAATTTTGTTAAATTTACGATGAACAACGCGATAAGTCCATTTTTTATTTTGAATTTTAAATCCTTCCAAACCTATGAGGATTTTATAAAATTTTATAAAAACTTATAAACTTATAAACTTACTCTTTGCCAGCCATCGGTGTCTCTTACCGGAGGCCCGCTTGCATTTAATTTTGTTGCAATGGCCTCCCAATCCGATTTGAAATTAACCGGAACGTGGCTTTTGGAAAACCCTTTTGCCAAACTTGGATTTTTTTCCAGTTCGCAACTAAAATTTCGAATTGTTTCGTGCTCGTTATTTTAATTTTATACATCTTCTAAGTACACAAGCGGGAAGTACAAAAATACAAATATGTGTAAAACATCAACGTCGCCTCAAAAATACACGGCGACGGATATTCTCAAACATCGACTCGACTTCGACTGTTGTATCGACAACGATAATCGCAATCTTTCGTCGCTATCGACAAAAAGCGACAACCATAATACAAATGTTGTCGCCTCGCTTCAATATTGCGACGACGGCGACAACCGTAATTGGGCCGATTGATATTGGATATAATAATAATATTTAGATTCGTATTAGTATTAGAAAAAGCAAGTGGAATCCTTTGATAGGATGTTCTAGTTCAAGATTAACGTGTTAAACAAAATTTGAGGTTATTCAGTGAAAAACAAGTAAAAACGGCCTTAAGTTCGACCGGGCCGAACTTTATATACCGCCCACCATGGATTGCATTCCACAGAGGCTGTCGATTTTCGTAGAATTGCAGTAGTATTACAGGAAAATATATATTTTTTAATATAGCCAAACCAAAACAAATAAAAATAATTGTATAAATAAATATAATATCTTTATTATTTCAAACCACGCATATAAGGCAAGGCAACCAATACTTTTAAGCTATATATATCGAAATAATACTTCAAGTCAATTAAAAAAAATATTCTTATATTTATATTTTCAAAAAGCGTAATTGCCATAAATATTGGTGGATAGTGGGTGCTACAGTTGGTTGTATTTCCATTCCATTTTAATTCCAAAACACACAAATTTTGGAAATCCATCATCTCTCAGTGCAAAATAACCTAACTTCATGATTCAACCAATTTTTGCCGTAAAAGTAAAATGTACGAATTTGAAAAAATCAAAGGAATGTATACACCAAATTCAATGATTCTAGCTGCGGCCATTTGCTTTGTACCATTTTTATCAATTTTTTCCTATTTTTATCCACTTTCTCCATTTTAACCTCAAAAAGTACGAATTTCGAAAAAATCCGTTTAATTTACGTGTCTACGCAATTAGACGAATGTATACCCCGAATTTCATTATTTTAGGTACAGCCGTTTGCTTGGTACCATTTCTATCCCTCTATTCCCCTTACCCCTTAAAAGTACGAATCTGGAAAAAATACTTGTATATTATGTATCTACTCAATTAGAGGAATATACACACCGAATTTCATGTTTCTAGCTGTCGTCGTTTGATATGTATCATTTGTATCCCTTATTGCCATATTTCACCCCCTACGAATAAAAATCAATTTATGGTGCACGTTTTTGTTATAGGGGGAATGTACATTAGAGCGTACCAGGTTACAAGTAAAAAAAAAAAGTTCGCCGTACACCTTCGAATATGAAGTATTATTGAAAGGTAGTTTCAAAAAAATTTTTTTTATTTTTTTATGCCGAACGTAGGGGTCGCGCTTTTACATTTTTCTATATAACTTCTGCATTTATAAACGGATTTTAAAGTGTGATACATCGATGTTTTTGTCCGATTTTTTTGTCTTTGAAGTCATTGAGCTCAAACATGATTCATGATTTTATGCGAGCTTTAATTTTCGATTATTAGAGTGGTACATTAGGGTAGTAGCAACTGAGAAATGATGGGTAAGTACCAGAAGGGGGTGCTTGAGCTCAATGACTTCAAAGACAAAAAAATCGGCCTCGTCGAGACAAAAACATCGATGTATCACACTTTAAAATCCGTTTATAAATACAAGTTATATAGAAAAATGTAAAAGCGCGACCCCTACGTTCGGCATAAAAAAATAAAAAATTTCTTTTTGAAACTACCTTTCAATAATACTTCATATTCGAAGGTGTACGGCGAACTTTTTTTTTGAGGTACGCCCTAATGTACATACCCAATATCAAATAAGTACAAGCAGAGATATTGAAAAATATGCTTAAATATTCTAAAATATTGGAGGTTATTATGGGTATTTTTAGTCTTTGTGAGGGAAATTTTTTTGCCTTTGGGCCGAATTCGCCCAGCTACAATCCCAACCGATCTACGACTATAGGACGCATTTATGGAAAATTTGGACGTCCTAGCTTCTTTCGTTTAGGTGTGCAAGATGTTACAAACAGAATGACAAAGTTAGTATACCCCTATCCTGGAGGTAAAGGGTATAAAAATTCAAGGCCGAAAAAGTCAAGTCGGGAGCGAAAATTCTATGAGAGTTATATATAAATCTGAACTGTTCTGACCCACTTTTATCACAGATGTTTCTAGATGAAATATATGGTGCTGTGGCAAATTTTAAGAACATTGGAGGGTATAAAACGTTCCGTACTATCTAGTCACAACAACTAAGTAAGCTTCAGTCGGATAAACTGGACACAAATATTGATCTATTCAAATTCGATTACATTTTATTTTTATTTATGGTCTTCTTAAATCTGAGTAAAAACCATACTCCAATTTAGTATAACAAATTGTCTAAAGTTTAGCTAAAATTTTCTTAAAAAGTTGGGAAATTAAAAAAAGTATGAATAAAATTGAACAAGGCAAGAAAGTCGTAGAGAAATTCCATGTAAAACTAACGAGAAATTGTCTTCCGGTCTTGATGGAATTTGGCGAACGCGTTTGTTATTGATATGTATTATGTTAGACGCTTATTTTGAAAAATATTGAAAACTGTGGCAACATTTAAGTTTATCATATTTTGCTAAATATGGTATACTCAACCAGTCATACATAACATTTGTTCTGTCAGAAAAATTTTTCCAGGAGAATTTTTGGATTTTTTATCTTTGAATATCCTGAAAAACGTATGTTTTATTTTCTTAATTTGTTATGTACTTGTGATTTATTATTTTATTCTCTAAACTGATATCTTGGGGAAAATAATTGATAGCTCTGTACAGAACTAGTCAATTTGTATTACACATTGCTAAAAATTTTAATTTTTTAGAAAGACTATAATATAAAGTTATTATTGCACAACCTAGACGTTGCTTGAAAATAAACGTGGCAATTTCTTATTGGGCAAAAGCTGGATTTTTGAATTCAAAATGCGGAATTTTGTAGAAAAAAGAGGGATCGTGAAAATCTAAGCAAAAAAACGTAAACATAAAAAACTAAGCCAAATAGTGCATTACAATTAAATTGACTGTGTTTAAAATATTTATGACTGGCTGACTTTGAGAGCGTGCAAAGTAAAATAAAAGATGTTTTCAAAAATCGTACATTTCGGTTAAAATGGGTAAAGGAGGCAGATGGTAACAATCAAAAGGCTTTATCTGGAATCATGAACCACAGGCTCCCCTGATTGTGTGGACTATCTCAAGTTTTTCCCTAACAAGGATTGAAAATAATTAAATAGATTAAAAATATTTAGAATATTTAAGCATTTATTAATTTATCACAGTGTTGGATGCGATCTCCAAAATGCAAAGAAATCTACACATAATTTGTATTTAATAATGTTGTTTAAAAATCTTACTAGGCTAGAATTGCATGGCTCTATATTTTGTTAATAGTAAAAAAAGCGCTCTACAGGTTCTTATGAACCTGTCAAACAAACGATTATATTACGGAAAGTAATTTGTATACCAGCTAGTGTCATTATGGTTTCCTTTCATAAACTGGCTGATATCCTATGTCATGTCTTATAAATATATATTTTAAATTAGTCAATCGAACAACGTTATGGATGGTCACCTTATTAACAATAGGCTACTCCCTGAAGAGGGTGCGTGTTCATTCAACAACTCAATATCCCCATATTGATACAAAATTCCTTTAATTGGTACACTGAAAGAATTATTTTCATACTATTTATAATTTTGTCTTAACCTCAGTGAAAATTTTCATTAAAAAGTCGCCACAAAACATGTATAAAACATGTTTCATAGAGCACAAATCAATGAAAAGTGTCATAGAATTTATGAAACATTTCTTAGAAACTATGAAATGCAGTTCTTCATTCGAAGAACTTTTGTCATAAAAATTCATTATTTTTCATTATATAATGTATGAAAATTTTCATAGATTTTATGAAGAAACTTCATTAATTTTATGAAAGAGCTTCATAAATAGTAATAAATTATACTGAAGTTTCCAATATAAACAAAGAAGCAAAATAGAGGTCTGACTCGTTGACTAACCAATCAACACACATCACCATTGTGAGAGTCTTTGCAATGAATATGTCTTTGAACTAAATCAGGGTTTATACTTATGTCAGAGGTAACACACTACAAATGAGAATTGCTAGCATTCAACGAATAAAGTCGACACACTAAAAATGTAGTTGTGAGTTATGAAACATTTCATAAAAGCTATGAAATCCTTCATTATATTTATGAAGACATTTCATAACACAAATATTTTATTGGTTATGACTTATTTCATATTGTATTTAAGAATTGTTTCTTTAATACTATGGAATCTTCTGAAACTAATTTTACAATTTTGTTTTACGAAATATGAAATGTTTATGAAAAATTTTATGAAACATTTCATTTTATTTATGAATTTCTCATACATATTGAAAAAAAATTCACTAAATTTATGAAAAACCTTTTATGAAATCGCTTCATAAATATTATGAAGGAAAATTCTTTCAGTGTATAAGTTTTCCAATGACATGCAACCTCAAAGCATTACAAATCCTCAATCACACTGATCGGCTACACCATTTTCAAGTATAATTCAAAAGTCACCATTTGAAATTCAAAAATTCCATTTGAAATTCAAAAAATATCAATTGAAATTCAAAAATTCCATTTAAAATTCAAAAAATGTCCATTGAAATTCAAAAAATATCATTTGAAATTCAAAACTCGTCATTCGTAATTCAAAAGACACCATTTGAAATCCAAAAGTTTTCATTTGAAATTCAAAAGTTTTCATTTGAAATTCAAAAATTATTCCATTTGAAATTCAAAAATGTAAACAAACTTATTTAAGAAAAATATACATTAGGTGGGGTAGCATTTATTTGTTCTGCAAATTTGGATATTCTGCAGTTTTGGAAACAGATTTAATAAAATGATAAGCAACTAATAATTATAATGATGTAAAATGTCGGTAATTTCATATATAGTTTATAACCTTCACCAGCTCAGATAGCATCTGCACATAATTTATAATGACTTGCATTTTACTTAGGGTTGGATTAGGAGGATTGGGAGGTACAACAAATCATAACTATTTTACAGGTATAAAGTGATTGTAAAGCCATTTCCAATATTAAATTGTTACTGATCAGTTTTATTTTAACCAAAGCTTATGCCAATTTTGTATGAGAGGTCTTGCTATATCGCTCATATTGCATATATAACGTCTATGAAAACATTACCAATGGCCAAATTTCAGAGTATTCCGATAAAAGCTTTAAATTTAAATATGTTAGAGTGATTTGCGTGAGATATACGTAAATCTGTTTTCTTAACAGCAAAATATTAAACTTTACAGAAATAAATAAATGCTACCCATTTGATTTTCTTTTGCAGCCTAAACATGGTCTCCACCCGGCGTCAAGCAATCATTTTGGTAACAGTATTAGCTGTGCTGGCCACCAGTGTATGTGCTAATAGCTCCCGAACCCCTCGGAACAATGACATATCGAATATGGTCGATGCTATGAAATATTTACAAGATCTGGATGCCTTTTATGGTGATAGAGCACGAGTACGGTGAGTAAAATATATTATCTTCTCAAAGAAGAAAAAAATAAACAAATAAATTCTAATCAAATCCCAATAATTGTCAGATTCGGCAAGAGGATGCCGCTGATACAGATGCTACGAAATCACTACACCAATGATGCTGAACAGATGGGCCACCCTTTGGATATGTCCAATATCGATGAAGCGCTATAAGCAGCAGTAAAACAACATAATTATCCATACAGTCCATGCATACCGTATCTCTGATCGAAGATGAAAAAAATAATTCCAATGAAAATGAATACATTTATTAATGAGTGTTTGTAAATAATTTTGAAGTAACAGTTTAACGAAACTACGAGAATGAAAAAAATAAATGATTTTCATTATTAATTATTTCTGCTTAAGCCAAATGCAAAAATAATGAAGTTGTATTTATTTCAAATTAAAAGCTAATTAACAAATATCGTATCGTTCTATAAATAATAATAATAATACATGAAGATAAATGTACTAACTTTACTTGATCATTTTTCAGGAAATACAAATCATGATGTTGATGTTGTCAAAAATCTCGATCATACAATGGAATATTTCGTAGCGCTCTATTCCATTTCATTCCGTTCCATTTCATTTTTATTTCACCGCACTTAAACCTATTTAAAGCTAACTTAAGACTAGAACTTAAACATATTTGAACACTGATCTAAAGCTATTTTATAAATTCATTAATAATTAAGAATTTGGCACAGTGGCTTGTTTGAGTGTGTATTTGTTTGTGTGTGTGTGAAAAAGGAAGCTTTAAGAAAATACGGAAAAATTATCGCTTAAATGACCAACTGCTGCGATTCCAGGAAAAGCTAATCAGCCAGTAAACTTTTTTGATTAATTCAATTAATTAAAGGAATTAAAATGACAATGTATCAATTGCTCATCTTTACAGGCTTAAAATCCAATTTTTAATCGAGCTAATTGATTTATTTGCTTGGCTTTAAGTCAATTGTCGGAAATAAAATGAGAAACGCCCGGACATTAAACGGGGGTGTACAATAGCGCGGATTAAAATACAATTTGATTTCGGCTCAAAATCTTACTTGACCAAACACATATCGGTAAGTGGCGTCTAGGTCTTTCATTGAATCTGTTTTTATTTTTGTCTCAACTTTTCTGGATATGCGTAGTTTCTAATGTTTTTGCTTCATTGAGATCTGAACCAACTTGTATCATAAAAAGACAAACAGCGCAAAGTGTTTCCCTTAGAAAATTTAAATAGTTACGAATAGGTAAAACTATAGAACTGACCAGGATCAAGTCTAAAAATAAATAAGAACGTTCAGTCGGGTAAAGCTTTACAAAGGACAATTCATAGAGGATTACTTAGAATGGCGACATTTGTTTGGGAGGTATGGAAAGGAGCGTGGTAGAAGCAAAAATATTAAAATGTGTATTAATTTGAACCATAAATATGGAAGTTGTTTAGATTTTATTGTACTCAAATATCCGATGTGTGTACAACTAATATAAAATCATTGTCAAATATTGAAGTGGCGTTACAAAATAATTTAGAATTCATAGAGGAATTCCATATAAAGCCAACATAAATGATATTGAGGCAATGTTTTTTCGGGAAGAATTTAAGTTTTTAATTCAAAAAATAAAATGGAAATAAAAAACAATTCTTTTTCAAAATTGTTTTTTTTTATTTGAACTGGGATATTGTCCTGGCTCAAGACGATTTTGAATCGATATTTAATATAATGCAAATTTATTTACAAATGGCATGGTGACATTTATTACTTGGCTGCAGAGTACCACGATCAGGATTTCGCCCATGTCAAATGTCTTTTCAAGTGGCTCGCAGCGACTTTTCAACATCAAAACCGGCCTCTATAAGGAGATGATTCTCACAAACGAACGAGAAGCACAACTCACTTGCCGAATTTGCGTTTAAAAAACCGCACCAAGTAATAAAATACACATACCATCTTACAAGCATCTCATTGAGTTGCATATGTAAGTATGTGTATATGCAGGTACAGTTACCCAGCAATACTTCTGCCGTGTCAACGGTCATTTGTTTTAGTTTTTTTTTTTAATGATCGATTTGTGACCGATTTAACTGCTTTCCTATGTATTTTGAATGTAATACTTTCGAATTCCAGCAATTCGATCAAATAATTTCCTCTATTGTGGGGTGCCCGAGGCAGCCATTTGAATGAAATTTTTTTCCATTATTAACCGGAAGGATTGTACTTTCAAATAAAAAAGAAATTTGAGAAAATATTCAGTAGTATTTTTTATAGCATTTTCAAAAAAAAAGTTATTTGGCGGACCCTTTATATACACCCGAAAACTTCATCGCAAAGCTTTTTGAAGAGCGTTATGGTCTACCTAAATTGTAGAGTTTCTGAATTATTAACACAAATGTGAAATCACACATCACATTTTTTCAGAAATTACTGAAAAGCACAGTCTGAAATTTTTAGAGTTTTTGAAAAAACATATTTAGATATTTGCTCTAAAAATCAATAATTCCCCAGTAAAAAAATCTCAATATCTTTTTCAGAACAAAGTTATAACTGGTTACATTCTTTCAACGCTACAGAGTTTCAACAGATTTCAGGATGCTTAAATAATCGAACTTCGAAAATTTCTTGTTGACTAAATATTTATAAAACGAATGGCAGAAAACTTCATGAACTAATCCTCTACATCCTTATATCGACACTCAAATCATTACACAGTGCTACAAAAAAGAAATAAGTAGAAAACTCTGGGAAGTGATATTATTTTTTGTAGGTATTATCGAATGGAACAGAAACATGTATTTTAAATTTTCCAGACACGCCCAAAATCTTGAGTTACGGGTAAAAGAGTTCTTTAGTACTTTGCATCCTTAAAAAACTCTAACTTAGTTGGTGTAATCGGATTGAAAAGAAGATACCTGTAGCTTTCGATTAATATGCTATATGTGCTTTTGTGCAGAAAACATGTGTTAACATTTTTTGAAGCATTTTTTTGTTTTGTAACCGTACCACTTTTAAATTTATTTAAATAACACATTTAGTAAGGAGTTATTTTTAAAAATATGTTAGTAATTGATTGAGTTATTGAAGTTTTTTTAATACCAAATTTATGCAAAAATTCAAGTTTTGGTCATTGCATTTCACATCTCTCATAATTTTACGAATCGTGGTCCAATAAAAATACTTAAAATTCTATATATCGATCGAAAGCTCCAGTTTTCTTCTTTTCAAATACGAAAATAAATTGAAAATCGGTTCATAAACAACTAAGTTAGATGCTTATAAATGTGCAAAGCTACGGTTTTTACACGTAATTCAAGATATTGGGGGTTTCCGGCAAATTGCAAATATAGATTCTTGTTCTACGCGACAATACTTACCAGAAAAATAATATCACTTCCCAGAGTTGTTGGACTGTCGCACAGTGTTTTCTAATATCAAAATAAGACTGATTGCGAATATCCATATGGAAGTTATTTTGGTTTTAATTTAATTAAAGAAATTATCTCTTTGTGGAGGTAACAGAAGGTAACATCTCCGAACGTAAACTAGGCTTGGGGAGTTTTAAGAAAAAATATTAAAAAAATTATAAACAATTTAAATTGTATGAAATTACGACATTTTTCGGAAAGGTGGATCCTTTAATTATTGATCGATGTTAATTTATTATATCTTCTATTGAAGGAAATATCAATTACTTGGAAATGGTGTGCTGTCACCTCATAAGGCTTTTTTACTATTTTAATCCTTTTTTTGGATTTCATAGAATATGATATAGAATTCATAGGAGAGCAAGTCTGGCCATAAATGAGCATAAAAATCTCTATCAATGCGTTATTTGTTTTCCAAAATCGCAACGTTTGACATGGAATGGGTCTTTTGTAATTTTTTCACCATGATTTTTTTTCATTCTAGTGTTACTCATATGATCGAAAAGAGGAAAAAAATATTATTTATTCCTTTTACTCCTCCAAGGAGCATCGGACATTGTATATAATAGAACATTTTGAACTTTTATAACATAATGGTCAACTTTTTCAAATTAGGTAAATTCAGGACATTGCTGTGAGTTTCTTCCGAGTTCATAAAGTATATTCTTAAACGATAATTTTTCGTGACTTTGTGTTTAGACATTTCTTATACAAATATTCATTTATATTCATATTTTATAAGTAAATGTATGAAAACTGTAGCATTCTTTAAAGCCTATTAACCAACTCAAATTCTCCACACATTATACTGCAATAGCATAAGCAGTTTCCGATTTCCGCAATTATAAAATTTTGTGTAGGAACTACATAACAGCCAACGCCAAAAGTAAAATTTCAGATGGCGAGCAATCAAACAAACCACAGTGCACTCTTAAATTATAATCACATTTTAGATGGGCAAAAGTAACGTTAAACCCGCGCAGACTGAAAAGAGAGCGAAGGATTAAAATACGAACAACAAAAACTAACTCCAACCAACTTACCCAAAACCAAGGCGTAAAACACACCGAATGTAATACTACAGTATGATTCCAACAGCACGCCAATGATGTTGCTGCCAATAACACTGCCCGATCGGCCCAACATCAGGCAAATACAAACAGCTTTACCTCTAAAAATAGAAATTAATATATACATTTTAAAGAACACAATTCGAAAAAATTATAAGGCCAATAAAAAGTGTTATGAGGGTTTCGATATCTAAATTATAAAACAAATGTACACTACACTGAAAGAATTATATTCAAAATATTTACGATTGTGTCATAACCTCAGTGAAAATAGTCATTAAAAAGTCGCCCAAGAAGCATTTGATAAGGAGAATGAAACATGTTTCATAAAGCACAAATCAATGAAACGTATCATAGAATTTCTGCAACATTTCTTAGGAACTATGAAATGCAATTTTTCATTCAGTGAACTTTTGTCATGCAAATTCATTATTTTTCATAGATTTTATAAAGAAACTTCATTAATTTCATGAAAAAGTTTCATAATTATTAATAATTTATTCTGAAATTTCCAATATAAATTAAAAAAACAAATAAAAAGGCGTTAAGTTCGGCCGGGCCGAACTTTATACACCCGCCACCATGGATTGCATTCCACAGAGAAGTGCATTAATATTACAGGAAAATATATATTTTTTTAATATAGCCAAACAAATATGGAAAAAATAATTTTATAAATAAATATAATATTTTTATTATTTCGAACCACGCTTACTAGGCAAGGCTACTAATACGTTTACACTATATATAGAAATAATATTTCAAGTCAATTCAAAAAATAAATATTCTTATAATACAGCTCCCATACCAATGTCTCCTATGATTTCCGTTCTAGAAACCACATATTTCAACAAATAACTTTTTTTTTTTGAAAATGCTCTAAAAAAAACAGAATATTTTCTCAAATTTCTTTTTTTATTTGAAAGTACAATCCTTCCGGTTAATAATGGAAAATAATTTCATTCAAATGGCTGCTGAGGGCACCCCACAAATAATAGTCCAACGTTAGATGGCGGACCCTATATATATTTTCAAAAAAGCTTAAATACCATAAATATTGGTAGATGGTGGGAGCTATTCTATTTTAATTCCAAAAGTAAAAATTTTGAAAATCTATTATCTCACGTACATAGTGCAAAATAATCTAACTTCATTATTCAACCAATTTTTGCCTTAAAAATAAAAAAAAGTAGGAAATGGAAAATTCTTTTTATTTTGCGTGTAACATAGACACGTCAGAGGAATGTATACACCGAATACCATGATTCTAGCTGCGGCCAATAGGTTGATAACATTTGTATCCCCTTTTTCCTATTTTACCCCCTTAAGAGTACGACTTTCTAAAATCTCTTTATTTTACGTGTCTACGCAATAAGAGGGATGTACACACCGTAAGTAGTAAGTCGTTTAGTTGTTACTATTTGTTGTAGTAAGTCGTTTAGTTGGTACTATTTTTATCCCTCTGTACCCATTGTATCCTTTGAAAGTACGAATTTGGAAAAAAACATTTATTTTTCGTGTCCTCGCAGTTAGAGGAATGTATATTCCGAATTTCAAGACTCTAGCTGCGGTCATTTGGTTGGCACTATTTTTATCCTTTTTTCCATTTTAACCCCAAAAAGAACGAATTTCGAAAAATCCTTTACTTTATTTGTCTACGCATTCAGAGGAATGCATTTACCGAATTTCATTATTCTAGGTACAACCATTTGGTTGGTACCATTTTTATCCCTCTATTCCCATTTTATCCCTTAATAGTACGAATTTGGAAAAAATACTTTTATATTATTTATCTACTCAATTAGAGAAATGTACACATCGAATTTAGTGTTTTTAGCTGTTGTCGTTTGAAAGGTACCATTTTTATCCCTCTTTTCCCCATTTCACCGCCTACGAATAAAAATCACTTTATGGTGCACGTTTTTGTTATAGGGGGAATGCACACACCCAATATCAAGTAAGTACAAGCAGACATATTGAAAAATGTGCTTAAATACTCTAAAATATTAGGGAATATTATGGGTATTTTTAGTCCTTGTGAGGGAAAAAAATTTTCCTTTGGGATAATTTTGCCCAGATTCAATCCCAACCGATCTACGACTATAAGACACATTTATGTAAAATTTGGACGTCCTAGCTCCTTTCGTTTGGATGCTAGCGTGCTTTCAACAGACGGACGGACGGACATGACTAGATCGTCTTAGAATTTTATGGCGATCAAGAATAAATACTACTTTATAGGGTCTCAGGTCGATATTTCAAGGCGTTACAAACGGAATGACAAAGATAGTATACCCCCATCCTGAAGGTGGATGGTATAAAAAGGCTGCACTTGTTGACTAACTAGTCGATACACACTATCGTTGCGTTAATATTTGCAATGAATATGTCTGTGACCTAAATCAGGCTACATACTTATGTCAGAGTTAACATGGGACAAATGAGAATTGCAAGAATTCAACCGAGCATTCGCCAAAAATTGTTAAAAATCTATTTGTAAGTTATGAAATGTTTCATAAAAACAATGAAATCCTTCATTCAGTTTATGGAGACATTTCATAACAGAAATATTTTATCAGTTATTACATATTTCATAATCTTTAAGAATTTTTTATTAAATCAAGTCTCACCAATAAGAAATGTACTTGTCGATGTGCACTGTTTTAGCTGAACTCCCTTCGTATACATAATTTGTATCATTTTCAACCAGTTTTGAACAAACAACTACAAACACAGAGCCTTTTGTATCCTCGACCTCATGTTTCAAGATGCAGCCGACCACTTTATAACTTTTTGCACCTCGTTCCCAAAAAATTGACATTTTGAAAAATCACTATAGGTAACATGTGTTTTTCATTCCCCTAAAAACATTTGGTACCACGTTTATCCATTGTTGTCCCGCATCCTCCTTTTAAGTACAAATTTTGTAATATCCATTTATGTTCCGCGTTTACGTAATTAAACGGTTGTACAACATTTGTATCCCTTTTTGTCCCGCTCGAACCTTAAAATTACAAATTTCGACAAATCGAATTTGACTGAGGAATTTACATATCAAACTTCACGATTCTAGTTGCATTACTTTAGTTGGCACAATTGTGTATCCCTTTTTATGCCGTTCAGCCCTTAAAAGTACTAAAATGCATTTTTATTGCGCTTCTATATGGTGAGAGGAATTTGCATATCAAATTTGGCGATTCTAGCTATAATACTTCAGTTGGTACCATTTTTATCCCTTTTTGTTCCGCTCGCCCCTTAAAAGTACAAATTTCGAAAAATCCATTCATGTTTTAAATCTACGTTGACAGAGGAATTTACACACCAAATTTCACGACTATAGCTGAAATATTTTAGTTGGTACTACTTTTGTCCCGCTCACCCTTTTTAAGTACAATTTTCTAAAAATTCATTTAGATTTCCGCTTCTACGTTATCAATGGAATTTACACACCAGATTTCGCTGCAATACTTAAATTAGTACCATTTTTATCCCTCTCAACCCTTAAAAGTAACAATTTTGAAAAATCCAATTTTAATGCGCTTCTTCCTTCTCAGAAGAATTTACACACCAAATTTCACGACTATAGCTGCAATACTTTAGTTGGTACCATTTTTATCCCTTTTGGTCCCGATCGCTCCTTATAAGTACAAATTTCGAAAAAATCCATTTAGATTACGCTTCTACGTTGTCAAAAGCATTTACACACCAACTTTCGCGACTATAGATGCAATACTTAAATTAGTACCATTTTTATCCCTTGCAACCCTTAAAAGCAACAATTTTGAAAAATCCAATTTTAATGCACTTCTCCTTCTCAGAAGAATTTACACACCAAATTTCACGACTATAGCTGCAATACTTTAGTTGGTACCATTTTTATCCCTTTTGGTCCCGATCGCTCCTGATAAAAATCCATTTAGATTACGCTTCTACGTTGTCAAAAGCATTTACACACCAACTTTCGCGACTATAGCTGCAATTCTTACCATTTTTATCCCTCGCAACCCTTATAAGTAAAAATTTTTAAAGACCCAATTTTAATGTGCTTCCACGTTCTCAGAGGAATTTACACACCAAATTTCACTACTATAGCTGCAATACTTTAGTTGGTACCATTTTTATCCCTTTTGGTCTCGATCGTCCCTTATAAGTACAAATTTCGAAAAAAAAATTACGCTTCTACGTTGTCAAAAGCATTTACACACCAACTTTCGCGACTATAGCTGCAATACTTAAATTAGTACCATTTTTATCCCTCGCAACCCTTATAAGTACAAATTTTGAAAGATCCAATTTTAATGCGCATCTACATGGTCAGAGTAATTTACATACCAAATTGCACGATTCTTGCTGTAATACTTAACTTGGTACCATTTTTATCCCTTTTTGCCCGCTTACCCCTTATAAGTGCAAATTTCGAAAAATCCATTTATGTTGCAAGTCTAAGTTGTCAGAGAAATGTAGATACCGATTTTCACGAATATAGCTGCAATACTTAAATTGGTACCATTTTATCCCTTTTTTGTCTCTTTCCTCCCTTAAAAGTACAAATTTAGAAAAATCCCTATTTGTAGCTCATCTCTTCGTGTTTCTAGCTACTGCCGTTTAGTCAGGACGAAGGTTCGATGTTTATCCCTCTTTGTCCCATTTTACCCCCTTAAAGGACGAATTTCTTAAAACCCTTTCTTAGTCGACATCTACGTCATATTTAGGAACTACACTGAACTCTTTTATATATATAGATTATCGGTGAAACTATCGCCGAAAAGAAATAAAAATCGTCCACTCACCTCAGATGTGTTGGCACCAAATCCACCACGGCCCCACTCAGTATCGAGACACACAAGCCCGGCAACATTACGAACAATATGAAGCTGGCCACAATTGCAATGGGTTCCATCAGCCAATGCAAAATAACGCCACAGATGGCCGATATGGTCAAAAGCAAAATAATTGTACGCTTACGACCCAAGGGATTGATAATGGATCCCAATACAAAGTAGGCTCCGAGATAAACTAAACCGAATGTCAAAGAATCGATGTACGATTTTCTGGTAATTGTATCATCACAGACCTGTAACGGAATAGATTTGCATGAATAGAGTTCATCAAATAATCTAATAAAATTTATGTGCTCCCACCATTTCAGTTTGATTCGAATTTTGCTGTTCCATGGAGGCATCGATAACCTGACAAATGCTCATTTTGGTGTCATCCTCAATGGAGCCCAAACGATTTTGAATTGCTGGATACCACAGACCCATGCCAGAGTTGCTAGAAAGTCAAATGAAAAATATAATTAATGAAAGACATAGTTCGATATCGCAAAGGTTCGCAAAGTTGGGGTTTTGTCCATATGACAAGATTTTGGGCGTATTTGGAAAAATTCTCAAAAACTAACAAAATCAACACTTACACAAAGAATACACCGCACATTACAATGCAGCAGGTTACAAAGTTCAAACGATGTGGCTTCTTGAACAACGGCTTCGTATCCACCCACATTTGTTTCAGAATTTCAATGCTAAAAAATACAACAACAACAAAATACAATTATTAATCAAATACTTCTTCAGAAAAAAAATCTTACTTACAACGATTTCGAGGATTGAATCAGTTTATCATTTTCCGATGGCGTTTCATCGTATATTTTATAAATATTAAAATCGGCCAGTGTCTTGCCCGTATTCAATTTGGCAATCCAATTGGTAGCCGCAAACGCCTCTTCCTTTTTGCGTATCGACATCAGAATCCTGGGGCTATCCGGTACTTGGCTCATTATGAGTATGGAAATGAAACCGGGCAGAATATTGAAAATGGTCAGCAAACGCCAGGGACGGAAGGCAAAGGAATCGGATATGTCAAGCGACCAGTCCATCGACAATATCAGCCAAGCAATGGCGGGCACATAGGTCATGGCCAGGGCCACAAACATGCTGGTGAAATTGATGACCACCGGTCTATGGCGCATAGACACGAATTCACCCAGATAAGCATAGGTGGTGGAGGAGGCACCGGCAATACTGCGAAAGCAAAGGCAGAGAATTGGAGCACTTTCAAATATATATTTGTATGTATTTATATACTTACAATATTCCCACCACGAATCGAAGAAAAACAAAAAGCCAAAAATTCGCTATGAATATGGATATAAGCGATACGAGATTACCAATCAGCGTGGTGTACATTAAAATCGGTCTGCGTCCGTACATATCGCACAAATAACCCCAGATATATGACGAACATAAAATACCTGAAAATAATAGTAATAACAGAGATTATATAATGTTAAGACCATGGAGTGTTTATAATTATAAGAATTGAAATTGCATTATATTTTTTTAAATATGCACTCTGATTACAAAATTAGACGTCATCAGCTCACTCGATTCCGAAAGTGATACTAAGCACATCGGTATAATAAATTACAAATATAAAAACGGGAATGTTTCCGACTTCGTACACTGAAAGAATTATCTTCATACTATTTATGATTTTGTCATAACATCAGTGAACATTCTCATTAAAAAGTCGTCAAAGAAAAACTTCATAAAATGTATGAAACATGTTTCATAAAGCACAAATCAATTACAAGTGTCATAGAATTTATGAAATTTTTTTAGAAACTATAAAATGCAGTTCTTCATTCGATGAACTTTTGTTAGTCATACAAGTTCATCACTTTTCATAATATGATTTATGAAAATGTTCATAGATTTTATGAAGAAACTTCATTAATTTTATGAAAGTTTCATAATTTATATTGAAGTCTCCAATATAAACAAAAAAAGTCTGACTTTTTTGACTAACCAATCAACACAACATCATTTCGACAGTCTCTACAATGAGTATGTTTTGACCAAAATTAGGATAAATACTTATGTCAGAGTTAACAGAGGTCAAATGAGAATTGTCGAAAAAGTCGACACACTAAAAATGTAGTTGTATGTTATGAAACATTTCATTAAAACTATGAAATTCTTCATTATATTTATGAAGACATTTCATAATATTTAAGAATTGTTTCTTTAATATTATGAAATCTTTGATCTTATGAAACTAAGTTTCACTAACTTAACAATTGTATCTTATGAAATATGAAATGTTTATGAAGCATTTCATTTTAATTATGAAATTTTCATACACATTAAGAAAAAATTCACTAAATTTATTAAAACCTTTTATGATATCGCTTCATAAATATTACGAAGAAAAATTCTTTCAGTGTAAACTTCATAATGTGATTATAACTATAAGATATGGAATCTCAGAATATTTATGTAATTTTTTTTAAATAAACACTCTGATTACAAAATTAGACGATTAGACTCGATTCCGAAAGGAAAACCAAAGCGATCGATATTAAAAAATCAAAATATTATAACGAGAATGTTTTCTGACTCCGTGAAGCCGCAGCTTATAGAAAACACACTGTCTGTTATTTTCTAAACAAATTACATCTCTCTAGTTGTGTAGACAAGTGAATTTTTCCAAATTCATACTTTTATTGGGTAAACTGGAAAAGGCGATCAAAATGGTCTCAACCAAATGGCTGAAGGTGAAATCATGATATTCGGTGCAAATATTCCTCTGACCGTGTTTAAGTAATATATAGGGGACAGCAAGGTACCAACCGATATGAATAAATTATTTAAATTCTATAAATAAGATAGTATAAGAGATTTTTCGATATTAGCAGTTTTAAGGTGAAAATGGGGAAAAAGGGAAAAATTGGTACGACCAAATGGTTGCAGCTAGGGTGTCCAAAACCGAAACCCGTTAACCGGTTTCTTCACCTGCAACCGTCAACCGGTTTTTGTAAAATGGTCATTTTCGATTAACCGACAAAACCGGGGTTTTCGTGTCGGCTAACCGGTTTTTGGTAAATAAGTGAACATTGCACCAATAAAACACTTCTGCACAGAAATATTACCATTTTACGCAAATTGTGAGAAATATGTAAATGCGTCGTATCAGTGCAGCATTCGACATACGAAGCGCTTTTGAATTAGGTTGCACAATGAAACTATTACACAGTGCAACACGAAAAAAAATAACCATATACGGACACCGCTACATGATAAAAGACCAAAAAAAAAAGACCCGTGTTTTTTTTTTCCCCCAAAGTCATGCACTTTTTTTTTATGGGCCCCCAGAGATTTGAGGCCTCGGTGTAATTTTTGGAAAAAAGTGATCATATTCTCAGGCTCATATCTTGCAAACCGTTCGGAATTTTGATTTACTCTCTGAGGCAAAGTTCTAGCTCTTGTCATAAAGAACAAAAATTGTGAACATATAAAATCAAAAAAACTTCATCTTCAAGGTCAAAATCGCAAAAAACTTAAAAAAATCGATTTTTTTAACCTTTTTTCCCCTGTTCAGGTCCATAGGTAGCAAACCGTTGAAAATTCAGGGAAACAATCAACTACAAAAATGTACCTAAGATCTCAATAAACAACTTTCTAGAACATATGAACTTCCTAGGAATTATTCTTAACACCGTTTAGGTAGCGCTTAGGTAGCCGCAAAAGTGAAAAATTTTCCAAAAATTAGATTTTTTCCTTTTTTGCCCTGTTCAGGTCCATAGGTAGCAAACCGTTAAAAATTCAAGGAAACAATCAACAACAAAAATGTACTTAAGATTTCAATAAACAACTTTCTAGAACATATGAACTTCCTAGGAATTATTCTTAACACCGTTTAGGTAGCGCTTAGGTAGCCGCAAAAGTGAAAAATTTTCCAAAAATTAGATTTTTTTCCTTTTTTGCCCTGTTCAGGTCCATAGGTAGCAAACCGTTAAAAATTCAAGGAAACAATCAACAACAAAAATGTACTTAAGATTTCAATAAACAACTTTCTAGAACATATGAACTTCCTAGGAATTATTCTTAACACCGTTTAGGTAGCGCTTAGGTAGCCGCAAAAGTGAAAAATTGTTTATTCCAGTATTTCTTACCCACACGACATCATCGATGCCATTCAACAAACAACAACAAAGTCGTCGGTCCAAAAATTTGCACTAACAAAACACATGACAATTCAAAGCAGCGAAGTAGTCGCAATCCATTTGTACCAACAACATTAACAACACATATGTAGCCGCAGCACACAATATAAAAGCGACTCGACGCTCACATTGAGGCAGTACACAGCGCGACGTCAACGAGAACTCAGCGGACAAAGTTATAGAAAAAGTGCTACAGCATAAATTTTTCAATTTTGCGGCTACCTAAGCGCTACCTAAACGGTGTTAAGAATAATTCCTAGGAAGTTCATATGTTCTAGAAAGTTGTTTATTGAGATCTTAGGTACATTTTTGTAGTTGATTGTTTCCCTGAATTTTCAGCGGTTTGCTACCTATGAACCTGAACAGGGGAAAAAAGGTTAAAAAAAATCGAATTTTTTTAAGTTTTTTGCGATTTTGACCTTGAAGATGAAGTTTTTTGATTTTATATGTTCACAATTTTTGTTCTTTATGACAAGAGCTAGAACTTTGCCTCAGAGAGTAAATCAAAATTCCGAACGGTTTGCAAGATATGAGCCTGAGAATATGATCACTTTTTTCCAAAAATTACACCGAGGCCTCAAATCTCTGGGGGCCCATAAAAAAAAGTGCATGACTTTGGGGGAAAAAAAACACGGGTCTTTTTTTTTTGGTCTTTTATCATGTAGCGGTGTCCGTATATGGTTATTTTGAAATGACTTCAAAAATGTTGCACAGTGTTATTATATTATATCATGCGAAACAGACGCTACACGTGCGAAATCTTTCTTTCCAAAGAGTCTTATAATTTAATGTTGGATTTACGCCAAACAATAACCACATCCAAAACCTCAAAATTGCTCGAAAAGGCGATAGACAGGCGACTTCATATGACGAATTCACAATTTTTACAAATCAAAGAAAAAAGCTGAAAAACTAAATTACTTATATGATGCCTGTTAACCCGACAAGCTTTATCAACAATAAACGAAAAATAGCTTATAAAATTATCACTTGAATTATATACAGGTTTTGCGATATTATTATACCCTCCACCTCCAGGATGGGGGTATACTAACTTTGTCATTCCGTTTGTAACACCTTGAAATATCGACCTGAGACCCTATAAAGTATGTATATTCTTGATCGTCATAAAATTCTAAGACGATCTAGCCACGTCCATGTTGAAAGCACGCTAGCATCTAAACGAAAGGAGCTTGAAAATTGAAATTTTCCACAAATGCGTCTTATAGTCGTAGATCGGTTGGGATTGAAATGGGGCGAAATCGGCCCAAAGGGAAAAATCTTTCACTCACAAGGACTAAAAATACCCATAATAATCCCTAATATTTTAGCGTATTTAAGCATATTCAAAAGTCTGTTTATATTTGCTTGATATTTGGTATGCGCATTCCCCTCATAGAAAAAACGTGCACCATAAAGTGATTCTTATTTGTAGGGGGTGAAATGGGGCAAAAAAGGGATAAAAATGGTACATATTAAACGACAACAGCTAGAAACACGAAATTCGGTGTGTACATTCCTCTAATTGAGTAGATACATAATATAAAAGTAATTTTTCCAAATGCGTACTTTTAAGGGGTAAAATAGGAATAGAGGGATAAAAATGATACCAACCAAACGGCTGTACCTAGAATAATGAAATTCGGTGCATACATTCCTCTGATTGCATAGATAAGTAAAATACACTGATTTTTAAAAATTCGTACTTTTTGGGGTTAAAATGACAAAAAGGGGATAAAAATAGTACCAATCAAATGACCGCAGCTAGAGTTATGAAATTCGGAGTATACATTCCTCTGACTGCGTAGACACGGAAAGTAGACGAATTTTTCGAAATTTCTACTTTCAAGGGATACCATGGTACAGAGGGATAAAAATAGTACCAACTAAACGACTACAGCTAGAATGATGAAATTCTAATTGCGTAGAAACGTCAAGGGGGTAAAAATGGTACCAACCAAATGGGCGCAGCTGGAATCATGGAATTCGGTGTATATTCCTCTGACTGCATAGACACGCAAAATAAAAAGTTTTTTTCAAAATCCGTACTTTTTTTTACGGCAAAAAATGGTTGAAGCATGAAGTTAAGTTATTTTGCACTATGTACGTCTGTTAACGGATTTTAAAAATTTGTACTTTTGAAATTCAAATAGAATGGAAATACATCCAACTGTAGCACCCACTATCTACCAATATTTATGGCTTTGAAAATATTTTTGAAAATATAAATATAATATTTTTTGAATTGACGTATTGGTAGCATTACCTTATAAGCGTGGTTTGAAATAATTATATTTATATTATATTTATTTATAAAATTAATTTTTCAATATTTGTATTTGTTTTGGTTTGGCTATATTAAAAAAATTATATTTTCCTGTAATATTACTGCACTTCTACGAAAACCGACAACCTCTGTGGAATGCAATCCATGGTGGAGGGTATATAAAGTTCGGCCCGTTTTTACTTGTTATAATTACTTTAAACGTGCATAATATGGCGGGTTGTTCCACGCCCCTTGCAGTGCCTTCCATACAAACTCTAGACTCTACTCTAAACTACCACTCTAAACTACGTAAAATTAAATTTGTTATAACTACTATACGGATGATCGAAATACTGCGAAATTTGATATTTGTCAATGCTGTTGCATTCACATGGAATATGAGCGATTTTGCCTCGCCCCTTCTGGTACACAAACCTTTGGTTACAATAAAACCGACATAACATTCATACGGAGAATCAAAATCATGTGCAATTTGATATTAAAAACTGTTTTTTTAATCACTCTAAACCTAAAAATATATTTACGTTTTAACCATACTTTATATCCATACCTTTTATTTAGCCAAAAATGGATATGCACCCGCTTTTTTAGAAAAGCACGATTTCTAGAGGTTATGTGAAATGGCTGTAGCTACGCGAAGTTAAAAGATATAGCTCGGGAGTATACATAAAAGAAAGGTTCCATTTTAAGTGCGGACAAAGAACAGTTTTTTTGCAACCCGATTTATTGAATATGTATACATATATACAGTCGAAGATATATGTATTGAGGTCGTTATTGACGTTAACAACGATATTATTCTATTGAATATATATTTTCTATTGAATATGATATTTTCGGTACTTGTAACCGACATGACGTTATAAGCGATGTCGTTATAAGTGATTTCTACTGTAGTCGCAATAATTGGCAAAAATAATGGTTCCCCTTTTCTTGTAAAGTGTTGTTATTCAGCACAACTATACTATGTATATCACTAAGATAAACATAGCCATCAGTATGACTAGAAAATCGATAAACGCTGAAAAATAATCAATATAATTAAGGTATTAAAAATTATATACTATACGCATTTCGTCATCAATTGACCAATAACTAGCTATGTATCTTAATTATTGGCAACGGCAACGATAATGGCAAACTAAACGATAACACACACCCAGCTTGTCGGAATATAGAAACTGCTAAAGAACTCAATGAACTACCGCAGTGCATTGATTGCATACTAATCAAATGAAACGCCAGCACGGCAAAACAAGCTAAAACTAAACAATAAGGCTGTTTACGAAATGATGTAGTTTACATAGATAATCTCTCCACAGTTAACAATTATTAATTGCTGTTGACATGTATTTGTGAAACAATGCAAGGGTCAACTAAAGAGTGATTTTTTTGAGGTTAGGATTTTCATGCATTAGTATTTGACAGATCACGTGGGATTTCAGACATGGTGTCAAAGAGAAAGATGCTCAGTATGCTTTGACATTTCATCATGAATAGACTTACTAACGAGCAACGCTTGCAAATCATTGAATTTTATTACCAAAATCAGTGTTCGGTTCGAAATGTTCGGTTCGACAAATTTTGTTCAGCGATGAGGCTCATTTCTGGTTGAATGGCTACGTAAATAAACAAAATTGCCGCATTTGGAGTGAAGAGCAACCAGAAGCCGTTCAAGAACTGCCCATGCATCCCGAAAAATGCACTGTTTGGTGTGGTTTGTACGCTGGTGGAATCATTGGACCGTATTTTTTCAAAGATGCTGTTGGACGCAACGTTACGGTGAATGGCGATCGCTATCGTTCGATGCTAACAAACTTTTTGTTGCCAAAAATGGAAGAACTGAACTTGGTTGACATGTGGTTTCAACAAGATGGCGCTACATGCCACACAGCTCGCGATTCTATGGCCATTTTGAGGGAAAACTTCGGAGAACAATTCATCTCAAGAAATGGACCGGTAAGTTGGCCACCAAGATCATGCGATTTGACGCCTTTAGACTATTTTTTGTGGGGCTACGTCAAGTCTAAAGTCTACAGAAATAAGCCAGCAACTATTCCAGCTTTGGAAGACAACATTTCCGAAGATATTCGGGCTACTCCGGCCGAAATGCTCGAAAAAGTTGCCCAAAATTGGACTTTCCGAATGGACCACCTAAGACGCAGCCGCGGTCAACATTTAAATGAAATTATCTTCAAAAAGTAAATGTCATGGACCAATTTAACGTTTCAAATAAAGAACCGATGAGATTTTGCAAATTTTATGCGTTTTTTTAAAAAAAAAAGTTATCAAGCTCTTAAAAAATCACCCTTTATAACCAAATAGTTTAAAATACTGTATAAATAATTAAATTTACTAAAAATAAATTTACTCAAATCAAATAAAATTTACTCAAAATTAGTTTTATTTACTTAAACTGAGTAAAATTGGTATACTCAATTTGAGTATTAAATTTAAAAAAAATGTTTTATGGATCAATTGCAATAGTAGACCACTGTTTCATTGTCTAGAGCAAACTGTAGGAGCTGGTTTTTGTTTTGTTCAAACTCTTTGAAATAAAACAATTTTTATTGGGGTTAAATGGGGATTTTTCATGAGAAATTTGGGGACAGGGGAAAAATTTATCTGGCAAACCTGATTCTGGAAGTCAAATTATCGACAAGTCATTCAAACAAAGCACTGTCTGACGAGGCGTCCATATATCACACTGAACAGTGAGTTTTTGTGGATGTAACGTTGCCTCATGAATCTCTCTTCATTCCAAATATTGCTTGTGAGCCTTATAAAACTTTCGAAATTTGAACAATATTCCGGAGCAAACCAAACCAAAAAAAACCAAATTAGACAAGGACGGACCCAAGGATTATTTTGCGATATTAACATTTATAAACGGGAAATCGGATATATTTTAGAAATCGGCCCAAAGTTTACTACTATATTTAATAGAATGCAAATTTATTTACAATTAGCATGGTGACATTTATTACTTGGCTGCAGACTACCACGATTATGATTTAGACCATATCAAAAGCCTTTTCAAGTGGCTTCGCAGCGACTTTTCAACATCAAACCCGGCCTCTATAAGAAGATGATTCTCACAAACGAACGAGAAGTACAACTCACTTGCCGAATTTGCGTATAAAAAATCGCACCATTGTTCAGACTGCGTAGATACGATAAGTAAATAAAGTTTTCGATATTCGGGATCAAATTGGTACATATACGTAAACACTGCAGAAGTTATCTTATTTTGCGTATACACTTCTTCAAATTCGTACTTTTAAGCAAACGGCTGTAGCTAGAATCATGAAATTAGGTGTGTGTACATTAGGGCGTACCTCAAAAAAAAAGTTCGCCGTACACCTTCGAATATGAAGTATTATTGAAAGGTAGTTTCAAAAAAAAAAATTTTATTTTTTTATGCCGAACGTAGGGGTCGCGCTTTTACATTTTTCTATATAACTTGTATTTATAAACGGATTTTAAAGTGTGATACATCGATGTTTTTGTCTCGACGAGGCCGATTTTTTTGTCTTTGAAGTCATTGAGCTCAAGCACCCCCTTCTGGTACTTACCCATCATTTCTCAGTTGCTACTACCCTAATGTACCACTCTAATAATCGAAAATTAAAGCTCGCATAAAATCATGAATCATGTTTGAGCTCAATGACTTCAAAGACAAAAAAATCGGACAAAAACATCGATGTATCACACTTTAAAATCCGTTTATAAATGCAGAAGTTATATAGAAAAATGTAAAAGCGCGACCCCTACGTTCGGCATAAAAAAATAAAAAAAATTTTTTTGAAACTACCTTTCAATAATTCTTCATATTCGAAGGTGTACGGCGAACTTTTTTTTTTTACTTGTAACCTGGTACGCTCTAGTGTACATTCCACTGTTTTTTATTTTTTTTGAAAATTTGGAAATACGAACAAAATTAAATTAAAGTCTCAACAATTACAGAGTAGATAGGTGAATAAACAAAATTTTTTCGAGAAAATCAAAGAGTACAAACAATTAAAAATAAATATAAAGTTTTAATTTATTTTTGGTTTTCCAAATTTTCAAAAAATTCCAAGCCTCAGAGTTTACAGAATAAATTGATGTTTAAATAAAACAATTAAGGAAAGGCTAAAGTCGGGCGGGGCCGACTATATGATACACTCCACTTTATGTATGGCGAATTTTTGTGGCGAAATTTATATGGGACCTATATGTAAATCTGAAACGATCTGACCTATATTCACCATGGTTGTTTCTAGTGGAAATATAAGATGTTTTGCAAAATCTGAAGACAATCTGATACAATATGTGGTTTCTAGAGCGGAAAAAGTCAAATCGGGAGCGAAATTTGTATGGGGGCTATATCTAAATCTGAACCGATTTAATCCATTTTCAACACAGATTTTTCTAGTAAAATTATAAGGTAATGCAAGGTAATTTGAAGCAAATCAAGCGAAATATGTGGTCTCTAGAGCGGAAAAAGTCAAATCGGGATCGAAATTTGTATCGGAGCTATATATAAATCTGAACCGATCTAACACATTTTTACCACAGGTGTTTCTAGTTGAAATATAAGATGTTTTGTCAATTTTAAAGAAAATCTGTTGTAATATGTGTATCTAGATTGAAAAGAGTCAAATCGGGATAATTAATAATAATATTTTTTCTGAAAAGTACTTGAAAAAGCAAAAATATTAAAAGAAGAATATCCAAATCGGACCATTATTGACGAAGTTATGAGCAAAGGACTGAAAGACTATTTTTAAAAAAGGCAAATTTTTTTTTAACAAGTAATCAGAAAAAAACGAATTATACCAGGGGTGTTTTTCAGTTTAGTATTTTTATTTTTTGAACTGTCCGATTTATGTGGAGTGCCCCATATATAGTAGAGGACTAGTAATATTTTAATGAAGCATTACAATTTATTTCAAACAGTGCTCATAAGTATGTCTTATATTTAACAACAACAACAATTTTCCTAATAGGTTCTGCATTTGTATGTAAAGTCGACAGCCTACAATCTGCCGGCAATACTATGGAATGGACTCCGTGGTGGAGGGTATATAACATTCGACCCGGTCGAACTTAACGACTTCTTAATTTTAAGTGAGTTATCCTAAGTTAACGAAGAGTATATAAGTAGCCTCAACTTACTGAAATTAATTAAATAATTATTTCTAGTATCATTATAGCACTCAAAAGCTATTAAAATTTACAACACGGCTGTGTATTTTTACAATTACTCGTGTAGAAATATTTGCTAAAGTTTCTTAATCTATATTAGTGGAAAACGATAATTACTTTGGTGGGGATTAATAAATAACACGCGAAACTAAAAATTGTTCCCAAACATAACAGGTATTACATTGCAAAGATTTTGAAACCCAATTTCCAAAAATCTTAACTAATTACAAATATTTAACGGAACAGTTTAAAGGATGTACATTAGGATAGGTCACGAAAATAAATTGCAGCGTTCACCCCACAGAAATGAAGATTGGATTGTTTAATGATAATCTGCAAAATATTTCGTCACTGGGGTCAAGTCATCTGTGAGCTAAAACACCTCTAAAATTCATGTTTTTCGAGTGTAATTGTTTTTATTTTCGATTTTGGATTAATAGACCCTTGGAAGCACTTCAAATGAATAACTAATTGGTCGTATTATTGGACGTTTATATTGATTCTTTGTGGTTTTTCCATAACACAAACATTTTGTAGAGGTGTTATGGAAAATAAATAGAAGGAATCATACCTTTCGAATGATGAATATGGTACGAAAAATGACGTCACAGACTCCATGTTTGTAAAATAATTTAATACAGGAGATGGAGTTTCAGATCCAAAATTTTCAAACTCTTTTTACAAAAATTAGGCATCATTAGAAAGCTATTGACTGCCGCTATTTATTAAAAAAAAAAAAAAAAACAAAAAAAATACTATAAAGATCAAATAATTCGACCAATAAGTAACTCTAAGGCTAGAATCAAACATGATTTTTAGGGGTATTTTCAGGACCCTTTAGCCCATTAAACAAATCAAACTTTATTTTCGTGGGGTGATTGGAAATTGTGTTTCAATTTGTATGGACCGCGACCCAGCCTAATGTACATATATGGATGACTTGTCATGTCCATTAACCAAAAGTTTATAAAACTAATTATCAATTCAAAGGCCTATTTTAAACATTTTTTGATTGTGACAGTCAATCTCTAGGAGGTCATCAAAACAAATGGAAGCGAATATAGCCAGACATACATTTTGAGTTTGTTAGCCTACTTTTGTTAGTGGTATCTTTCGGCCACTAAAAACAGTCCGATTTCGTTTTCAGCCTTAGATCTTTATCTCATGTTTATTGGTCACTTCAACACATTGAAAAAACAGAAATCAGAAAACACTTCTTGAAAACTACTTTGGTGGGTTCGATAACACTTGATTACTTTTACCATGCCTTATCAATATGTTATTGTTTGCTTTTCTTAAACAAACATAGCAACAAATAAATTGTTTTAATGGGAACCTTGTTAGGCGCACATGTAGATATAATTGAATATTTTCAAAACATACACCGCCTGTCAAGGCGAAGGTCTAACAGAACACAAAGGGAACACCAGCCTGCAATCATTTCGAGAAATGGATATTTTTGAAAGAAAAAATTTTCCATGTATGAAACAGAATTCTGCATTTTTTAATTTCCTCAAACACTTACCATTTGATAAATGATTAAGCAGGTTTGATAATTATTGACTACTCTTTTGATTACTTTTTATATATGTACTAGTATTTATCAAATTTATGAACATAATGTATGTTTACGGTTTTTATCACACATAGCAACAGATAAATTCCTAATGTACTTCCCGGATAATGCTACACTCAGAAAAAAGAACTTAGTAAAATTTAACAACATACAAAAACCATTACTGAAATGAAAAATAATCTCTCGAATTAAAAATTTGTAACTGGAAATAAGAAAAAATTGCATTAAACTGAAAAAAATATATTCACCAATAATGTATTTAATTTCTAAGCTTCGTTTACGGATGCAGTCAGAATAATGAATCTTTATGTTTAGGTGTATTGGCGTAGGATGCGTGGTACTAGGGAGCTAAGCCAACCCCAGAAAATGTTTAGCCCCCCTCCGAATTTTAAATTAGTATAATACAATTTGTACTATTTGTCAGCGTCACACAAAAAACTTGTTTTTTAAGTACTTATTTTTTTCAATGTTGGAAAAATTAAAAAATAATTGTCAACACAAAAAGAAAAACAAGTAAGGAAAGGCTAAAGTCGGGCGGGCCCGACTCTATGATACACTCAACTTTCTATCCGAATACAATTCAATTCGGTGAAAAAGTGAAAACGGGAAGGTTTTTTGTATCCTGTAAATGTATGTATTTGACAAAAACTGTTAAATCGGAAAGGACATTTGTATGGGGGTATATTGAAACCTGGAACGAAATAGGTGAAATATAATACATATGTATAGTTTGGCCAAAATCGGTTAAACATTTGGGAGCAACATTTGTGTTTGGGCTATATCTAAATCTAAACCGATCTTACACAATTTCTGCATACGTGTTTCTAATTGGATTATAAGATGTTGCGCCAAATTTAAAGAAAATCGGGTACAATATGTCGTTTCTAGAGCGGAAAATGTCAAATCGGGAGCGAGATTTGTATGGGGGCTAGATCTAAATCTGAACCGATCTAGCCCGCTTTAGCCACAGGTGTTTCTACATAGATTATAAGCTATTGTGCCAAGTTTAAAGAAAATCGAGTACAATATGTGGTTTCTAAAGCGGCAAAAGTCATATCGGAAGCGACATTTGTATGGGGGCTATATCTAAATCTGAACCGATCTTAGCCAATTTCTGCATAGGTGTTTCTAGTTGGATTAGATGTTGTGCCAAATTTAAAGAAACTCGGGTACAATATGTGGTTTCTAGAGCGGAAAATGTCAAATCGGGAGCGACATTTGTATGGGGGCTATATCTAAATCTGAACCGATCTTACCCAATTTCTGCATAGTTGGTGTTTCTAGTTGGATTATAAGATGTTGTGCCAAATTTAAAGAAAATCGGGTACAATATGTGGGTTCTAGAGCTGAAAATGTCAAATCGGGGGCGTCATTTGTTTGGGGGCTATATCTAAATCTGAACCGATCTTACCCAATTTCTGCATAGGTGTTCCTAGTTGGATTATAAGATGTTGTCCCAAAAATTTTGTCCTCCTAGCTCCTTTCGTGACGCACATATGCAGATCAAATTAGAATTTTATAACGATCAGGAATACTTTATAGAATCTCAGTAACCGAAAGGAAGTAATTATAGTAATTTTTCTAAAAAATCTAAATTTCGAATTTATTTTCCCATTTTTGAAATTGTAACACAAGAAACCACAGATTTCAAATTATTTTGGCCACCGTGCTTTCAATTTGTTTGATTTATTTATTTCAACTTGTAATTCAAATCCATCGGGCCAATTTAAAACAAATTACAAAATGCATATATTAAAAAAAAGTATTTTTAACATGGCTAAAAAAACTACTCAACCTAAAAAAACTACTCAACATTTTTTTCAATTTTACCACTGGTCCCAAATCCATTTTTTATGGCATAAAGTCGAAAAATAAAGATACAATCTTGTAATTTTGCACATTTCCTAGACATAACATACTTAAAAAAAATAAATAAAATTGGGCCGATCGGACCACGCCCACTATCACCTCCCATATAAACTCAATATATAACCAACATAATTATCACCCTGTATTAGTACAGGGTGGCCAAAAACAAAATTTTACGAACGCTTTAAATAATAAAAATTATTTCGCTTTGACGAACAATGTTTTTCTGAACATTATTACAAATGCAAAATATAGCAAGCAAATATTCTACTTGACACTGCAATTTAAATAATTATTTCAGAAAATAATATAAAATGTCTACATGTGTACAGAAAATTGAATGGCGTTATATACCATTTTAAAGGTACTTACAACATCTTTAAAATGAGATGTTGATGGGTCTCATTCTCAAATCTGACTCAGAGATATGATCAAATATGAGAACTATGGCTAATCGAAATTGTTCTAAAATAAAGTAGCAATTATAGGAGTTTACCGTAAAATGCTGAAGATATATTAATTCTACCATAAACTACACACTCAGACGAACTCTTTCATATTTAAACTTTGTGTCAAGTTGAGTCCTACGTATAACTTTTGGTCCACGACATTTATAGGTTATGTTCACTACGAATCGCAAAATTACAACACTTAAGAAAACTAACAAGACTACAGTAATCAGAAAATGTTAAATATATTTTTTCAACTACTTACGCCGGCCTTCAATTTAAATAATATAGTCATTTCATTATTTTCTTTTTACGCCTTAATTTTAAGCATTTTGTTTACTTAGACCCTAATTAATTCCACTTTTTTCAACGCAAACTTTAAATGCCTCTCAGACTTGCGGTGTTGCCACCTAGTTTTTTCCAATACATTTTCTTGATAGCTTGGAGTGTTGCCATTAAGAAAATATATACACATTTCACAATTTCCAATTTAATTTTTTTAATTTCTGCCAAAATATATGGATTTGGGACCATAGTGCAATGCATATCACTGCGTTAGTGGGTTCAATAAGTAGCACCATCCATTTATGATGTTGCCTTCATTTTCACTGAAAATTTGAAACATATGGAATTGCTATTCCAAAGTCTGCTCTATAATAATTTGCCATTACCTTATTTGTTTCGTGTCACTTTTATGTAATTATGAAATTGTTTAAATTTAAGGTCATTGTGTTATGTTAACGAAAGGTGAACGATCTTTGCTTATTCACTCAAAGTACATATGATAATTAAAATGTGTTTTTAATCAGTTGTAAAAAAATGTTAATTACTATTACCACAAGATTAGATTAGGCGTACACTGGGCAGGCTGATCTTTAAATTTTCTTCAATTCTAGTTTGGATATATGAAAGAGTGGAGTTGAGATAAATTCTGTTTAAAAAATATATTTGCGCAGAAGTTTTCAATTTTAAAGGCGAATCATGACCAAAAAAGTTTTTTCTAAATAAATTTTTAGTAATTTGTTGGCGACTGTTCCTAAATCACAGTTTCTATATAAAAGTGAAAGTAGAAACATTTATAGTCATTATAAATACCTTTAATTATATATTATGTATACTTATATATAGCACAAATAAAGGGTGGTTAAATTGTAAGGGATGATGTTTAATGAGAACCACACCTAAACGTCAAGTTTTTTTCTGCATTTCATTTGACATTTCTCAATTTCAGACTAACTCAATTTGAACCATGGAAAGATACACAATCGAGCATCGCGTTAAAGTTATTCAGGCTTATTATGAAAATGGGCGTTCAAATCAAAATGCAAATCGTGCACTTCGTGATTTTTTCGGTCAATTTAATCGTCCAAATGTGCGTACAATCGGAAAAATCGTGCAAATATTTGAGCAATCCGGGTCTGTAGGAGATGTGAAAACGCAAGTGCATGCTCGTACTGCAGAAAATATTGCTGCTGTTCGTGATAGTATGGCTGAAGAGCCGTCCACCTCAACTGTTCGTCATGCCCAACAATTGCACCTCTCACGCTCGTCGTTGATAAACATTATGCATACAGACTTGCATTTACACGCTTACAAGGTGCAATTGACTTAAGAACTAAAGCCTCTTAACCATTTCAAACGTCGTCAGTGGTCAGAATGGTGGCAAGAAATGGCAATTTTGGAAGAAAATCACCTTCAGTAATGAGGCACATCTTCACCTCAGTGGATTCGTCAATAAGAAGAATTGCCGCATTTGGGCGAATGATAATCCAAGAGTGATTGTCGAAAAAACAATGCACCCACAAAGAGTGACTGTTTGGTGCGGTTTATGGACTGGCGGTATCAACGGGCCGTATTTTTCCAAAATGAGGCCGGTCAGGCAGTTACTGTGAATGGTCTTCGCTATAGTGATATCATTATCGTCATGATAATGAACTTTTTATGGCCCGAATTGGAAGATATGGATGTGGACGATATGTGGTTTCCACAGGAAGGTGCCACTTGCCACACAGCTAACGAAACAATGGCTCGTTTGCGCGACAAATTCAATGGCCGTGTTATCTCACGTGGTGGCGATGTCAATTGGCCGCCAAGATCATGTGATTTGACACCGTTGGACTTCTTTCTTTGGGGTTATTTGAAAGAAAAGGTGTACGTCGCAACAATTCAAGAGATAAAGGATGAGATAATTCGGCACATTAACGGAATAGAAACTCAATTATACCTCAGCGTCATCAAAAATTTGGACCATCGGATGGAGGTGTGGCGACGAGGTCGCGGCGGCCATTTGGCCGATATTTTGTTCCATACATAATTGAACCATACCAATATTATCATAATAAAAAGAAATGACAATAATTTCCAAAAAAATTTGTGTTTCATTCAAAATCAACATCGGCCCTTATAATTTAACCAACCTTTATTTAAGGAGCTTTCGAGTAAAATTTGAATTTTAATAAAATAAATTTTATGAAAAAATGCATCGGTAAATACTTTTTTGTGTTGATTTTTTGCATCAATTTGACTCACTCTACACAAAAATAGTTTTCGGACTCACAATTTTTATTACAAAATTGTTGTTACAAAATAAGATGGACATTTATCTCAAGATGCTCATTGAATTCATAACATTCACATCTTCAATTGCAGTCTATTACCATAACTTGTTATTATAACAAAAAACCTGGACATCACACACAATTAAGTATTATGTATAAGCTCTACTTTTCGTTATTACAATGTTTATTAATTTTGATTATACTTAATTGTGAGTGATGTCCAGCTTGTTATAACAATACATAATGGTGGTGGCTACAATACATAATGGTGGTGGCAATACATAATGGTGGTGGCTACAATGTAAAGTAATTGTAGAATAAAATTAATACTATATTAAAATAGCAATACAATGTATTTAATTGAATTGTAAAGGTTGGGCCATGTAACTGAACTGAAGGTCGATCTCTTCTCCAATTTCTTACAGTTTGCTTTGCGTTAAAGGCTCATTACTTGTGAAGTAGGATTTTAATATTTCCCAATTTTGTTCGAGCGTATAACGTCCCATGATATGAAAACAGCTAGAAATATGAAATTCCTTGCGCGTAGACACGTAGGGGGTACAAGGGGGTACAATTGAAAAGACTGATAAAAATGGTACCAACCAAACCACTGAAATTAAAATCATGAAAGTCGGTGTATGCATTCATATGACAGTGTAGACACGAAACATAAAGGATTTTTTTATTGTGTACTTCTAGGTGAAAAATGGGGTGATATAAGGGGATATAAATGGTACCAAACGGATGCAGTTAGAATAGTGGAAATCGGTGCATATTTCGCTCAGGTTACGTAGATTTGAAATACGTACGAGTATTTCGATACTCATACTTTTAGAGTCAAAAAGGTATAAAATCGATGCCGACGAAGTTGCTGCAGATATATAATCATGAGGTTCGGCGCGTACATGTGTAAACGCACAACATAAAGGGATTTTTGCATATTTGAACATTTACGGAAAACAAAAAGGGAGAAAAATGGTACCAATCATACAAGATTCGGACCGGAGAACATGTTTTTTTGGCTAGAAACTTTGAAAGAACTCGTGAATTTAGAATATATTTTGCTGAAAAAGACGCTTGATTGTAATGTTGCATGTTTTTGTTTTTTATACCCTCCACCACCAGGATGGGGGTATACTAACTTTGTCATTCCGTTTGTAACACCTTGAAATATCGACCTAAGACCCTATAAAGTATATATATTCTTGATCGTCATAAAATTCTAAGAAATTCACGCTAGCATCTAAACGAAAGGAGCTAGAACGTTCAAATTTTCCATAAATGCGTCTTATAGTCGTAGATCGGTTAGGATTGAAATGGGGCGAAATCGGCCCAAAGGGAAAAAGTTTTCCCTCACAAGGACTAAAATACCCATAATAATCCCTAATATTTTAGCGTATTTAAGCATGTTTTTTGAATAGGGGGTTACTGAAAAAAGGGGATAAAAATAGTACCAATCAAATGACCGTAGCTAGAGTCATGAAATTCGGAGTACACATTCCTCTGACTGTGTAGACACGGAAAATAAACTGGTTTTTCGAAATTTTTGGGGTCAAAAATAGTACCAACCAAATGACCGCAGCTAGAGTCGTGAAATTCGGATTATACATTCCTTTGACTACGTAGACATGAAAACTAAAAGGGTTTTTTCCAAATTCGTACTTTCAAGGGATACAATGGGTACGGAGGGATACAAATGGTACCAACCAAACGGCTACACCTGGAATAATGAAACTCGGTTTATACATTCCTCTGATTGCGTAGACGCTTAAAATAAACAGATTTTTCGAAATTCGTACTTTTTGGGGTTAAAAAGAAAAAAGGGGATAAAAATAGTACCAATCAAATGACCGCAGCAAGAGTTATGTAATTCGGAGTATACATTCCTCTGACTGCATAGACACTCAAAATAAAAAGTATTTTTCCAAATTCCTACTTTTTCTTTTACGACGAAAATTGGTTGAATCATGAAGTTAGGTTATTTTGCACTTTACACATGTACGTCTGATAATGGATTTTCAAAATTTTTACTTTTGGAATTAAAATAGAATGGAAGTACAACCAACTGCAGCACCCACTATCTTCCAATATTTATGGTATTTAAGCTTTTTGAAAATATAAATATAAGAATATTTAGTTTTTGTTTTGAAATAGATAATGGTTTGATATAATTAAAATAATTTATTTATTTATATAATCAATATTTGTATTTGTTTTAGTTTGGTATATTAAAAAATTTATATTTTCCTGTAATATTACTGCACTTCTACGAAAACCGACAACCTCTGTGGAATGCAATCCATGGTGGAGGGTATATAAAGTTCGGCCCGGCCGAACTTAACTCCGTTTTTACTTGTTTATAATTTTTTTATATACTTGTATGTAATTTATCAGTAACTATCACTTTACAGTCCCTAAATATATTAATTTTGAAGAAATAGTTTTTTGGTGTACATTCACGTTATAAATTAGTGTACGTATCAAATTTCAACAAAATAATACTCCATGCACTCGGAGGCATTTTCTGGCTTTGTGAAGGAAAATTTAATTTATGGGTTTAATAAAACCTATATTTTTTTAATTTTAGTTAAAGTTCTGCACGTCTAAAAACACTTTTTACCCTTTAATGCTGTAAATAACAATCGAAATGTAACCTTCAGCTCTGCGGAAGAGTTCCGTAGAATGAAGTGATACTGCCAAGTGGACATTATCAATTTCCATAGCGAATCAAATTCTCAAGTGGATGACAAATGCCAGTGTCAAGTGTACAACTGATAGAAACAATTGACAATCCCTGAGCTGTTCGAGTTTTATTTATGTCAGTCTATGGCATATAAAGATTAGTTTATCAATCAAAACCAAAAACTAATGTTTCTATTTTCATATTTGAAAACTGAACGTCATACGTTTAGAAATGAAGTTAATCTTTTTATATTAATGACGCCTTTCATTTAGATTTGTAATCATCTTTTGAGTGAGAATATTAATTAAGTACATCATCAACATCATCAGTAGCATTTTTGAATGAGTAGTTCGTTTGCGAAACGAGCGAATAATAAGAGCTTCATTTAAATGTTAGTCCGGTGCCCCCGGCAAGGCAGTTTTTATAACAACTTAATTAATTAATTTCAATTCAATTTGCTAAAAGAAATTCGAAAGATAGGTTTATGGCCTCTAAATCAGAACTGCAAATTCGAAAAAAGAAATTGCGATTTTTTTCAAATTTCAAAACCTGAAGAAATGAAAATCTATACTACGAAAACAAGTAAGGAAAGGCTAAAGTCGAATATATGATACCCTCCACTTTCTTCCCCCATTACAATTGAATTCGGAAAAAAAATGATTTCTGGAACGATTTTTCTATGGGTACTATATATATGGTCTATAGAGCGGAAAAAGTCAAATTAAGAGCAAAATTAGTATGGGAGCTGAACTGATCTTACTCACTTTTACCTCAGATATTCCTAGTTGAAATATAAAGTCTTGGCCCAAATTTAAAGGAAATCGGGTACAATATGCGGTTTATACTGCGAACAAATAAATTCCGAAGCGAAATTTTTATGTGAGCTATATATAAGTCTGAACCGATCTTTCAACACAGATATTTATAGTTGAAATGAAAGGTGTTTCGTCAAATTTGAAGAAGATCGTTTAAAAAATGTGGTTTCTAGAGCTAAAAAAGTTAAATAGTGTTCGAAATTTGTATGGGAGCTATTTTTAAATCTGAAACGATCTGACCCACTTTCACCGGGTTCTATAGTGGAAAAGTCAAATCCGAAGCGAAATTTGTATTGGAGCTATAAATAAGTCTGAACCGATCTGACCTATTTTCAACATAGGTGTTCCTTGTCTAAAAATAAGATGTTTTTCCAAATTTGAAGACAATCTTATAAAATATGTTTTTTCTAGAGCGGAAAAAGTCAAATTGGGAGCGAGATTTGTATGAGAACTATATGTAAATCTGAACCGATCTGACCCATTTTCACCATGGGTTTTTTTAGCGCAGATATAAAATGTTTTGCCAAATTTCAAGAAGATCTGTTAAAATATGAGGTTTCTAGAGAAGACAAAGTCAAATCGGGAGCGAAGTTTGTATGGGAGCTATATATAAATCTGAACCGATCTGACTCATTTTCACCATGAGTGTTTCTAGTTCTAATATAAGATGTTTTGCCAAATTTGAAGGCAAGCTGATAAAATATGTGGTTTCTAGAGCGGAAAAAGTCAAATTGGGAGCGAAATTTGTATGAGAGCTATATGTAAATCTGAACCGATCTGACCCATTTTCACCATGGGTTTTTTTAGTGCAGATATAAAATGTTTTGCCAAATTTCAAGAAGATCTGTTAAAATATGAGGTTTCTAGAGAAGACAAAGTCAAATCGGGAGCGAAGTTTGTATGGGAGCTATATATAAATCTGAACCGATCTGACCTATTTTCAACATAGGTGTTCCTTGTCTAAAAATAAGATGTTTTTCCAAATTTGAAGACAATCTTATAAAATATGTTTTTTCTAGAGCGGAAAAAGTCAAATTGGGAGCGAAGTTTGTATGGAAGCTATATCTAAATTTGAACCGATTTTCTTCAAATTAAATAGCGTTCGTCCCTATTTCGAAAAACGTCGTTATGCAAAGTTTCATTTGGTTCTGGCTACAATTGCGACCTGTAATTTGATTATAAGAATAGATGGACGGACAGACAGACGGACATTGCTAAATCGATTCCAGAAATGATTATAAGTCGATCAGTATAATTAACAATGCTTCCTTTTGATTGTTACAAACAAATGCACAAAGACATAATACTCTCGTGGAGTGTATAAAAATAAAAATGTTACTTTTCTTAAAACCGAAAAATACGAAAACCGGTCAATTTTGGGCTAATTTCTAAAATATATCCGATGGTCTGATTTCCAATCTAAATATTTCGAAATAATCCTTGGGTCAATGTCTAATTTCAATTTTTACACAACTCAAAAATGTTTACTAGAACAAAAGTTATTGAATTTTTGCCGATGGATTTTGATTCTGCACCACTGTGCGACGGATATGGTGGTACAATTGTTTACGTTAGAGAAAGATTTGAATATACTGTACTGTAACTGAAGTTGTATAACATTATTATTAACGGCAAGTAAGCATATGTGTTTCTAGTTGGATTATAAGATGTTGTGCCAAATTTAAAGAAAATCGAGTACAATATAGCGTTTATAGAGCGGAAAATGTCAAATCGGGAGCGACATTTGTATGGGGGCTATATCTAAATCTGAACCGATCTTACCGAATTTTTGCATAGGTGTTTCTAGTTGGATTTTAAGATGTTGTGCCAAATTTAAAGAAAATCGAGTACAATATGGCGTTTATAGAGCGGAAAATGTCAAATCGGGAGCGACATTTGTATGGGGGCTATATGTAAATCTGAACCGATCTTACCTAATTTCTGCATATGTGTTTCTAGTTGGATTATAAAATGTTGTGCCAAATTCAAAGAAAATCGAGTACAACATGGCGTTTATAGAGCGGAAAATGTCAAATCGGGAGCGACATTTGTATAGGGGCTATATCTAAATCTGAACCGATCTTACCTAATTTCTGCATATGTGTTTCTAGTTGGATTATAAAATGTTGTGCCAAATTCAAAGAAAATCGAGTACAATATGGCGTTTATAGAGCGGAAAATGTCAAATCGGGAGCGACATTTGTATAGGGGCTATATCTAAATCTGAACCGATCTTACCTAATTTCTGCATATGTGTTTCTAGTTGGATTATAAAATGTTGTGCCAAATTCAAAGAAAATCGAGTTACAACATGGCGTTTATAGAGCGGAAAATGTCAAATCGGGAGCGACATTTGTATGGGGGCTATATCTAAATCTGAACCGATCTTACCTAATTTCTGCATATGTGTTTCTAGTTGGATTATAAAATGTTGTGCCAAATTCAAAGAAAATCGAGTTACAACATGGCGTTTATAGAGCGGAAAATGTCAAATCGGGAGCGACATTTGTATGGGGGCTATATCTAAATCTGAACCGATCTTACCTAATTTCTGCATATGTGTTTCTAGTTGGATTATAAGATATTGTGCCAAATTTAAAGAAAATCGGGTACAATATGTGGTTTCTATAGCGGAAAATGTCAAATCGGGAGTGAAATTCATATGGGGGCTATATCTAAATCTGAACCGATTTGCCTCAAATTAAATAACGTTCGTCCTTGATCCAAAAATCTTATTTGTGCAAATTTTTGTTAAGATCGGACTATAATTGCGACCTGTAATTTGATTACAACAATAGATGGACAGACAGACATACGGACATTGCTAAATCGACTCAGAAAGTGATTCTAAGTCGATCGGTATAATTAACAATGGGTCTATCTCGCTTCCTTTTGGGTGTTACAAACAAATGCACAAAGCCATAATACTCTCGCGGAGTGTATAAAAAAGCGATTAAATTTATGTTATATTATCGATTTAAGAAATTTAGACTTAACACCTTTAATTTGATAACAAACAACTTAGATCTTTTTGGCCATAATAGATCAAATCGAATTATGTAGATATTATAGATGCTAGCTTACAACCTAATGAAATATTAAGTTGTTTCATAATTACGCTTTGTCATACATTAAGTTGTCATACATTAATTGCAAGTTCCATGAGTGCTACTTCTGTTGATTCCATTGAAAGTTGTTTATCCGAACACAACATATTTTATTTGGAATTTGAAAAGCGAGATAGAGGCTTACATCTTTTAAGGGGATTTCCAAAATGTATTGCAATTGTTGAAGAATACGAAATTATTTAAACACACACATAAAATGTTGCAATAATCTGTCTAAAACAACTTCAAGGTTAATTGGAGTAATTAATGATGCAGTTGCCTTAAATACGCCTCAAACAACAAAAATAGATACATTAAGCATTATCTATATGCATGGTTAAATAAACTTTTATGGTGTTTAATGGCGGTTACTTGCTTAAAGCGAGCATCTGTATGGAATTCATAGGACTCTAATTTTAGTTATATATATAGTTAAACTTCGATAAGACGAATTGAAGAGGGTCTAAGAATACTTCGTTATGGCTATTGATTCATTATATGTGTGTATCAGTGAAACCTTCGAAGAAATACAAAAAAAAGATCGTTATAGCAATAGTTTGTTTTACAAAGTCAACGAATTACAAATTTAACAAATTAAAAATTCTGCGAAAACTTCGAAAATTCACATTTTAAAAATTCTGTGTTTTTTTTATATAATCCAGTTTCGTCTGCATTAAAAATATTGCGCGACTAATATTCTGACTGATATTCTAACAATATTTTCTTAAAAATCGCAATTTTGTTTTTTTTTTTATATTTTTGAAGTTGTGGGATTGAATATGTCACTCAAGAACCACCAACATCAAATTATTTTAGCCAAGATTGCCACCGCACTTTCGACCTTACCAAAGCTGGATTCTAAAAATCACTATGTTAGAGGGTTCAATAAAGCATCATCCAACTAGGATGTCATCTTAATCAGAAAAAAGTGTAACTCATTAAAGGAATGACTATAAGACCATAAGTATGTTTTTAGCAGAGTTTGCATCCTGGGATTTTCCACGGGAATTCAGCCGAAATATTTATCTATTTCTTCGCACATTTTTGCACCATGTTTTCACTATAACATTGTAGCAAAATAATTAATCTATCGCCAAATTTAAACGACTTCAGTTTTTGTTGAAAAATCGACAAATTCAATTTTATATTTAGTTCATGTAAAAATTGTATGGAATTAAGATATTATATTTGAATTCGATATTTTCAACATTTCATGATAAAGAATTAAAACATATTTTATTGGTATTTATTATTCTTAATAAAGTTAATCATTTTCTTATACCGTGACCTAGTATAGGCAATTCATAATGCCGAATACACTTTCAACGCAGCGATTACTGGTTAAAAAACAATAAACATTAAAAATATACTTTTTCTCCTTTGTGAAGAAGTTTGTAATATTGAGTTGATCTCTTTTCCCCGTTTTCATGGACCAATGTCTCCTAAATATTAATTCAGGTATTTTAAAAGGAACGAAAAAGAAACAAATTCCAATAAAAGCTGCGTTTTGAAAAATCTGTTTTAGTGGAAAAGTCAGTTTTTTAATTATCAACGGGAATACGCCTATTTTTTGACTTTTTAAGAAAACCACAAAAGATAACAAAATACAATTATCCTTAAAATACGCCTTCATTCTTTGAATTGTACCTACGCGTTTTCACACAATACCATTTTCAATGTTAAGAACAACATTTTAATTTGATTTTACTAATTCTCAATTTATCATATCTTTAAAAAAATATTTTTTTCGTCCTCTATAAATCAAATATTTTATAGAGTGCGATTATCATACTAAGTTGCAAAGAAATAGGAAATGGTAATTTAAAAAGTGTTCAGTTTGACATGAACGCATATGCATACAAATTGTTAGATATTTCTCTACAAAGTAACGCAAATATAAAAAAGTAGGAGGACAGATTTAAAATTTTCTAAAATTAGCCAAGAAAATCGCCAACTATTTTATAAATCGCCAAATCGAAAATAAAGTCGCCAAACACATTTAAAATTCGCCACGTTTGGCGAGAAATCGCCATATCTGACAACCCTGCCTGTCACCTACCTTCAATATGGTAACTTACCACATATAAATGATTTCAAGTGAATGTCTATATCTATTCTGTGTATAAAGTGAGGATTTTCATTTTGGTGATTTTGCCATAACACTGATGTTATGATTTCATTAAAAAGACGCCAATGAAGCACTTCATAAAATGAATGAAACCTGTTTCGCAAAGCACAAATCATGGTGTTGTAGAATTTCTGAAACATTTCTTAGAAACTATGAAATTCAGTTGTTCATTCAACGAACTTTTGTCAGAGTAGTTTATAATTTTCATAATATAATTTCTGAAAATTTTACTAAGAAACTTCATTCATTTTATGAACACTGTTCATCAATATTAATAATTTCTACTAAAATTTTCAATATAAACAAAAAAGCAAAAAAGGTCCGACTTATTGACTAGACAGTCAATGCACGCACACCTGTCTTTGACCTAAATCAGGGTAGATACTTATGTCAGAGTCAACATAGGAGAAATGAGAATTGCTAGCATTCAACCGCATAAAGTCGACACACTAGAAATTTATTTGTAAGTTATGAAACATTTCATAAAAACAACAAATTCCGTCATTATATTTATGAAGACATTTCATAACACAAATATTTCACTGGTTATGATACAAACGAAAAAACTACAAAAAATATTTCATAATCTTTAAGAATTTTTTGTTTAATGCAATGAAATCTTTCTTATGAAACTAAGTTTCACTAATTTAACAATATTATCTCATGAAATATGAAATGTTTATGAAAGAAGTGAATGAAACACTGAGAATTTACAAAAGTCCTACAACAATTAGATCAGATATATGTATGTATATGAATTAGAGGAAACTTCTAAATATGAATATCACAGATTAGAGATATTTGTTGGTGTAATTAAAACCCTTTAACGCAACGGATAAAAAATGGACAAATTAAAAAAAAAATTAATTCGTCAATGAAATAAGTTTCTTATCATTTCATAGTCGGACTGTCTACAACGTTGTTTGAATGACATGGCAAGATCAGATACGATGTCTTCCATAGTTCTATGCCCAAACTTAGCATGTAATGTCGCCGTAGAATATCTCCACCAAAGCTTGTGTATAATTTTCAGGTTCTTATTTTGTATTATTTGTAATTTTTTTGTGTAAATCTTTGCAGCTTTCCCATTACATACTTGGCAGCCGTAAGTCATTATAGGCGATATACATAATTTGTACAATGCAATTTTGTTCTTAACGTTCAAGTTTGATTTCTTGTTTAGCAATGGAAACAGCGATCGCCCGCAAGTAACAAAGTGAAGGTGTTTTTGTTTGGAGTCCATAATAAGCCCCAAATATTTAGTATGATCTGATAGATTGATGATATCTCCTTGTACTTGAAGAGGTATTGATGCACGACGTTTGGGTGATTTATTGAATGGGAATAATATAGCTTGTGTCTTATCTTGATTAACCTTTATTTTCCATTTGTCGAAATATTTTTGTGCTGAGTTGAGCGCATTTTGTAGTTTCTTAATGATTGCATTTGAGACTTTACCAGTGCATATTAACGCAGTATCGTCAGCGTAAAAAGCGGCTTCATTGTTTTTAGGGACAGCAATGTCAGATGTGTAAATATAATATAGAATAGGAGATAAAACTGAACCTTGAGGTAGTCCCGCTGGGATATTTCTGGAAGAGGAACAAATATCGTTCACTCCAACCACAAACGTCATGTTTGAGAGAAAGCTTTTTATTAGTCTCTGTAGATAATGTGGAAAACCAAACGAATTTAATTTATAAATCATTCCATCGTGCCATATGGAGTCAAAAGCTTTCTCAATGTCTAATAACACAATGCCCGTACTACTTCTGGATGCTTTATTAGACTCTATGACATTTTCGACTCTCTTGAGTTGGTGAACCGTCGAGTGCTGTTTACGAAATCCAAACTGTTTCTTATTTATAACATTATGTTCTTCAGAAAAGTTTTCAAGACGTTTTAGTATAATCTTTTCAAAAACTTATCTACAATGCTTAGAATACTTATTGGACGATAACTTGATGGGAAATGAGGATCTTTGCCCTTTTTTGGTACTGCCTTTTTAAATTCTGCGGGAAAATATCCGTTACAAAGACAAAAGTTAAATATATTAACTAGAGCTTCACACATTGAATCAGGCATATTTTTCAGAATCATGCTATTAATTCCATCAAACCCTGGTGCCTTATTATTTTTTAGGGAAAATATATATGATTTTACCTCTTCAAGATTAGTGATGATTTCTGGGTCAACATCTATATTTGTTTCATTATTCATTTTTAGCGTAAAGTATTTAACTTTGCTATCAACTGGTGAAGAATTGTTTTGTGTGATAGAATGATTTTATTGGAACACATCTGCTAGTGCATTAGCTTTAGAATCATCAGTTCTGAGTACCAAATTATTAACAGACAAATCCGGGTGAACTTTTCTATTGCCTCTAATGGCATTCGTGATTTTCCAGAACATTTTAGATCCGGTTGGTAATTTGGCTATAAATTTGGACCAATTATCGTCCTATCTTTGTTGATGTTCGTTTTGATCAAGGCATTTAATTGATTTATTATGGATTTGAATTACACACACACATTACGAAAAAAATCACTAAATTTATGAAAAATCTTTTATGAAATCGGTTCGTAAATATTATGAATGCAAATTCTTTCAGTGTATGTTCGAGCAGTCAGTGGTGGCAAAATACAAAAATCATTGGGTCTAACTAAATAAAATCACATTCTAATTCGCTTTTTGTACATCGCAACATTACAAAAAGAGACACTAGGAACCACAATTTAGATCTTGCAGTCCGAGCACTCCTATCAATCTTATCTGTGTAAAATATCATCGTTTAGGGATGTCAGAATTATTAACAGTTTTTTTTAATTTGCCCGCTGTGGTAATAGTAACAGTATTACACACAATTAATTAACATTAATGTTTTAATTGCTCATCTTCACAAGATCAAAACCAAATGATTTTTAATTAAGGTAATTACTTTTGAAATTGAAATGATCATTTAATTTTTTCTTTACAGCCCATTCCGATATTTTCAGGAAAAAGCTGATTTCTCTTGTTTTATTAACAGCACAAAGGCGATATCTTCAATTGCGCAACCTTTTTATTTTCGCATATTTTAAGTTGACACACTTGCACTATATTCAATTTGTATGTAAATTATTTGTCTGGAAAAATAAATATCCGTTGAAGAAAGTAAAGATTTAAAAATTTAAAATCGAATGTTAAATAATCGTTAACACTTTGTTTGATCTGCCTGACACGAAAAAGGCTGCTTATAGGTGGAGTACACATATTTAACATTTAGCTCACCTATAAAGGCCGCTCCACTCATAATCGCCATCTCGACCGATGTGGTGGCGAAATCACATTGTGATGCTATCGTTATAATGCTCATGCCCATTGTCTCGCAGATGACCATCATCAGGAGCAGACCACATGTCAGCAACATAAGACACTGGGTCTTGCCAAAACCGATAATGGTCAAAACCTCTTCGTACGAGTAGCTCTTGTCTTTGTCCGGCCCCTCGATGCCATTACTTTTAATGGAGAGACGTGGTTCGGTGGTAATCGATTTCACATTTTCCATATATTGAGATTCTTTCTTGGACGGGTCGTTGTGGGCGGCGGCGTCGGCGGAAGACATAATAATTGTTACATATAGTTCACTTCGAGATGTTAATCGCGATAATTGTGCACAACGTTCTGATCAGATCTGAACGGACAGCTAGCTCAGCTTTCAATTTCCAACGTTGGGAACTGAACTGAAAACTAAAGAAAAAAACGACAGACGACTGACTACCCGCACCTGCGACAAAATCAGACTGATCGAGCGTGTAACCGTTTGCATTGTACGAAAGCATCAATTTTGCCAACACACACACACACACGAGCGTACACTGAGATAGACGTTCTGACACGCTTCGTTTGTTGTCGCGTGGACGCTCAACATTTCACAAAAATTTTCTAAGTTTTGTGTGAGAAACGCCGTCATAAATAACGACTACGACGGACGACGACAGCGACAACTCTTTAACACGCTAATTGGGGGTTGGTTGGTTGATGGGTGGGTGGTAAATTCTAAGATAAGAATCTTGGAGCTATACCACCAGTTAATTATCCATGCATGTGTATCGCACATACTTGGCGAAAAGTACATTACACCTGAGACCTGTCTTTTCAACTTTCTGATACGGTTGACGTCGCACAGTGGTCTCAGGCAACAATGTGGCAATAATTATATACATATTTGCGAATCTATTCAAGCGATACTGTTGAACCCAAACCATTGAACCGAAACTAATGAACCAGAGTTCATAACAATTCCAAATAGTTTTTTATTATCGTTACAAAGGTTTACGCGTTTTAACTAAAACTCGATTTTCGAATACGTGATTAAACGAACGGACAAAATTCACAAAAAGTTTCACCTCTGCCCGAATAAATAGTGCAAAAAATCTCCTTTGTGGTAGCAACCTTATAGCATCTTTAGATTTTTTATTGTTTTTTTTTTTTTTTAATTTGAGAATAATATGTTTTTTGTTAGATCCCCTGAAGATGACTAACGACGTTAGTCGAAATATTGGGCAAAAATAAATAAATTTAAAAAGTAATTAAAATATTTAATTTTTTATTAATTATTAATACTACATAACATCAGTAAAATTAAGTAGTGTTAATTTAATATTAATTTACGTTATATATTAATTCATATTAAGTAAATATTTCCTATTGTCAGTTGTAACGAACAAAATGGTTGCTTTAGTTATTTAGCACTCACAACAGAGGATAGCTGAGATGATTAGAGTGCCGCAGTAGCAACCAGAAGGTCCGCAGTTCTATCCCCGTTAGCGGCGGATTTTTTAAAAAAGAAAAGGAAATTAATGTTTCCTTCGCAACACTTTAAAATAACTTTTCGGCCTTTCGAAATAAAGAGCATCTATCCCATGACAACTCTATGTTAAATTCATTGGTGAAGATCTCAATTTCACTTCCGAATCACAAGATGAACATTCTTTTCACTTCTTTGGGTGCTGGGATACAGAGGTTTCCCGATTTAACGAATTTTCTATCATAAGCCAGCAAAAAAGGCATGACGGGGAAGTGGTTAAATAGTTGTTCAACTGATGAAAAGATGATATGGAAGTACTTCTTTTTCGGGCGAATCATACATGAATTTTACATAGGGTAGTCATTGGGAGGAATGATTTCTTTTACATATTCCCGTCACTTCATTCCAATGAAAGCTTAGAAGCACTGCATGTTCGATGCTTACATGTCATTTTTTCATAGGTGATACATTGTGGGAGTTCTTAAGAATCACTTCTCTGAATTAATGAAATTACAGTGAATTATTTACTTCGGTTTTTTTTTTGTTAAAAATGTCTGTTTCATGAAATTTAAGTGAATTTACAGACATCAGAATAGTTGGAAACAATTCTTCACTGGAAAATATCTCCAAGTTATGTATTTGTAAATAAATTTCCATTTTGGAAAATATATGTAAATGTATGAAGTTATGAGCCTTTCAATGTGACACTTTTGTCTTCAGGTTTGGGAATTCTTACTGATTTAGATTTATTGTACTTTCCACAGAGAATTACGCTTTACCACTATTTAAAAGAATACTAATAACAATATAAAATATAATATATAAAAATACTAACCTTATCTTTGTTGATTCATTTAAATGCATATTCAGCCCTTTTAGTTGATCACTATACGTTCTGATGACTTGACTAAACAAATCATTAAAGTAGCTGTAAAGCACGTTATGGCTGAATGTTAGGATAGGATAGTTTCTAATTGATCATTTATAAACTTATTCTGTAAAAGTCAAACATCTGGAAACACATGTGTCGAGAATAAATTTTAATATTAAACTCAAGTTTTATAGCAGAACTGTCAGATTTGGCACCAGCATAAAATATATCAACTAAATGCTGAATTGGTAGCTGAAACTCCTTATTCTTGTGTGGTCAGTGAGTCGGAAAGAGGACATCTTAATTTAAAGAATTTCTAATGATAGTACTATTGAGATACCTCATACAAAATACCAAAATTCGAAAAAGGCCAAAATTAGTACTAAATATGAGATTTTTTGAAAGAAAAAAATACCGTCATTCCAAAGCTTACAAACTTAGAAAAGTTTGCAACGTGTGTGTCACTTCAAACAAAAGTATATTTAAAACATGTAAGGAAAGGCTAAAGTCGGGCGGGGCCGACTATATAATACCCTACACCACTCCCTGCGTGTGTACCTCGCTTTAATTACTAAACCCAGTTATTTCATGGGAGCAATTTTATGTAGTTCAAATAAATTATACAGTTACTATAAATTCATCTGTAGTCATATTTAACGAATAATACAGTAGTAATAGGATGAATCGGACCGACATTTCAAAAGGGAGCCTATGACAATATTTTGGGTCTGGTCCAAAACATGGTCCTTCATATATATATATATGAGAATTGGAACCTGGAACGATGTGACCCGCTTTCACCATGTATGTTTATTGACGACATATAAAATGTAAAGTTTGGCCAAAATCGGTTTAACATTCGGGAGCAACATTTTTATGAGGGCTATATCTAAATCTGAACCGATCTTACCCACTTTGACCATAGGTGTTTTAAGTTAGATTATAAGATGTTGTGCCAATTTTAAAGAAAAACGGGTACAATATGTGGATTTTAGAGCGGAAAAAGTCAAATCGGTAGCGGCATTTGTATGGGGGCTATATCTAAATCCACTTTCAGCATAGGTGTTTCTAGTTCGATTATAAAACGTTGTGCCAATTTTAAAGAAAATCGGGTACAATATGTGGTTTCTAAAGCGGATAAAGTGCAATAGGGAGCGACATTGGTATGGGGGCTATATCTAAATCTGAACCGATCTTACCCACTTTCAGCATAGGTGTTTCTAGTTGGATTATAAGGTGTTAAGTCAAATTTGAAGAAAATCGGGTACTATATGTACTATGCTTTATAGGACGGAAAAAGTCAAATCGGGAACCACATTTGTATGGGGGCTATATCTAAATCTGAACCGATTTCCTCCAAATTCAATACCGATGCTCCTTGACCTGAAAAAATAACTTCTGCCAAATTTCATGGCAATCGGACAACAATTGCGACCTGTAGAGTACGAACAAGCTTAGATGGACAGCAGACGGACGGACGGACAGACAGACGTCGTTAAATCGACTCAGCTTTTGATTCTAAGCCGATCGGTATACTTAAAGGTGGGTCTAGCTCGAATATTTCGTGGTGTTACAAACATTTGGCGGAAAACTAACTTATAATACCCTAGTCCACGAAGTGGTGTAGAGTATACAATAATAATAAAAACACTGTCCAACAAATTTAGATTTTTTGTTGTAAAGTTGGCATGTAATTTTGCAAGTTATGCGTGAAGAATTTCGTTTAAAACATTGGAGTCTTCTTTCTTAGAACATTTTAGTCTTTAAATGTCCTTTTTGAATGATGATTTTGATTTTCTAGAAAAAGGGTCAAATTGACCCATAAAGCGAGGAGCTACAGGGTTAACATCTTCCACAAAAATGATCCTCATACAATTCCACAATATAGTTCTGACAATAAGAATTCTCTCAGACATTACCTTACAACACTTTTTTCGCTTAGTATAATGCTCCCTTCGTCCAAAAAAATAAAACTTTGACCCACTGTAAAAAAACTGAGACCAGCTGGACTGTAAGTTTATTCTACAAAAATGATATAATCAACCTCTAAAAATTTAGGGGTTATTATGGGTATTTTCAGTCCTTGTGAGGAAAAATGTTATCCCTTTGGACCGATTTGGCCCAGTTGCAATCCCAACTGATCTACGACTATAAGACGCATTTATGGAGAATTAGTACACCCTAGCTCCTTTCGTTTGCTAGCGTGATTTCAACAGACGTAGGAGCTAGATCATCTTAGAATTTAATGACGATGAAGAATATATATATATATATATATATATATATATATTATAGGGTCTCCGATCGATAATTCAAGGTGTTACAAACGGAATGACAAAGTTGTTATACCCCCATCCTGGCGGTGGAGGGTATAAAAATAGGAAAATCTTACATTTAATTTCTCAGATAAAGATCACAGATCACTGCGGAAGATTATGGAAATATTGTGGTCTAATGTCATCTGAAACAGAGACATTTGGGAATGAGCAGGAGAAACACCAATCCGAATAGAAATAGCCAAAAGGAAATGGATCGGCCATATTCTGAGAACATGTGGTCCAAAGTTGATGTTTTTTGTGAAGAGAGCGCTTCGATAAAGATAGTATATTTGGATTCAGATTTAATAATATTCACTCCAAACTATAATATTACACTGTCCGGCAGTACATATACACTTGAAATGATATACATCTGAAGCTATAGGTGAAGCAGGGTGACCCTTAAATGGACTACAAATTTCCAAAGGATACAATTTTCCAAAAAATATTTGTAATACTTATTATACTCTATGAAAACGGTATAAATGGCAAATCAAAGAAGAGAATATGTGCTATACTCTAAATTTCATGCTTTTGTCTGTATTAGTTTAGCACTAACAACCATTTCAAATGTTGTCTCTTAAAAATCAAGATATGAATAAATTAGAAAAATTAAGGAAAACTTGAAATAGATGTTAATGCAGCACTAATACATGATATTTGAAATATTTTAGTAGATATTCGCCAATAATACCAAGTATATAAAATAATTTGTTGAGAATTTATATCCTGTGGAAATTTATAGTCCTGTGAATGGGCAACAGGATGAGGAAATGAAAAACTAAAAACGACAAGTAACTCCATTTTGCCTATAGTTTCATACGCATATCATCCGGTTCAAATGACTTCTTAAAAAAAATTTCTTAGGGTGTAATTTTCTTACTTTATTATGTAGCTTAATTAATTCTCTACAGGATTTAAGGTTGAGAAATAAAAGCTGTTTACAAAATAAAAACAAGTAAAAAACAAGCGTTAAATTCGGCCGGACCAAACTCTATGGATAGCATTTCACAGAAGCTGTCGATTTTCGCAGAAGTACAGTAATATTATAGGGAAATATATTTTTTTAATATAGCCAAAATAAAATAAATACAAATATTGAAAAAATAATTTTATAAATATAAATTATTATTTCGAACAACGCTTTTAAGGCAAGACTACCAATACATTTACATATCGAAATAATACTTCAAGTCAATTCAAAAAATAAATATTCTTATATTTATATTTTCAAAAAGTTTAAGTGCCATAAATATTGGTAGATAATGGGTGTTTCAGTTGGTTGTATTTCCATTCTATTTTAATTCTAAAAGTACAAATTTTGAAAATCCATTATCTCACGTACATAGTGCAAAATAAGTAAGGTTAAGATTAAAGAGTACGAATTTGAAAAAATCTTTTAGTTTGCGTGTCTATGCAGTCAGAGGAATGTATACACCGAATTCCGTGATTCTGGCTGCGGTCATTTGGTTGGTACCATTTTTATCCCCTTTTTTCCTATTTTACCCTTAAGAGTACAACTTTCTAAAATATCTTTATTTTACGTGTCTACTCAATTAGAGGGATGTACACACCGGATTTTATCATTCTAGCTGTAGTTGTTTAGTTGGTACTATTTTTATCCCTCTATACCCATTTGTATCTACGCAGTCAGGGGAATGTATACTCCGAATTTCATGACTCTACTGCGGTCATTTGGTTGGTACTATTTCATCCCCTTTTTCCATTTTAACCCCAAAAGTACGAATTTCGGAAAAATCGTTTATCTTACGTGTCTTTGTAATCAGAGGAATTAATACACCGAATTTCATTATTCTGTGCAGCCGTTTGCTTGGTACCATTTTATCTCTTTTTCTCGTTTTTCCCCTTAAAAGTACGAATTTGGAAAAAATACTTCTAAATTTTGTCCCTACTCAGTTAGAGGAATGTACACACCGAATTTCGTGTTTCTAGCTGTTGTTGTTTAATAGGTACCATTTTTATCCCTTTTTGTCCCATTTCACCCCATACGAATATAAATCACTTTATGGTGCTCATTTTTGTTATAGGGGCAATGCGCATACCCGATATCAAAAAAGTACAAGCAGACATATGCTTAAATACTCTAAAATATTAGCGGTTATTATGGGTATGTTTAGTCCTTGTGAGGGAAAAATTTTTCCCTTTGTGCCGATTTCGCCCAGTATCAATTCCAACCGATCTACGTCTATAAGACGCATTAATGGAAAATTTGGTCGATCTAGCTCCTTTCGTTTAGATGCTAGAGTACTTTCAACAAACGGACATGGCTAGATCGTCTTAGAATTTTATGACGATCAAGAATATATATACTTTATAGGGTCTCAGGTCGATATTTCAAGGTGTTACAAACGGAATGACAAAGTTAGTATACCCCCATCCTGGAGGTGAAGGATATAAATATGAAGAAAAGTACTGAAGTGGTTTGATAACTCAAACATATTTTAAATAAGATGCGGAAAAAATTCAAATTATTACCTGCATCAAAATCGAATAGAATAAATCTTAAAAGCTATAGTTTCTGGGTTAGTTCTTATTCGAATTACCAATATGTATTTATATCAAATGAAGTCAGGACTCCTGGCTCAGGAGCCCAGCTGATTGATTTGTATCATTCGATTATAGTCGAACTGTCAAATCCCATACAATTTGCTTCGTTAGTTTGACATGCCTTTCAAAAAATGTATGTATGTATCGCCTTGAAATGGACATTATGTTCTGTCTATTAGTTAACATATCAATGTCAGATTTACATTTTCGACAGAATTAGTAAAGTTTCAGAAAATCAAATGTAAAAAATGAAAAATTGGCAAGCATAATTTTGGTTAATTCTTTCAAAAAAAGGTGAAAATCGCCACGTTTGGCAGCACTGCCCATAACCACCATGGATTCAAGATCAGCTGGAATTTTCAAAGTGAAAACTGAAAACCTTTTATATTAAGTGGGAATGTTTTTTTAATAAACGCTCATTTTTGAAAATTTTGGATTTGAAAAATAGAGTCAGTGACATCACTTTTGGTCCAACCGAATGTGCATGCGCAGTTGATTCAAGGCCAACAAATCTTTATTAATGGGAACATAACTTATATAGAGTATGGTAATCATGTCTTCAATGACTTCATAAGAATGCACTTCATTTGTGGTTAATCAATAACATTATTTACTGCAAACAAAGAAAAGATACATCCAAAAGTCGTTGAACTCAAAACAACGAATCAGATACACGCTTTGAAGATGATCAGTTTTGTATTTAGGCCAATTTAACCTGAATTAATGAAGCATGGACTCGTTTACTAAATACAAAGTAAACATTTCTTTGCATTATATACGAAATATGTAAAAAATCATCTTTGTGAGTGTTGCAAGGTGAGTGCGCTAAATAAAGAATTGTTTCGTTGTCTTCATAATTTTCAGTTGGCTTGAAAGACAAAGTAATTAAAAAGACTGTGAATGTGTCTTTATAGCCGCAAAAAGAGTACAAAGTAGCCTTTATCATTTTTAAACTGTAAACTAAAGAAATTCAAAATGCTTTGCGTTTTAAATATTTGCATTCGAAAATAATGAAGAAAGTAATTCCTGGTAAAATAGTATGAATACATTTATGCATATAATTTACTATTACATCATATCCCTCTCTAAACCACTGTGCGTGGTGTGACATACTAATTTCTCAAGAATGTAAATTGGATTCCACTTTCGCACAATGTTTTTTGATTAGATTATAGTTGTGGCAGAACTACCGTTTTTAATTACGATCAGCACAGAATATTAGCAGTGATTCAGAAATAGCAGCATTCGATTCGTCTGGCCCATAGTGGCGAACACAAGTTGAAGAATGGTTTTTGGGGAATTCATTTATCACAAACATTCTTTGCATTATTTTCAAACAAATCAATTCTGAGTTAGATATAGCCCTCTCGTAAATGAATTTCTTTTGGCATGGAATGGCTAATATGGGTATTTCCGCAGAAAGGTCAACCATTAGTCCATTTTAGTGTAGAAAGCTTTAAAAAATATATTTTGTTAGAGAAAATAAATAAATCAAATGTATTTTTATGGCACAAAATATAATACACGAACTCAGCCCAGAGGGAAACATTTTACCCTAAGAGCGACTGAAAATACCCCCAAATTTTTAGATTATTTAAACCAATTTCTGCTTAAAATTTGTTACGTACATTCCTCTTGTAGCGCGAAAGCACCAGAAAATAAAAATTTTAGCGTGTAAAATGAGGCAAAAGGAGATAAAACATTCAAATCTCAAGGTCAAGATCTTTACATAAGAGAGAAACTATTGGCCGGGAGTACTTTTTGACGTTTTATCCTTATCTGCGTAACCTTGTACCGGCGTACACCTGGGTACGAAGCGAAGAACTATTTTGTTCACATTGAATCCCTCTTTATGGATTTATTATACCCTCCACCTCCAGGATGGGGGTATACTAACTTTGTCATTCCGTTTGTAACACCTTGAAATATCGACCTGAGACCCTATAAAGTATGTATATTCTAGATCGTCATAAAATTCTAAGACGATCTAGCCATGTCCGTCCGTCCGTCTGTCCGTCTGTTGAAAGCACGCTAGCATCTAAACGAAAGGAGCTAGAAGTTCAAATTTTCCATAAATGCGTCTTATAGTCGTAGATCGGTTGGGATTGAAATGGGGCGAAATCGGCCCAAAGGGAAAAATTTTTCCCTCACAAGGACTAAAAATACCCATAATAATCCCTAATATTTAAGCGTATTTAAGCATGTTTTTTGGATATGACTGTTCATATTTGCTTGATATTTGGTATGCGCATTCCCCTTATAGCAAAAACGTGCACCATAAAGTGATTCTTATTTGTAGGGGGTGAAATGGAGCAAAAAAGGGATAAAAATGGTACTTATTAAACGACAATAGCTAGAAACACGAAATTCGGTGTGTGCATTCCACTAATTGAGTAGATAAATAATATAAAAGTATTTTTTCCAAATTCGTACTTTTAAGGGGTAAAATGGGAATAGAGGGATAAAAATGGTACCAACCAAACGGCTGTACCTAGAATAATGAAATTCGGTGTATACGTTCCTCTGATTGCATAGATAAGTAAAATACACGGATTTTTTTAAAATTCGTACTTTTTGGGGTTAAAATGAAAAAAGGGCACAAAAATAGTACCAATCTAATGACCGCAGCTAGAGTCATGAAATTCGGAGTATACATTCCTCCTACTGCGTAGACACGGAAAATAGACGAATTTTTCGAAATTAGTACTTTCAAGGGATACAATGGTACAGAGGGATAAAAATAGTACCAACTAAACGACTACAGCTAGAATGATGCAATTCTAATTGCGTAGAAACGTCAAGGGGGTAAAAATGGTACCAACCAAATGGGCGCAGCTGGAATCATGGAATTCGGTGTATACATTCCTCTGACCGCATAGACACGCAAAATAAAAAGTTTTTTTCCAACTTCGTACTTTTTCTTTTACGGCAAAAATTGGTTGAATCATGAAGTTAGGATATTTTGCACTATGTACGTCTGATAATGGATTTTTAAAATTTGTACTTTTGGAATTAAAATAGAATGGAAATACAACCAACTTGAGCACCCACTATCTACCATTTGGCATTTATGCTGGCATTTAAGCATTTTGAAATATAAGAATATTTATTTTTTGATTTGAAATAAATAATGGTTTGAAATAATTAAAATATTATATTTATTGATAAAATTTATTTTTCAATATTTGTATTCGTTTTGATTTGGCTATATTAAAAAAATTATATTTTCCTGTAATATTACTGCACTTCTACGAAAACCGACAACGTCTGTGGAATGCATTCCATGGTGGAGGGTGTATAAAGTTCGGACCGGCCGAACTTAACTCCGTTTTTACTTGTTTTTATGTTCACGAGTTCATTTTTATGTTAATGTTTATGAGGGTTTCTTAAACAATTTAAGCATATGCGGTACTAAACTGATATAACATTTGATACGGATTCAAGATAGCGTTCGTACGATATGAACAAAGAGTAAAGGAGCTATAATGTAGAATATCTTCAAACAAAAAGCACATAAAGAAATGACTTAGATCAATGTAAACGTCGCACAAATTTGTTGAATTAATTGAATTGAATATTTATACCATAAACTTGGTAGATTGGATCCAATTAACATTTAATGATGGCTGCCTATTTCGTAAATAAAGTTCGATTTTTTGGGCCATTTAGGAAATTCCAAAAAATCTGCTTCATACAGAGCATCTTTAGTGTGTCAGTTTATACATATCTGTGAATGTATCAGATTTTGTTAATTTAATATTTTTTTCTCAGTGTATTATTGGCGGTTATAGATGGTTTAAAAAAACGCTCAAGCGTTTATTTGCACTTCTTTCTTTGTGAGCGTTTATTTTTATGATATATTTTTATAAACAATTTAAAAATATTTTCCGCACATGATCTAGTAGTTGTTTGCACACGGATAACCTTCGTCAAATATGTCTGTAGAGCCCGAAAATGTCTTATCGCTTTGCGTGATTAGAAGAGAGTGAAACGATTTCAGGGGAAACATCGCCAGAACATTAAAACAACCTAAGAAAAAGTGTCAGTTATCCGAAAATAGTCGGAAGAACGTCAACCATTTACTAAAATTTATAGACTACATCAAATGCACATATTTTTTTAATTTTTCCAAATTGAATATATAGCATAACATCAGATATTAAACGGCTTTGTTTTACTGATGCTAAAAGAGTTTCTGAATTTCAGCAACATTACAAATGCAAGGCTCCATAAATGTTTGAACTAAATGTATTTACCATTGGCTAGACGTAGATGCTTGGCTTTAAAAGAAACACAAAATTCTTCCCCTAGGACTTTTATATTTAAATGTATACATTAGCGAACCCACACGGAATTTTATTAAGCCTCATGAGAAACAAATATAGATTTTTTAAAATTTTTTCATTAATATCACTGTCTAACAAATTAAAACTTTTTGAATGGAACACAAAGCGAATGGGCATGTTGAGTAGACCATTTTTACAGAATAAACCTAGCCAGCTGAGTTTCTTTTTACAGTGGGTCAAAGTTTTAATATTTTGGTCGAAGGGAGCATTATACTAAGTGAGAAAAGTGGTGTAAGTTAATGTCTGAGAAATTTCTTATTGTGGAAGATCTTAACCCTCTAGCTCCTATCTTTATTGATCAATTTGACACTTTTTTCGAGAAAATCAAATCAATCAATTAAAATGTTCTACGATTAGAATTGTCGGAAAAAAACACTCCACTTATACTTGTACAACAAAATTGCTAGGGCTAAAATTGGTCCATGTTTTTTGGAAGATCGATCTCTATCGACAAAAATATGGGAATTTCAGTAGAACACGGAAAACAAAAATATACAATTTGAATATTTTTGAAAAATATCATTTTCGCGGGTCTAAATTTGTGATCTAATATGATCTAAAATTTGTGGGTCTAATATGCGTGACATTTTTATTTTGTGATTTTCTCGCGATCTATACAACGGATCCGGCTGATTTTTTGCATGTGTTTATACACTCCACGAGAGTATTATGTCTTTCTGCATTTGTTTGTAACACCCAAAAGGAATCGATCGATGTTAAGTATACCGATCGACTTAGAATCACTTTTTGAGTCGATTTAGCAATGTCCGTCTGTCCGTCTGTCCATCTATTGTTGTAATCAAATTACAGGTCGCAATTATATTCCGATCTTAACAAAAATTGGCACAAATAAGTTTTATGGATCAAGGAACGCTATTTAATTTGATACAAATCGGTTCAGATTTAGTTAGCTCCCGATTTGACATTTTCCGCTTTAGAAACCACATATTGTACCCGATTTACCTTAAATTTGGCACAACATCTTATAATCCAACTAGAAACACCTATGCAGAAATTGGGTAAGATCGGTTCAGATTTAGATATAGCCCCCATACAAATCTCGCTCCCGATTTGACATTTTCCGCTCTAGAAACCAAATACTGTACTCGATTTTCTGTAAATTTGGCACAACATCTTATAATCCAACTAGAAACATCTATGCTGAAATTAGTTAAGATCAGTTCAGATTTAGATATAGCCCCCATACAAATCTCGCTCCCGATTAGACATTTTCCGCTCTAGAATCCCCATATTGTACTCGATTTTCTTTAAATTTAGCACAACATCTTATAATCCAACTAGAAACATCTATGCTGAAATTAGGTAAGATCGGTTCAGATTTAGGTATAGCCCCCATACAAATGTCGCTCCCGATTTGACTTTTGCCGCTTTAAAAACCACATATTGTACTCGATTTTCTTTACATGTGGCACAACATCTTATAATCGAACTAAAAACACCTGTGCAGAAATTGGGTAAGATGGGTTCAGATTTAGATTAGCCCCCATACAAATGTCGCTCCCGATTTGACTTTTACCGCTTTAGATACCAGGTATTGTACTTGATTTTCTTTAAATTGGCACTACAGCTTGTAATCCAAGTACAAAAACCTACGGTGAAAGTAGGTAAAATCGGTTCAGATTTAGATATAGCCCAAATACAAATGTTGCTCCCAAATGTTTAACCGATTTTGGCCAAACTATACATATTATATATCATCTATTTCGTTCCAGATTTCAATATATGTCCTTTCCGATTTAACATTTTTTGTCAATCACATACATTTACAGGATACAAAAATCCTTCCCGTTTTCGCCGTTTCACCCGCCCGACTTTAGCTTTTCCTTACTTGTTTTTTGCATGTGTTTTTGTAGTAAATTGCGAAAAAAGCTGCAATTGATTCAAGAATACAAAATTCGCGGTTGCAATTGCATTTATTTCAACTTTCTCTATTTGGGGGGTCTGAAACAATTCTGTCACAAATATTCCATTTTTAGTCAGCAATCATATACCAAAAAATATGTTCCTGTTCTCTATATGATAGATAGTTACGCGAGTTTTTCTAAAGGTGATTTTCTGAATTTACAACCAACAGTTATTTTTATCAGTTTTATCCATCTCTGTATTTGGATAGTACTTATTAAAATTTCCTTTGATGTATATAGATAAATCTAAAATAGTAATTCTGAAACCTCATTTTAGATAGCTCACACTTAACTGAACAGCCTTCGCGTATATCGTTTTTATCCTTTCCTACCCAGTTTCGAACAAAAACTTGCAACCGCAGATCCCTTCACATCCACGATACCATGTTTTCAGATGCAGCTGGCCGTTTTATCACTTTTTGTTCGTCTTTCCGTAAAAAGTACACATGTTGAAAAATTACTATAAGTAAAACGTTCGTTTTTCCTCTTTAAAGTACAAATTTTGAAAAATCTATTTTATCCTCCCATCCCTTTGAAGTAAAAATTTCGAAAAATCCATTTATGGTGCGCTTCTACGTGGTAGATTGTACACGCCGAATTTCACGAATTGGTACCATTTTTACCCCTTTTTGGCTCTTTCCTCCCTTAAAAGTACAAATTTCGAAAAATTCCAATTTTGTAGCTAGTCTGCATGGCAAGTTCAAAGTACAAACCGAATTTCATGTTTCTACCTTCCAATAAAACCAGGATTTTTAAAAAATAATCAGTGCTTTTTCACTTGTCATTCCGTCATTCCGTTTGTAACACATTGAAATATTCATCTGAGACCCCATAAAGTATATATATTCTGGGTCGTGGTAAAATTCTAAGACGATATAGCCATGTCCGTCTGTCTGTCTGTTGAAAGCACGATAGCGGCCGAACGAAATGAGCTAGGAGGTTCAAACTTTTCCTAAATGTGTCTTATGGTTGTAGATCGGTTGGGATTGAAAGTGGACGAAATCGGCCCAGAGGGAAAAAATTTCCCCTCACAAGGACTGAAAATACTCCTAATATTTAGAGTATTTCAGCATGTTTTTTGCACATATTAGCTTGTATTTAGTTGATATTTGCAATGCGCATTCCCTTTATATTATAAAAGGGCACCATAGAGTGATTTTTATTTGTAGGGGGCGAAATGGGACAAAAAGGGATAAAAATGGTACCTATCAAAGGATAACAGATAGAAACACGAAATTTGGCGTGTACATTCCTCTAATAGAGTAGATTCATAATATAAAAGTATTTTTTCTAAATTCGTACTTTTAAGGGGTTAAATGGGGATAGAGGGATAAAAATAGTACCAACCTAACGGCTGCACCTAGGATAATGAACTTCGATATATACATTCCTCTGATTGACACGGAAAATAAAAGAACCTACCAAAATTCGTACTTTTTGGGGTTCAAATGGAAAAAGGGGATAAAAATAGTACCAACCAAATGACAGCAGCTAGAATCATGAATGAAATTCGGAGTATACATTCCTCTGACTGCGTAGACACGAAAAATAAAACGCTTTTTCCAAATTCGTACTTTCAAGGGATACAATAGCTACAGGGGATAAAAATAGTACCAACTAAACGAATACAGCTAGAATGATGAAATTCAGTGTGTACATCCCTCTAATTGTGTAGATACGTAAAATAAAGAGATTTTAGATAGTCGTACTCGTGAGGGGGCAAAATTGGAGAAAGGGGATTAAAATGGTACCAACAAAATGGCCGCTGATAGAATCATGCAATTCGGTGTATACATTCCTCTGACTGTAAAGCCACGTCAAATATTTGTTTCCCAAATTCGTACTTTTTTGTTGCTTTTACGACAAAAATGGTAGAATCATGAAGTTGTCTTATACTGCGTACGTGAGAAATAAGGTATTTTCAAAATTTATACTTTTGAAATTAAAATAGGATGGAAATACAACCAACCAAACGACTGTAGCTGTAAATCCCCCAATATTTAGGGTATTTATGTTTGCTTCCTTATATTTACTTTATGAATTGAAGTATTATATCCATTAGATATAGTATACAAATATTGGTAGCCTTGGCTTATTAATTAAATTTCTCATTTTCATACAGTTAAAATTTGTTGCGGACATTCCTCTTGTAGCTTGGAAGCACCACAAGAAAAGTTTTAGCGGGCGAAACGGGACAAAAAGGGATAAAATATGTACCAATGATACGATAACAGCTAGAATCATGAAATTCGGTGTGTACATTAGAGCGTACCAGGTTACAAGTAAAAAAAAAAGTTCGCCGTACACCTTCTAATATGAAGTATTATTGAAAGGTAGTTTCAAAAAAAAAAAATTTATTTTTTTATGCCGAACGTAGGGGTCGCGCTTTTACATTTTTCTATATAACTTCTGCATTTATAAACGGATTGTAAAGTGTGATACGTCGATGTTTTTGTCTCGACGAGGCCGATTTTTTTGTTTTTGAAGTCATTGAGCTCAAGCATGATTCATGATTTTATGCGAGCTTTAATTTTCTGATATTAGAGTGGTACATTAGGGTAGTAGCAACTGAGATATGATGGGTAAGTACCAGAAGGGGGTGCTTGAGCTCAATGACTTCAAAGACAAAAAAATCGGCCTCGTCGAGACAAAAACATCGACGTATCACACTTTAAAATCCGTTTATAAATGCAGAAGTTATATAAAAAAATGAAAAAGCGCGACCCCTAGACCGACTAGACTCGAAAAAGGGGTTTTTCGAAATTTGTACATTTGGGCGGAGAATGGGGCGAGTGGGGATATCTTTAAAATTTATACTTTTCTTATCACTTTGTCTGTATCTGAAAATGCTTCTTTCTAATGGCGACTGACAATATTTAGGCATGTTCACTTTCACAATTTCAGCATTTTATTTGTATATAGTAGTCGATTTTAAACAGTGCGCATAAGTATACATTATAGTTTGAAATAGTAAACAAATATAGTAATGTGCATAAAAATATTACAATTTTCGTAATATGGTACTGTGCTTCTATGTAAAGTCGACATCCTTTAATCTGCTGATAATACTGTGGAATGCACTCCGTGGTGGAGGGTATATAAGATTCGGACTGGCCGAACTTAACGCCTTCTTACTTGTTTTATAGTCGATTCTAATTTAAAATTTTAAATGACCCACCCTATAGATGACGACATAGAGACAAGTCTAAGTGCTGAGTGTACAGAAAAAATAATATTAATTAAAAAGTTCACACACAAAATTGTAAACACAGGTTTGCCAATACCATTTGGCTGGATATGGACATTAGGGTTACGGAAATAAAATTATAGGGTTACCCACCAAATAAAGATCGGATTGTTTAATTATGATCAACAAAATATTTCTTGAAAACATTTAGTAAAAGGTGATATGAAAAATAAATAAAAATATAGAATGAATAAATACAAATGAAATGAATGCAGGAAATGTTTTTTCAAAGCCAAAATTTTCAAACTATTTCCGCAAAAATGAACGCTGGAGCGTCAATTTCCTTCCGATGTTTATCATGTAGTTTTATTTAGTTTTTATAAAATACTATCACCAAATACAAAAAAGTTTTCAGTTCTTACTATGAAAAAAACACAAAATACTTACATAAGCGTGTGTGGAAGTACTTATTTCTCAAATTTTTGTAAGCGTGCGTGGAAGTAATAATTAGAAACGGATCCGAAAAATAAGTAGTGAAGGTAATTGGTTTTGATTATTCCCACATTACTTGGTAATGATAGTTTTTGCTGGGAAGTTACTCTAACCTGTACCTTCCACACAAATCTGCATATAGGTAAAATAAGACTGACATACATAGCCAGCAAAAACTCTACTTACTGAGTAAAGTGGGGTATAAGGCTAAAACCAAAAACATTCACTGCTTATTTTTCGGATCCGTTTCTAATTATTTTTATAAAAGGATTGTAAAAAATAAGTACTTCTAAAAGAGTTGTAAAATAAGTGGCCTCAGGAAGATACAAAATAAGTCATTAGATTACAAGCCAAATAATGTATTATCAATAATGGGCTTAATGAGTGATGATGAAGTGATGATGATTAATAAGTCTGGATAACTAAGCTGTGATAACAATAGCACTGCTATTCTCTGACTCACCGCAAAAATGTAGAGAATTAATTTTTAATATCTGAAGTTCTAAGAAATTTATTTGTGAATAACAACGTGAATAACTACGTGAGCTCTCCCTAAAATCTACCGAAACCGTATCATATCATATCCTATTAGAGGATAATATATATAGCGCTCGTGTTACCATTCTGCCATCAGCAATATATATTTAATCGTGTTACCATTCTGTCATCAACAATATATATTTACTAGCTGAACCCCCGCCCGCTTCGCCAGGCAGAAAAACAAACGGATTTTTATCATATTGTTAATAATGATATCATTTATTTCAGAGTATTACAATTTATATCATTTGACCTCCTTATGGTAATGGTGTAGTTCGAGATGAAATTTTTAATGCACTAGTTTTTTAATGACATTTTCGATTATGAATATGTTTACATTGTCGAAGGCGATCTATATAACACTTATTCAAATATGCTTACTTTAGCTATCTCAAATTGTTCTTAATTTGATTATAGAGGGTTTCCGTTTCGACTGTCTCCCTCTACATGATCCACTGTGCATCGGTTTTACTTGATATATTTACGACACTATTTTCGTATAATAAGTTTCTAGTGTCTTTGAGTAGGCTTCTCCTGAAATTTTAAAATATTACTTGCATACATACATATTATCTTTTATATCCGTTCTCATGAACATATGTAAATAACATCTGTTATCAATTTGTTGATTTACTCTTGCAACCTACTTTACACCGGATGACTTAACTGAATGTACTTAACTTTTTGTGTCACTATTTACAAACAGTAAAATTTTTGCACTTAAATGTCATTATTTATTTTAATTCTTTTATGGATTTATTAAAAATTATGAATTCATTTAAAAAAGTGCATATGATACGGAAAGTTACATTTGGCTTTTTTTTTACATTGGAGCAGCATCACGTATCACAAACAAATAAACAAGTGAGTCAAATGCGTCGTCAAATGTAAATATTTTGAAGATTATGAATATAAAGATACAAACATACATATTCTAAGTCATCAGATTAGATGTACAATTAATAATAAGTATATGTATTGGGAAAAAAGCATCACTAAAAATTTTGGATTTTCATTTGAACTTTGATATTTTTCTGGCTCAATATCATTTTATATATATAGGATGGGCCATTTAAAAATATGAACTAACGATTAAATTGCCTTTGAAAGGTAGAATAACATCCATTTTTATTTGACATTTGCAAAATGGGACGTTATACGTTCGAACAGAATTGGGAAATATTAGAAACTTAATTCCAAAGTAGTGAGTCTTTAACGTCTGTAAGAAATTAACGTGGAAAATTTTCGAGAAGAGATAGCCTTCAGTTCAGCCTTCATGAATCTCATTTTCATCTCGGTGGCTATGTCAAAAAGCAAAATTGCCGCATATGAGCTTCAGAGAACCCACTCGTGACTATTGAGAAGCCAATGCACCCATGTTTGATGTGGATTTTGGGCTGGCGGCATCATTGGGCCATGTACTGACAAATTGGGTTGAACGAATGAGGTACTGCCGAGTCATATGAATGATATTGTGTTCCATTATTAAATGACAATGTTCACCCTTTCCAGCCAAACCAGAAATTTGAAAAAATAATCTGTACTTTTTTAAATAGCCGGCTCTAATTTAAAATGTTAAATCGTGAAAATTTCAATTGAAAATGAGAGTTTAAATTTCAAATTGAGAAAATTCCAATTGAAATTGTGAAAATTTCGTTTCAAATTGAGAATATGAGATTTTATGTCTCGTAAGTTCAATTGGAATTTTCTCAAATTGAAATGGAAAATCTCAATTTCAGTTGGAATTTTTCCAATTTTAAGTGGAAATGGTGTAGAATGTGTTTAAATTTAAATCAAGGTGAAGGGGTTGAAATGGAAAAGGGAACAAAAATAGCATCAATGAAACAACAAAATTTGGTGCGAACACCCCACTAATTGAGAAAATTTCAATTGAAAATGAGAATTTACATTTCAAATTCAGAAAATTTCAATTGGAATTGTGAAAATTTCGTTTGAAATTTTGAATTTTCTCAAATTGAAAATCTCATTTTCAATTGGAATTTTCCCAATTTTAAGTGTAAATGGTGTAGAATGTGTAAAAATATAAATCATAGTAGGCCTAGTGTAGGGGATGAAATGGAAAAAGGGATAAAAATTGTACCAATGAAACGACAATAAACGACATGAAATTTGGTGTGAACTAATTGCTTTGACACGTAAAATAGAGGGATTTTTCAAAATTCGAACATTTAAAGTGAAAACTGAGAAAAGGAGAAAAAATTACACAGTCCAGCAGCATTTTGGGAACAAAAAAGCGACCCTATATTTCTAAAAGGCATGTTGAATAGATCATTTTTGCAGAATAAACTTATAGGCCAGCTGGTTTGCGTATCTTTTTACAGAGGGTCAAAGTTTAATTTATTGGTCGAAGGGAACATTATACTAAGTGAGAAAAGTGGTGTAAGTTAATTTCTGAGAGAATTCTTATTGTCAGAACTAAATATATTGTGGAATGTTATGAGGATTATTTTTGTGGAAGATCTTAACACTCTAGCTTCTCTCTTTATCGGCCAATTTGACCCTTTTTCGGGAAAATCAAAAAAAGTCCTTTCAAAAAGGACATTTAAGGATTAAAGGACAAAAGACAAAGAAATTTGTCGGAAGATTTTAGTGGGGGTCACCGAAGACATCAAAGATGAAAATGATGCTCTTCATTAAATAGCTTAAATAGCAAAATTACATGCCTGCTTATACAACAAAATTACTAGGGTTAAAATGGGTCCATGTTTTTTTGAAGATCGATCTTTTTCGACATAAAATACAAATTGGATGTTGGTTTTCATTCTCGCGGGTGATATGGCTAAAATGATTTGCATGAATGAAATTTTTGCATTGTAATTTTCTCGCGAAAGGACTTTTTTGATTTTTCCGAAAAAAGGGTCAAATTGAACCATACAGACAGGAGCTAAAGGGTTAAGATCTTCCACAAAAATAATCCTCATAGTTCTGACATTAAGAATTCTCTCAGAGATTAACTTACACCACTTTTCTCACTTAGTATAATGCTCCCATCAAAAAAAATAAAACTTTGACCCACTCTAAAAAGAAACTCAGACCAGCTGGACTATATGTTTGTTCTGCAAAAATGATCTACTCAACATGCCCTTTCAGAAATATAGGGTTGCTATTCTGTTCCATTCAAAAAGTCTTAATTCGTTGGACAGTGTTATTAATTGATACAAATATGGTACCCACCATATTCATAATTAATTTCAATTTAGGCCGAAGTTTCGGAATGAAGATCTTCATTTAAGTGATCGTTTCTTAATTTGTTTTGCCAGAAGAAGACTGACCTAAGTTAAGTGTTAATTGTGTGTCCCACCGCTAAGTGCAGCGTGTTACAGTTGTTAATGATATCAAAGTTATTGTTATTGCCGTGACTAGTATTTTTCTTTCTGTTCGTAAATTTTAGAATTTTATCATTTTATACAACAATAAATTTCGTGTTTATGAACTAAATATTAAATCACCTGTTATTATTTGATTAGTTTATTCTGAATGACGCATAAGTTAGTTTTTCAATTAGTTTTATTTTTCGCTCTACAGTGTTGTTTTCGTTAAACTGTGTTGATTTTGTAGTTCGAACAAGAAAAAAATATAAAACGGAATTATGTTAACGACGATGCTAACGCACATGACGTTCAAATGAAGGGGGAAACCCCAAAAATAAACAATTCTGTATCCAATACAGCAAATGCGAGTAATTTCTTTCCGAAGGGTAAATAGTTTAACAAACTCGAAAAATGTATTAAAAAACAAGTAAAAAGTCGTTAAATTCGGTCGGGCCGAATCTTATATACCCTCCACCATGGATTGCATTCCTCAGTATTACCGGCAGAATATAGGCTGTCAACTTCACAATAAAATATAAAGAAAATTATGATTTTTGCTATTGATTATAATTTTGCAATATGTATGTTGTTGTCTGTATGTATATATATCAAAGTAATAATATTAATAATAATTTCAGAAAGGCAAAGGACGAATTTCGAAATTCCATTATCTTTCGGGTTCACAATGGAATGTATACATCTAATTTTATGATTCCAGCTACAGCCGTTTCCTTGGCACCAGTTTCCCCATTTTATCCCTAAAAGTACTAATTTGTAGAACGGCTTTTGTTCAGAGAAATTTATAAATTTATTTCGTATTTCAATCTACAGCTGTTTGATTGGTGCTATTTTTACCCCCATTAAGTTGCGCGTGTACACAATCAAGGTAAGGACACGCCGAACTTTTTTGTTATCTATTTGCAGCCATTTGGTCAGCACCAATTTTATCCCTTTTTGGCCCCTAGAAGTACAAGTATCAAAAGATCGCATTATATTTCAAATCTACGCAACCTGAGAGAAATATACACCGATTTTCATTATTATAGCCGCAGCTGTTTGTTTGGTACAAATTTATACTTTACTCACCGTTTCCTCATAACATTTTAAATTTTTGCACGCCCAAATAAGTCAAAGGAATGTACATACCGAATTTCAGTATTCTAGCTGCAGCCATTTGGTCGGTAACAATTTTATCCCTTTTCCTTATTTTCCCTTAAAAGTAAGAATTTTGAAAACCACTTTATTTTACGTTTACATGCTATTAGAGGGATGTACACACCGATTTTCATTATTCTAGTTTAATTTGGTTGGTACCATTTTTATACCCTCCACCTATCAATGGGGTTGGTTTGGTTTTGGGGTCAATTTTTCCACAGGATTTTATTATTATATTTTCACCGGTAATTTTTATCATTAAAAAAAACTTGGGTAATGGGATTTAGAGTGATTTGTCTTTAGCTTTTTATACCCATCATCTAAGGATGGGGGTATATTTACTTTGTGATTCCGTTTGTAAGACCTTGAAATGTCCATCGAAGAACTCATTAAGTAAATAATATTCTGGGTCGTGGTAAAATTCTAAGACGATCTAGCCATGTTCGTCTGTCTGTTGAGGTTAAAATTTTCCGTAAATGTGTCTTATGGTTGCAGGTCGCTTGGGATTGCAACTGGGCGAAATCGGTCCAAAGGGAAAATTCAATATTTTACTTCATATTGGGTATGCGCATTCCACTTATGCAGGTGCACGATAAAGTGATTCTTATTCGTGAAATGGGGCAAAAGGGATAAAAATAGTACATATCAAATGACTGCAGCTAGAAACACGAAAATAGGTTTTGACATTTATCTAATTGAGTAGATACATAATAAATGGTGTTTTTTAAAAGCTATAGGAAAGTATTTCAAAAAAAAAAACACATACAATTCAGAAAAATACATGAAATCTTTATTTGAATCGATAGTACGGTCCATATAATTTAATGTTTGAAGATTAATTCATGCAAATGTTGACCTTGACTGCGCCTCAAATGGTCCATCCGCTTAGTCCAATTTTGGCATTTCCACGTTTTTGAGTAACAGAGGGCCAATTGCTGCGAACGGCGACGAATCGATAATTGACTTTTAAGGGGTAAAATAGGAATAGAGGGATAAAAATGGTACATACCAAACGGATGCACCTCTGTTTGCTAGATACATAAAATAAAGGGATTTTTCGATAATCGTAAATTTAGGGGGTAAATGGGAAAAGGGGATACAAATTGTACCAAATGGCCGCAGTTAGAATCATGAATTGCGATGTATATTTTCCTCCGACTGCGTTCACACGAAAAATAAAAAGGGTTTTTCAAATTTGTACTTTCAAGGGATACAATGGGAACAGAGGGATAAATTGAATTTGAAATTCGATCTCTACATCCCTATAATTAGGTAGACACGTAAAATAAAGAGTCGCATATAGAATGATGGAATTCGATGTATACATTCCTCTGACTGCAAAGACACACAACATAAAAAGATTTTTCCAAATTCGTAATTTTTTTTCTTTTCTCGTAAAAATGGGAAAAGTGATAAAACTGGTAGCGAGCAAATTGCTAGAGACATGAAGTTAGGTTATCTAGCACTGTGTACGTAAAATTTAATGGATTCTCAAAATGTGTACTTTTGGAATTAAAATAGGATATATTTACATCCTACCAACCAACCAAACGGCTGTAGCTGAAAATGTTCCAACTATCCCGCAATATTTAGTATATTTAAGCTTTTTTACAATTGCTGCCTTATGTATACTTTTTTGACTGATTTGAAGTATTATTGCAATATTTGTAGCCTTGCCTTATAATATATATATTTTTATACACTCCACGAGAGTATTATGGCTTTGTGCATTTGTTTGTAACACCCAAAAGGAAGCGAGATAGGCCAATTGTTAATCGACTTAGAATCACTTTCTGAGTCGATTTAGCAATGTCCGTTTGTCCGTCAGTCTGTCTGTCCGTCTGTCCGTCTGTCCACCTATTGTTGTAATCAAATTACAGGTCGCAGTTATAGTCCGATCCTAACAAAAATTGGCACAAGTAAGTTTTGTGGATCAAGGACGAACGCTATTTAATTTGAGGCAAATCGGTTCAGATTTAGATATAGCTCCCATACAAATGTCGCTCCCGATTTGACATTTTCCGCTCTAGAAACGACATATTGTGCCCAATTTTCTTGAAATTTGGCACAACATCTTATAATCAAACTAGAAACACCTATGCAAAAACTGGATAAGATCGGTTCAGATTTAGATATATCCCCCATACAAATGTTGCTCCCGATTTGACTTTTTCCGCTCTAGAAACCACATATTGTACCCGATTTTCTTTAAATTTGCCACAACATCTTACAATTCAACCAGAAACACCTATGCAGAAATTCGGTAAGATCGGTTCAGATTTAGATATAGCCCCCATACAAATCTCGCTCACGATTTGACATTTTCCGCTCTAGAAACCCCATATTATATTCGATTTTCTTTAAATTTGGCACAACATCTTATAATCCAACTAGAAACATATATGCAGAAATTAGGTAAGAACGGTTCAGATTTAGATATAGCCCCCATACAAATGTCGCTCCCGATTTGACATTTTCCGCTATAGAAACGACATGTTGTACCCGATTTTCTTTAAATTAGGCACAACATCTTATAATCGAACTAGAAACACCTATGCTGAAAGTGGGTAAGATCGGTTCAGATTTAGATATAGCCCCCATACAAATGTCGCTCCAGAATTGACATTTTCCGCTCTAGAAACACATATTGTACCCGATTTTCTTTAAATTTGGCATAACATCTTATAATCCAAGTAAAAAACCTATGTTGAAAGTGGAAAAGATCGGTTCAGATTTAGATATAACCCCCATACAAATGTCGCTCCCGATTTGACATTTTCCGCTCTAGAAACGACATATTGTACCCGATTTTCTTTAACTTTGACACAACGTCTTATAATCCAACTAGAAACACCTATGCAGAAATTGGGTAAGATCGGTTCAGATTTAGATATAGCCCCCAAAAAACAGTGTGGCTCCCGATTTGACTTTTGCCGCTTTAGAAACCACATATTGTACTCGATTTTCTTTAAATTTGGCACAACAGCTTATAATCCAAGTAAAAAACCTATGGTGAAAGTGGCTAAGATAGAAAGAAACTATACATATTATATTTCACCTCTTTCGTTCCAGATTTCAATATACCCCCATACAAATGTCCTTTCCGATTTAACATTTTTTGTCAAACACATACATTTACAGGATACAAAAATCCTTCCCGTTTTCACCGAATTAAATTGTATTCGGGTAGAAAGTGGAGTGTATCATAGAGTCGGCCCCGCCCGACTTTAGCCTTTCCTTACTTGTTTTATTTGAATATATTTAAAAATGTTCCATTTTCCTGTAATGCTACTGCACTTTTGTAAAATCGACAGCCTCTGTGGAATGCAATCCGTGGTGGAGGGTATGTAAGGTTCGGCCCGACCAAACTTAAAGCCCTTTTTACTTGTTATCCCTCTATTCCCATTTCGCCCCCTTAAAAGTACATATTCAAAAACTTATTTATTTTACAAGTCTACTCAGATAGAGGAATGAACACACCGAATTTAGTGTTTCTAACTGTTATAGTTTTATATGCACCATTTTTATCCCTTTTTCCTCATTTCATCCCCTAGAACTAAGAATAGCTTTGTGGTACACGTTTACGTTATAATAGGAATGTAAATAAAAAAGAATATTGTAATTAAAAATATCCATAAATAAGTCAATAACGTTTTGATGTTTATTACAACAAATACACCAGGAAATTTACATACAGCCCTTCGACAAAATAGTTTTAAACAAGTATTACTCATTTCCACTTTTTGTGAAATGGACTTAGTGATGCAAAAGAGTCCCAAAAGTCATAGTCTATACCGTGAAAAAATCCCATGTCTATTTAAAGTAGTTTCGTAGTTAGTGACAGATAGAGCTTATACATACTGACAGTGGCTAGGTGTAGGGTATTAAATAGTCGGCCACGCCCGACTTTAACCTTCCTTACTTGTTTTATTTTAGGTTTTGTCGAGTAAAATAAGGATCTGTTTGAGACATTTCCTAATCGATTATCATCCAATTCGCCGGCTTTAAAGAGTTGTTTATCCAAAACTTGAGGAGTATGTGTTTATTCATCCAGCAAACATATTTTGTGTCAATTTTTACTCCTTTTTTGCAATTTCTAAAATATTAATTTGTTAAGGTAACCATACTTCTTTTGACTTTAATTAGCAAAATGTTCAGTTCGAATTGAAATGAAATTTTTCAAAAATTCCTCGGTAATTGACTGAGTTATTGAAGTTTACACTAAAACTAAATTTTTGCAAAAATACAAGTTCACATCTCTCAAAATCTTACGTATTTCAAAAACACCGAAAATGCAACAATTTTTTCCCGTAAGCCACCGATATATACTTTATAGGATCTCGGATGAAATTTTCAATGTGTTGCTAATAGAATAACAAACTTATTATTACTCTCATACCTATAGTGGATGATTTACAATGTTTAAATGGGAACAACATCGAAGTGAAGATTTAGTCTCATCGTTATTTTGCACACTAAAATGGGGAAACTAAAATATAAAATATCAATATCATCCAACCATACTATACATTCATGAATTAATTATTTACGGCACTCGTATTTCTAACGGAACAATTTTCATATTATTTTTTTATTACTCTTCGTATCTTATTTACTCGTACTATGTACTTAGTAACCAATTATTCATAGAACGTAATTAGAATTTCGTATTCGGATGTAGCGTGTTAAGAACGAAGTCAAAAGATGATGATTAGTTTTTTTTGGTTCGATTTAAAAAGAGATTGTTTGCAAATAATATCTGGAATAAATTTGCGTATTTTAATATATGTATCAACTAAATAATTAGAATAATTAGATTTTGTGAGTCAATAGACATTCGGTTGCATTACGAAACGATGAGAGACAAGGTACAGTGATGATAAATGAAATATATGACAATACTACGAGTGATTGTAATAATCTTCGTAACTACTGAACTGATGAAAAAAAAATAATGTATGAACAAGTATTATTTGCAACACATGGTGATCAGAGGAGAAATTTGCTTCTGGGATAAAAATCGGTATAGAGGCGAAAAGAATTAGAAAAAATCAAAGAATATAATGTTGTGATCCAAAAGTAGAAAGAAAAACTCTTCGTTTTATTTACGAAATGGTTTCGTTCGTTCACCTTTTGGGACAAGTCCGATTAGGGACAGCGGAAAATTCTAAGTTATTAAAAATTGTTTGATGTATCAACGATACCTTTCGATGGTTCACTTTTATTGACAAGTTTATTTAACACATCGAATGATTTTCTAATAGTATAGCACCCTTTAAAGCACAATATTTTGAAATAGATCTGGTTTTATTAACCATATATTAAATTGCATTCCAACCAGTTGTTTCGCTTTTAAAATTCATAATTATAAGTATGTACATGCTTTCGCTTGTAAACACTATTCCACGTTTTTAATTATAGTTGGGCGCTGTAGTAGTACTTTGGTAACCACAGTGTTCATAACAAGATGTTGAATATTAATACTAATTAACGTTCTTGCAATTTCTGTGCCTTATACGTCACAGCTTTATTCCCAGCACTACATTACAGAACAAGATGTTATATATTTTAGTATCTGTTTGTAACTTACAATAAGATGATTAGAAGAGCGAAAAAAACTGATTTTCCTCTTTAATTTTAAGAGTAATTACACTGTACAACAATTTCAAACTTTTTCAAAAATAACGGGGTTCTGACAATAAATTCTGAAAGAGGAGACCAAAAAAATATACGTGTGTCGGCGTTTTTTAGATCACATCGGAATTTCATTTTATAGACGATTAAAGTTTCCCAACTCTGGCCTCTTCTTGCAGCATATCGGTGTATAAAAATATGTTTTCTTTACATCTGAACATAGGGTATATTCAGCAACTTTGTAGATAATGATATGGTAGAACATATTAACCCTCTAACTACCCCTCATAACGGTATTTTTGGCTTTATTTTAACAAATTGTAGAAAACACCCCGAAAAGGGGGAAGGGCGGGGATGAAATGTTCTACAAAAATGTTGGCCATAAAATTTTACTATATATATGTCAGAACAGACCAAAACTTAACAGAAACGCCAAAAATCAATCAAATTCAAGAATGCCCATTAAGGGTTAATTTTGTTATTGTTCAGTAGGGGTCAGACTTTTGGATTTTGATATGCTAGAACCCCCTATGTTGTGAGGTTCGGAAATAAAATTCATGAGCCAAAAAATGGGGGTGGTGGGGTGAGTGTAAGTGGGCGCTCATCGGTGTCAAATGTAAGTGGTAAAAATACAGGAAAAGTCCCAAAACTGCCTCGGAGTCGCCCCCATTTATTTCGAACACACATACCCTCTATCCCCATTCGTTAAGGGGGCTCCTAGAATCCACATATTTCAACAGGTTTTCTTCAAAATTGGCAAAACACCTTATATTCCAACTGGAAACACATGTTGTATAAATGTGTTGGATCGGTTCAGATTTATATATAGCTCCCATACAAATTTCGCTTCCAATTTGAATTTTTCCGCTCTAGAATCCACATATTTTAACAGATTTTCTTCAAAATTCGCAAAACACTATATATTTCAACAGGAAACACTTGTGGTAAAAATGTGTTAGATCGGTTCAGATTTATATATAGCTCCTATACAAATTACGCTCCCAATTTGAATTTTTCCGCTCTAGAATCCACATATTTCAACAGATTTTCTTCAAAATTGGCAAGACACCTTATATTTCAACTGGAAACACCTGTGGTAAAAATGTGTTAGATCGGTTCAGATTTATATATAGCTCCCATACAAATTACGCTCCCAATTTGAATTTTTCCGCTTTAGAATCCACATATTTTAACAGATTTTCCTCTAAATTCGCAAAACACCTTATACTTCAACAGGAAACACTTGTGGTAAAAATGTGTTAGATCGGTTAAGATTTATATATAGCCCCCATACAAATTTCGATCCCAATTTGAAATTTTTCGCTCTAGAATCCACATATTTTAACAGATTTTCCTCTAAATTCGTAAAACACCTTATAATTCAACAGGAAAAACTTGTGGTAAAAATGTGTTGGATCGGTTCAGATTTATATATAGCCCCCATACAAATTTCGATCCCAATTTGAAATTTTCCGCTCTAGAATCCACATATTTTAACAGATTTTCCTCTAAATTCGCCAAACACCTTATACTTCAACAGGAAACACTTGTGGTAAATATGTGTTAGATCGGTTCAGATTTACATATAGCTCCCATACAAGTTTCATTCCCCCAGAAACCGCGTATTTTGAGAGAATTTCTTAAAATTGAGCATAACACGTTATACTTCAACTAGAAGAACTTATTGTGAAAATTAGTCACTTCATTCCATGTTTGGATATAGCCCCGATACAAATATTATTCTCGATTCGAATTGAAAAAAAATTTTCCCGTTTTCACTTTTTTACTGAATTAAATTGTATTCCGATAGAAAGTGGAGTGTATCATATAGTCGGCCCGCCCGACTTTAGCCTTTCCTTACTAGTTTTTTTATAAAATTTGTCCCCAACGCTTTTACTGGCCCCAGGAGACCACTAGTGGTCAAATGTAAGACCCACCCCCTATATTTTTTCAGCCCCAATATTTTTTCAGAACACCCCTACCCTTAGTGCGGCCCCCATATGTTTGCCTATTTTTTATGAAAGATATTCCCTAAACTGCTCCGCAGTAGACCCTAGAGGGGAGAAGTGACTGACCCCAATTAATTTTGCCTCCTCAACATTGTCCCTAAACATACCTCCACTTCTCCCCTTTAGGGTCTACTGCGGGACAGTTTTGGGCCTTTCTTTTCGTGTTGTACTGTGTTATTAATCATTCTTCCATAGTCTAAAGACTAAAGACTTAAAGGATTATAAACTGCTACGTCTAAAAAGTTTTCGAAATTTCCTATTATTCGCGGTTTTATGTTTCATAGCCACTTTTGCATGTTTGAAATTGAGCACTATGAATGTTGAAATAAGCACATAGTCATTTATGCCCAAATATATTATCTGGGCAATAACAAGGGAAGAACATCTGTTAAAAATACTTCGAATTTCAATATTAGTTTAACATTGACAGCAATTTTATTTTTAGGGAGGAACTTTGATAGCAGATATTCTTCTCTTTCATTGGACACCCATATCGCCTGTATGACTCGGAAAAGTACTAAAATAAATTATTAAAACATGTATTTCCTTTTCGACCCGCCCGACTTTATCCTTTCCTTACTTGTTTGTATTGAAAAATTAGCAATTTGGAGAGGACCTACATGGCACGTCCGTCGGCCAAAATGATTCAAGAAAAGGATTAAAAGCGTCTTAGTTATTTCTTATTGAAAAAAGTAACATAATTTGCAGGAAAAAAATAAGTTTACAAGCGAAGTAATATTGTTGCTTTTGAAAGTCACAGTTTGGGCTAGTGACATAATGACTAATTACTCCACTTATTAATTGATAAATCAAAAATGTCTGGTTATGGTGTAGGGTGTAATTAGGTTTACCATATTCATTACATTTTAAAGTTGAACACCTGAATTCAATTTACAAAATACGAAAAATTTCACCACTACGTTAAACATGTAGATTGGAGATTAAGCTGACGTATTTACACCTGAATTTTCTTTCCGATACTGAATTAGAACTTGTATTGTCATACTTATGACGGTATCCGCATCTGCATACTTGTAATATGTACATCTATCTATCTATATAAAAATGAATCTGTGTTTGTAAGTTTGTGGGTTTGTTTGTTTGTTTGTTTGTTTGTTTGTTTGTTTGTTTGTTCTTTATAGCTGACTAAACTACTGGACCGATCTTCTTGAAATTTTCACAGTATGTTCATGTTGAACCGGTGGTGAAAATAGGCTATATAAATTTTTGATATTTTCAGTGGGCGTGGCACCTCCCACACAAATTGAGGATTTATTCGTTTTTTATAAATTAGCATATTCGGAATAATGTTGCACCTAGAGTCTTGAATTTTTGTGAAAGTCCACTAATTGTTAGTCTGCACAGTTTTGCCAAAAATGGGCGGCATTGGAAAAGTGGGCGTGGTACCTCTCATACGAAGCTAACGCCTATTATTGAATATTGTCAGTTCTATAACACCTAGAGTGCTGAAATTTTATGTAAGTGCATATAGCATCAATGTGCGTAGTTGTGCCAAAAATGGGCGGGATTGGACAAATGGGCGTGGCACCTCCCATACGAAGTTTAAACCTATTATTGAATATTGTCAGTTCTATGACACCTAGAGTGCTGAAATTTTGTGTAAGTGCATATAGCATCAATGTGCGTAGTTGTGATAAAAATGGGCGGTATTGGAAAAGTGGGCGTGGCACCTCCCATACGAAGTTAAAACCTATTATTGAATATTGTCAGTCTTATGACACCTAGAGTGCTGAAATTTTGTGCAAGTGCATCTAGCATCAATTTGCGTAGTTGTGATAAAAATGGGCGGTATTGGAAAAGTGGGCGTGGCACCTCCCATACGAAGTTAAAGCCTATTATTGAATATTGTCAGTTCTATAACACCTAGAGTGCTGAAATTTTGTGTAAGTGCATCTAGCATCAATTTGCGTAGTTGTGATAAAAATGGGCGGTATTGGAAAAGTGGGCGTGGCACCTCCCATACGAAGTTAAAACCTATTATTGAATATTGTCAGTTTTATGACACCTAGAGTACTGAAATTTTATGTAAGTGCATCTAGCATCAATGTGCGTAGTTGTGATAAAAATGGGCGGTATTGAAAAAGTGGGCGTGGCACCTCCCATACGAAGTTAAAGCCTATTATTGAATATTGTCAGTTCTATAACACCTAGAGTTCTCAAATTTTGTGTAAGTGCATCTAGCATCAATTTGCGTAGTTGTGCCAAAAATGGGCGGGATTGGACACATGGGCATGGCACCTCCCACACAAAGTTAAAACCTATTATTGAATTTTGCCAGTTTTATGACACCTAGAGTACTGAAATTTTATGTAAGTGCATCTAGCATCAATGTGCGTAGTTGTGCCGAAAATGGGCGGTATTGGACAAATGGGCGTGGCACCTCCCATACGAAGTTAAAACCTATTATTGAATATTGTCAGTTCTATGACACCTAGAGTGCTGAAATTTTATGTAAGTGCATCTAGCATCAATGTGCGTAGTTGTGCCAAAAATGGGCGGGATTGGACAAATGGCCGTGGCACCTCCCATACGAAGATAAAACCTATTATTGAATATTTTCAGTTATATGAAAGCTATAGTGCTGAAATTTTGTGTAAGTGCATCTACCATCAATGTGCGTAGTTGTGCAAAAATGGGCGGTATTGGAAAAGTTGGTGTGGCACCTCCCATACGAAGTTATAACCCATTTTCTAATATATTCATTTCTATGACAGATGCAATACTGAAATTTTGTGTGAGTGCGTCTAGCATCAATAAGGGTAGTTGTGTCAAAAATTTGCGGTATTGGAAAAGTGGGCGTGGTACCTCAAATACGAAGTTAAAATCTATCATTGAATATTGTTAGTTCTATGATGGCTATAGTGGTGAAATTTTGTGTAAGTGCATCTATCATCAATGTGCGTAGTTGTGCCAAAAATGGGCGGTATTGGAAAAGTGGGTGTGGCACCTCCCATACGAAGTTATTACCCATTTTCGAATATATTCAGTTCTATGGCAGATACAATACTGAAATCTGAAATCTAGCATCAATATGGGTAGTTGTGTCAAAAATTTGCGGTATTGGAAAAGTGGGCGTGCTACCTCACATACAAACATAAAACATATAATTGAATATATTCAGTTTTATAACGGCTACAATACTGAATTTTTTGTGAGTGCATCTAGCATAAACCTTCGTAGTTGTACCAAAAATGGGCGGTAGTGGGCTTGGTACTTCACATACGAAGTTAAAACCTATTATTGAATGTTATCAGTTCTATAAAACCTAGATTGCTGAAAATTTTTCTGAATAGATCCAGTGTAAATAGTTGTGCAAATAAGGGCGGAATGGGCGGAAAGTATCCGTGACCCTTCCCATACGAAATTAAAGCCTGTTTTGAGTATATTCGACACCGTGATTCCTATATTGTTATACTAATGGGCGGGATTTGAAAGATGGGGAATTTTTGATTTGAATTTTGTAAAATTACTCATTTTCTTTGGATTTTCTTAGACTTAAGTCAAGAAAACGGAAATTATATTATTTTTTTAGTTTTTGTGTTGTTTGATTAGTGAACAATTTGATTGACTTTCTATGTGTTTTTAATGTAGTACATTCGAATTGCAGCTATTCGATTAAGTAAGTTCTTCTTACGTAGGAAGTTTTTTGTTTTGGTAATGGAAAGGAGGAGAATCACACTCAACCTAAAATCAATTTGATTTTTGACATTTCGTACTTTATTCGCCGTACTTCCATGGAACATATCCATTTCTTTTGTATCTCAGGGAAATACCTTGATTATAAGTGGTGATTTTTATTTCCGTTTGTTTTTCTGCCTGGCGAAGCGGGCGGGGGTTCAGCTAGTATTATCTAAATTGCATATACATATATAGTGTACATTATGGGGTGTGCCTTCCAAATGACATAGTTTTTCTAGTATGATGCAATTCTGGCCGAAAGTGTTCTATTCCAATGTCCGCATTTCGTCATAATAAAAAAGTTGTCATATGAACGGTGTAAAAAAAATAAAAAAATCACTTTTACTTATCTCCTTAACTTCAGAGTCGCAATTGCAACGATTGGATACAAGTGCTAATTTGTTACTGTTCCATACTTTAGATAAAAGACCTGGTAGTTCAAACTTCTTTTAATATAGGGTGGATCACTTAAATTTGAACTACCGATTACTTTGATTTTGAAAGGTAGAATAACATTTATTTTTAGGTTTATGTTTGACATTTACAAAATGGGAGAACAAAATTGGGAAATATTAAAAACGTACTTCCAAAGTGCTTCGAAAAGAGATCGGCCTTTAATTCAGCCCTCATGAAGCTCATTTTCATCTCGGTGGCTATGTCAATAAACAAAATTGCTGCATATGGGGTTTAGAGAAGCCACGCGTGACTATTGAGAAGCCAATGCATCCACAACGAGTCACTGTTTAGTGTGGATATTGGCTGTACACAAAAATTTGGTAGATCAGATGAAGTAATGCCGAGTAGAGTGATCAAACCCGAGACCGAAAACCGGGTTTTTCATCTCAGACCGACTGTCGTAATATGACGTTTGCCTTAGGTAAAATTTGTACGTTGTTTTGCACTGGTCCAAAGTTGGTACCTTTGGGCGTTTTTGTGAGAAGATAGCTGTGGAAAGCGCATTGATTGGTATCGTCTGAAAGATTGATGAACTCCTCTTTGCGAATATAAGAGAAAAGTGAAAGGTCTTTGTATTTTAGGTAGTCTAAAAATACGCATAGTCTTTGAATTTTATTTAAAACATATGATTTAATTTTTATGTAGAATTGGGTAATTTGTTCAGCTGTTCTTCAAAATGATTACCTATTTTATCAAGACATAATTTGTAGTTTTTACTGTGTTAACACATGTTCTAAACTGATATTTTGTGAAAAATAGTTGCAGTACGAGAAGTAATGACGGGGATTCTCTTTGAACTTAAATTTAAACAAGTAAGGAATGGCTAAAGTCGGACGGGGCCGACTATATGATACACTCCACTTTTATTGGAAAACAATTTAATTCAGTATAAAAGTGAAAACGGGAAAAATTATGTATGTTTCCTAATCACAGGCTAATTTGTCAAATCGAGAATAATATTTGTATCGGGGCTATATCCAAACATGGAATTGAGTGACTAACTTTCACAATAAGTTCTTCCAGTTGAAGTATAACGTGTTGTGCTCAATTCTAAGAAATTCTTTGAAATTACGCGGTTTCTGGGGGAACGAAATTTGTATGAGAGCTATATCTAAATCTGAACCGATGTGGCATATTTTCACCGTGGGTGTTTCTAAATGAAATATAAGATATTTTGCAAGGTTTGAAGAAGATCTGTTAAAATATGTGGATTCTAGAGCAAACAAATTCAAATTGGAAACGAAATTTGTATGTGAGCTATATATAAATCTGAACCGATCTAACACATTTTTACCACAGGTGTTTCCAGTTGAAATATTAGGTGTTTTGCGAATTTCGAAGAAAATCTGTAAAAATATGTGGATTCTAGAGCGGAAAAATTCAAATTGGGAGCGACATTTGTATGGGAGCTATATATAAATCTGAACCGATCTAATACATTTTAACCACAGGTGCTTCTAGTTGAAATATAAGATGTATTGCCAATTTTGAAGAAAATCTGTTGCAATATGTGGTATCTAGAGTGAAAAGAGTCAAATCGGGAGTTAAAATCGTATGGGGGCTATATATAAATCTGAACCGATATGACCTATTTTCACCATAGGTGTTCCTAGTTTAAATATAAGATGTTTTGCCAAATCTGAAGATAATCTAATACAATATGTGGTTTCTAGAGCGGAAAAAGTCAAATCGGGAGCGAAATTTGAATGGGAGCTATATACAAATCTGAACCGATCTGACTTATTTTCACCATATGTGTTCCTAGTTTAAATATAAGATGTTTTCCCAATTGAGAAGAAAATCTGTTAAAATATGTGGATTCTAGAGCGAACAAATTCAAATTGGGAACGAAATTTGTATGGGAGCTATATATAAATCTGAACCGATCTAACACATTTTTACCACAGGTGTTTCTAGTTGAACTATATGATGTTTTGCCAATTTTGAAGAAAATCTGTTAAAATACATATGTGGATTCTAGAGCGAACAAATTCAAATTGGAAATGAAATTTGTATGGGAGCTATATATAAATCTAAACCGATCTAACACATTTTTACCACAGGTGTTTCTGGTTGAACTATAAGATGATTTGCGAATTTCGAAGAAAATCTGTTAAAATATGTGGATTCTAGAGCGGAAAAATTCAAATTGGGAGCGAAATTTGTATGGAAGCTATATATAAATCTGAACCGATCTAACACATTTTTACCACAGGTGTTTTTTGTTGAACTATACGATGTTTTGCCAATTTTGAAGAAAATCTGTTGAAATATGTGGTATCTAGAGTGAATAGAGCCAAATCGGGAGTAAAATTCGTATGGGGATTCATATATGGATCTAAATCTGATCCGATTTTCTTCAAATTAAATAGCGTTCGTCCTTGTCCCGAAAAACTTCGTTGTGTAAAGTTTCGTTTGGTTCTGGCTACAATTGCAACCTGTATCGTGATTACAACAATTGATGGACAGACGGACATTGCTAAATCGACCTAGAAAGTGATTCTAAGCCGATCGGTATAATTAACAATGGGCCTATCTCCCTTCCTTTTGGGTGTTACAAACAAATGCACAAAGACATAACACTCTCGTGGAGTGTATAAAAATATATTATTGAAAAATCACCAAATGAATTTTTTGACAAAGGACCAAAATGTTCCTCAAGCTAAGTCAGACAGGAATGTTTGGAGTAAATTTCGAAAGATTTCAGGAATTACTCCTAATATTTTGTGGAATTACTCCATAATGAATAATTTCCCCATTTTTTACTGTTTTAAGAAAAACCCGAAAAAAATCAGGTCCTCCCGGTTTTTTCAAAAAAAGAAAACTGGGCAACCGGGTTTTTTGATATCAGGGTTTTCGAAAAACCCGACATTGAAGAAAACCCGGTTTTTGATCACTCTACTGCCGAACCAATCGTGGATGTGTTCCAATAAAATCAGCAACTTCAACAAACTTTTATAGCCGATTCTAATTTAAAATTTTAAATGACCCACTCTATACCAATGAATCCAGTTATCGACGTATATGTGTGTAGTTTATAATATAGTCGACCACATACCACTTTTGTTTTTTCTTATTAGATTTTCTTTTAATTATTTTTTGTTTATTTCAATATAAAATTGTTTACAAATAAATGTCACTGCGGAAGAACACCGTTCTGGGGCCGGAAATTTTAAATTTTTACGATATCATAAATCGGTCTGGTAAAACGCAACAGAACACCATTTTGTGTTATCGATAGACAATTTTTCTTTAAAGGATTTGGCAAAGTTCAAATATGGGTGCTGTTAACCAGCGGTTTTCTGGCAATGCTGGCCTTTACGGAACTCATGGGAATGGCAATTATAGCATCAGCCGCAAAATGTGATCTAGAAATGAATGATTTCAAAAAGTCCATATTACATGGATCTGGATTTTTGGGTAAGAAAAAAATATGACGAAAAAATTAGAAAATCCTCAGCTATTATCGTCTATTCCCCGAAGGTATTATTGTGGCTTCATTTTATTGGGGTGTTTTGGCAGACAAAAAGGGTCGTAAATGGGTGTTAATATGGAGCACTTGTATTGGAAATATCATATCGATCGTGTCCAGTTTTATGCCTAATTTCGAGTCGTTTGTGATCATGAGATTCTTGGTGGGCTTATTGTGAGTATGAGTGAAAAAAAAATTGCATACGAAGTGAATTTTTACAACGGGTATGTTCTGTAATTCATTTTCAATGGAAAGTGGATTTGAATATATTGAAAAACTGAAAACTGAACTGAGCAAAATAGCTCTCAGTGCAAATGAGATTGGTGTGTGGAACTCTCCAAATAATTTTTTTCAAATTTGATCGGAAATGAAACACAGAACACCGCTGTCAATGTTTCGTGAAAGATGCGGCTATTCGAATTCTATGAGTATGATTTAATTTCAGCATAGCTGGTCCCAGTTTTGCTGCCATCACATATCTGGCCGAATTTTGTCCCTATCGCCTTAGGCGCATTGTCATTAATTACATGGCCATGTTTAATGGCATTGGCATGTTATATTGTCCTGGCTTGGCTGAGATGTTATTCCGTTATGATTGGATTTATAAACTAGGCTTTGTGACATATCGTCCATGGCGTTTACTAATGCTGTTGTACACTTTACCGGGTATTTTGGGGATTTTATTGTTGTTGAAATTACCCGAGAGTCCAGAATTTTTATTGAGTCATCATAGAAAAGCTGAATTGTACGAAGTTCTGCAATGGATTCATCGTACAAATACTGGGGAAATAATCGATATAAAAGATATAGCGAAAATCTGTTGTCCTGACGGTGACGCATCAAGTTCGAGGCAAGGAAAAGTGGTTCATATTCTATATTTGGAAAGCTTACCCATCTTTGAAAAGACGTTTATTCTGCCGTTTTCGTTGGCTTGCCTCGTCATGTTCAATTTGTTTTTGGTGTAAGTAAAATCAAGATAATGTTCCGTAATTAAAGGGATGTACAACATTTGTATGCCTTTTTGTCGCGCGCACCCCTTAAAAGTGCAAATTTCGAAAAATCCAATATTACTGCACCTGTACATGGTCGGAGGAATTGACATACGAAATTTCACGATTCTATCTGCAATAATTTAGTTGGTACCATTTTTATCCCTTTTTGTAAGGCTCACTCCGTAAAAGTACAAATTCCAAAAAAACATTTATATTTCGCGTCTACGTGGTCGGAGGGATGCACATGCCGAATTTCACGATACTAGATGCAATACGTTAGTTGGTACCATTTTTGTGCCGCTCACCCTTAAAAGTACAAAAATGCATTTATATTGTTCTTCTATGTGATTCACAATTCTAGCTGTACTACTTCAGTTGGTACCATTTTTATCCCTTTTTTTCCGCTCGCCTCTTAAAAGTAAGTATGTATTCGTTGTCAGAGAAATGTAAATATCGATTTTCATGAATATAGCTGCATTACTTAAATTGGTACCATTTTTATCCCTTTTTGTATCTTTCCTCCCTTACAAGAACAAATTTCTAAAATTTTCTCTTTGTAGTTGCTCTGCATGGTGAGTACAAGGCACATACCGAATTTCATGTTTCTAGCTACTGCTGTTTAGCCAGGACGGAAGTTCGTTGTTTATCCCTTTTTTGTCCCAGTTTACCCCCTAAAGGTACAAATTTCGTAAAACCGCGTATCCGTCATTCCTGAAAATTGCATAGCCCTGACTTCAGCCGTTTGAACTGTAACGAAACTCTTATATAAATATATAATTGCGGATCTATTTATCACCTCACAAACGGGACACTAATCTGTATATATATATTTATTCCTGAATTTCCTACAAGCATATATATTTGTCCTTATAAATGTTAAATTGTGAATTTCCCATTTCTTTCCAGAGGCAATGGCTTGGGTATATGGTTCACGGATCTACGTAATCGCCAAGTTTATCATGATGGAAATGACACCAATATCACCTATACGATTTGTCGGGAAATGTCTTTAAACTTGGAACTATTCGTCGATCTTGATCATTTTGTGTGTACTGATAAAGTTCGAACTTTTCGTGATTCTATTTTACTCGGCATGGGATTTATAATCATATACAATATCATCGGATTACTTTTGCATTGGGTGAGACGTCAATATATTGTCATGGTGTTGTTGGTTATCTGTGGCTGTTGCGGCTTTGGCCTGGTTATATTAACCCACAAATTGGCGATTGTCACAACATTCATTCTATTTCTGGCCATTCCCAATGTTCTGATCAATTTAGTCATCAGTACGATAATGGATTTTACATCAACTCGTGTCAGGTAAGTTGGATAGTGTGAACAAGTTTTAGAAATGTGGAAATTAAAAGAATTAAGAATGGGATTTTTACACTTTATTTTTAAAAGAAAAAAAAAACAACTTACATCATATGACTTTTATATTTTTCTCTTAAATTTCAAATGTATATACAAATGTTAAAATAATCGCTAAAAATCACATATCCCTTCTTAAATAATTTCTGGTATTTTTACTGACGTAGGAGAACGAATCGTCGCTAGACGTAAACACCTACTTGGCTCTGTATAACATGTCCAATTATTCAGTTATATAGGGTGGAAATGATACACCCACATTTGACGCAGGCCGAGGTAGGTACATTATTTTTCGAAATTCGTACTTCTTGGTGTTAAAATGGAAAAAGGGGATAAAAATTGTACCAACCAAATGACAGAGTCATGAAATTCGGAGTATACATTCTTCCGACTACGTAGACACGAAAAATAAAAAGTTTTTATCCAAATTCCTACTTTCAAGGAATACAATGGGAATAGAGGGATAAAAATGGATACAGCTAGAATGATGAAAATCGGTGTGTACATCCCTCTAATTGCGAAAACACGTAAAATAAAGAGATTTTCGAAAGTCGTACTTTTAAGGGGGTAAAATGGGAAAATGGGACAAAAATGGTACCAACCATTAGACCTCAGCTAGAATCATGGAATTCGGTTTGCACATTCCTCTGACTGCATAGACACGCAAAATAAAAAGATTTTTACTTTTACGGCAAAAATTGGTAGAATCATGAAGTTAGATTATCTTACAATATGTACATGAAAGATAATGGATTTTCAAAATCTGTACTTATGGACCAACCAACCAAACGACGACAACCAAACGACTGTAGGATATTTATGCTTTTTTGAAGAATACTGCACTATATTTAATTTTTGAATTTGACTTGAAGTATTATTTCGATATAAATATTAGAAACATATTGGTAGCCTTGTCTTATAAGCGTGATTTAAAATAATTAAAATTTTAAATTTATTTATAAAATTATTTTTTCAATGAATTTATTTGTTTTGGTTTGCCTATATTTAAAAAAATTAAATGTTCCTACAATGTTACTGGACTTCTACGAAAATGGACAGCCTCTGTGGAATGCAATCCATGGTGGAGGGTATATAAAGTTCGGCCCGGTCGAACTTAACTCCGTTTTTAATTGTTTAAATTTACATGAGAGCAAACATGGGTAATGGGTTATTTGCTTCGACAAAAAGATTTAGGTTTTGTTTTTTGGGGAAAGGGCTGTATTTTATATCAGAGTAAAAATGGGACCCAAAAATAATCAAAACATTTTTAAGCTGCAAACGCCAGTACACTAAAAAATTTCCTTCGTAATATTTGTGAACCGATTTCATAATTATTTTTTTTATAAATTCATAAAATGTTTTCTTAATATGTACACTAAGGGTGGGATAGTGTTGTATGGGAATTTTTTGGAGTTCAATTTGGATATGCTAGAACCCCCTATTTTCGGAAAAAATTAATGAGCCAAAAAATGGGGGTTGGTGGGTGGTGAGTGTACGAGGGTCCTCATCGGGGTCAAAGGTGAATGAAAAGGGTTAAATGTAAGACCATTAATTTTCCCTCCCCAACATTTTTTTGAACACACATACCCCCTATTTTAATTATTTTTTTTTATAAAATTTGTTCCCACCGCTCTTACTGGCCCAAGGAGGCCGCTAGTGGAGTTAAATGTATGACCGATCCCCAATAATTGTTCAGCCTCAATGTTTTCTCTGATCATATTTACCTCCTAACGTCAACCCTTAGGATGGTCCCCCTACGAATTTTTTATTTTTTATAATTTGTGTTATGACAGTAAGGCCTAAAACTGCCCTGGAGTCGCCCTAACTGTGATAAATGTAATTCCGACCTACGCTAATTTTCTGTCCTGCTTAATGGGGCTCCCATACAAAAACTAATTTTTATAAAATTTTCTCCCACCACTCTAACTGCCCCAAATGAAGTCAAATGTATGACCAACCCCCAATACTTTTTCAGCCCCAATGTTTTCTCAGAACGTACCTCTTTCTTCAACCCTTAAGCAGGTCCCCACACATTTTTTTTAATTTAATGAAGGAGGCTCATAACAGCCCCCTAGTCACCCCTAGAAGGAAGACATGTAAGACTGGCCCTCATTCATTTTCTCTCCCCAAACATACCTGCCCCCTATCTCCACTCCGTAATGGGGCTCCCATACAAAAACTACATTTGCTCCCACCAATCTAAATGCCCTAATGAGGCCCCCAGTGGAGTCAAATGTATGACTAACTTCTCAGAACACACCTACCCTCCAACTGCAACCATTAAGGTGGCCCCACACTCCACGAGAGTATTATGTCTTTGTGCATTTGTTTGTAACAAACAAAAGGAAGTGAGATAGACCCATTGTTAATTATACCGATCGACTTAGAATCACTTTTTTAAATCGATTTAGCAATGTCTGTCTGTCCGTCCATCCATCTATTCTTGTAATCAAAGTACAGGTCACAATTGTAGCCAGAACCAAATGAAACTTTGCACAACGGTATAAGTACGAACGCTATTTAATTTGAAGAAAATCGGTTCAGATTTAGATATAGCTCCCATACGAGTTTCACTCCCGTACGAGTTTTTTCACTGTTTATACCACATATATTAACAGATTCCCTCAAAATTGGCAAAACATCTTATGTTTCAACTAGAATCGGTTCAGATTTTTATATAGTTCCCATTCAAACTTCGCCCCGATTTGACTTTTTCTGCTGTAGCAAAATATCTGCTATGGCAAAATATCTTATATTTCCTCTAGAAACACCTATGGTAAAAATGGGTCAGATCGGTTCAGATTTATATAAAGCTCCCATACAAACTCAAACTCAATTGAATGACAAGTGCTTCGAACTTACATATATACCCGAAAATCCAAAATTTTACTCCAGTTTAGTAAATATTTCTTTAAAAGTAAGAAAATTAACTAAGCATGAATAAAGTTTCCTTATTTCTTATTTCAAAGTCATAGTAAATATTTGATTTACGAGAAATAGGGTAATAGTTTTACTTAAAAATATTTCTTACTATTGAGTAAATTTATACTTGTGTTGAAGGTTTTAAGAAAAATAAAATCATTTTTTGTATGAAAAAATCGCATTGTCATTCTCTGAATTAGTTTTGCATACTGCGAAGCAAAATCATTTATTTGAATTATTTTTAGTTAAGTTCACATTTTTCCTAGTTTCCTTGTTTTTCAAGTTTCCTTGGATTACTTGTTTTGCGTAAAAAAACACATACTACAATTTTGCTCAGGTTTAGTAAACATTTACATGCATTTAATCTACGTATAGGGTGGCCCATTTAAAACTTTTAAATTATAATCGGCTATAAAAAAGTACTGATTATTTTTTCAAATGTGAACTTACGTAAATTAATATTAAAATATTCAGCCCTGTCACAGAACGTAATTTCGATCGAAAGTGAAATCATTAGTTAATCATTTATCACTAATAATACATTACATTTTCAATTTTTCATTCTCTCTACTTTTAGGGGGAAAATCGTTTGTATTTCATATTTACTGGGGCGCATCGGCGTTATCCTCGGATCGTTTTTGGTGGGAACGATCATTAATAATTACTGTGAATTGACATTTGTCATCTGTACAGTATGCATATTTAGTAAGTTACTCCATTCAGGGACAATTTTTGGAAATTAGATTAAAAAACGTTCAGGAACAAATTTGAGAAGCATTCAACAACTAATGTTAAAATTTAATCTCATTTAAATTTTGTAAATACTCATATTCCAAATTAATGACAACGGCATTAAAAATCGATGGATATCTGTTTAGTTTTAAATATTGCCTTTAACTACCTAAATATTGCCTTGACCTCGATTATTATTTAATAGTTAAGATCAGAAAGGTTGAGCAAATTTCAAAGAAAGATATTGCCTTTATAGATATACATTATTAATTCAGTATGTTACTAATAACAGATTGGAAACACGAATTCGTTGAAAATATATTAGTTATTATTATTTATTTTTAACTCTTAAAATATGGTCGAGTTTTATTTGTATACTTGCCAAATAACCCAGATACTTCACAAGGTAGCAGCATTGTTGTTATTGTTGTACAAGTTTTTATATTAATATACTTCTGACTGTCCGAAAAGCAGCTCTAAGCTGTAAGGGATTACGTGAAGTATCTGGAAGTCATACATCAATTTAATTAAAACTATTTTGGTTTTGCTAACCATTTATGAATGATTGTCTTGCCCGAGATTTTTCTAATGTAATTTTAATAGTTTGATTTTTTCGGACTCATCTCGTGGTAGGGTAGGGACACACTAAAAATTGCAAAAATGTGTTCATAAATAATTTTAATCTGATTTTCGTGTTTAAATAACCGAAAAGTTAAAGGCCTGTTTCTGCAACTTATTTTCGTTCGTCTACCATGAACTATCAAAAATCACTCAACTATTACATGCATTTTATAAAAAGGCAGGAAACTATTATTCGTCGTGCCTATAGAAAAGCACGTAAAGAGCGTTTAACAGAATTTTGATCGTTCGCCGTAGACGATAAGCTACAGAAATAAGCCAATAAGTCTTCATTATTCCAAACACTGGGTCTCATTGAAATTCTAATTATTTTTTCAGTATCATTGGCAATGGTGTGCTACCTGTCCTTACATCACATATATTAAATCAATCGACCATTTTTAAAATTATACGTGCTTTTACTCAAACTTCAAACTTCACTGCCCGCAAAACCTCTTTTTGTTGGTGTAAAATCGGCCACATTAAAATTTGTTTATTTATCAGCACAGCAGCTGATTTATTTGACACTTCCAATCAGACTGCACATGCAGGGTTGCCGTTACATTCATGTTTGTCATTACTTCAATAGGTGTTTATAAAAATCGTATTTGGAAAGGTAGGATAACAAAATCAATTCCAAAAAAAATACAATTTTACTAGACAAAATAAATTATTTCCCCTTATTTTCGACAATCGTTCTGTATGCAATTTAGTCTATATAAATAGTTAACGGGCATAGTTGACTTTCAGGGGATAATGTTCCCGATAAAAGCTGGCAACTCTGTTCACATGTGTTGTGTGTTGTATAATTTGACAATTACACTAGAATAGAAAAAATCACTTTCTACAAGGGCACCAACTTTTTATTTCCTCCGACTACGGGAAGTGGAATGGCTTGTGTTAGGAATACTTTAAAATTACTGAATACACACCACGCAATTGTCCGAACAATCACAATGTCCGCTCAAAGACGTGCTGCGGAAGCTTTGGACAAGATGAAGGAGAAGAATCCATACTTCGATAAATATGCCGACAAGATTGCAAAACTTCAAAAGACCTCACCCGAGGAATTCCTGGAGAGAGTAGACAAAGTAGCCAATCCCATCAAAGAGGGAAAATCACAAGCCAGGTAATTTTTTAGCGACACAAATAAGAAATCCAATCATTCTTCAAATCTATTTGTCATACCTTGGCTTGCAGAACATATTCCGAATTGCTGAATCCCAAACAACCCAAAAAGGAAGAAGTAACAGAAATACCTTATAAAAAGTTGGAGGACATTATGAAAGTAGAATTGGTTCAAGATAAGACGGCAGAGGAAATTGGCAAAATATGGTTTGAATATCACAAAACTAAAGATGTTTTGGCAGCCACCTTGACTGTAGAACAGTTTGATGGTTTAATGGAGCGTGCCAAGAAACATCCTCTATTCCTGTTGCCACTGCCACGTAGCGAAGGCTTCGAATTCATATTATTGCAATTCGCTAGTAATACAGTACATTTCACACCACTTCTGGCGTATCAGGTGAGTTAGCGCGGAACTTCTCTCGTTATTTATAAATTTGATTATTTTCCGCATTTTAGGTTCATGGTGAAAATGCTCCTGAATGTCTAACCATTGTGCATTACACCGAAATGCGTGACAAGGGAATTATCCTGATGCGTGGTGAATACGATAGCAAAGTCGTAACCGGTCAAGAAGCTCAGTGTTTGGTCAATGAATTACAAATGTTCTATTGTTTAAATGATCCGGCTAAACAAAAACTTTTGGAAACATTCACCAAGAAACCGGATGAATTTAAACATATGGATTTGGTAAAGGAAGTTGAAAACATCCAACTTATTTAAATGACTAATGAAGTTGAATAATTAAATAAACGTTTTAGTTATTGGTTATTGAAAGTAATTTGTTTAATTCACAAGTTATAAATATAAACGTCGTGCAACAAAAAGCAATCCACTACGCAGAAATTGTTGTATAAAAAATATGAACCCTGTAGAGCATGGCAGTATATCAGCGTAAGTTGTTGTGGTTTTGATTCCTTCCTAAAAATTTTATCTGTAGGAACTAGCATTTGGCTCACATGTTCTGAGTTTCTAGACGATTTGAATTCGACAAAATCTACTCGTATTCATATTTGCAGATTCGTGATTTCTGCTTCAAAATTTATTTTGTCAACATGTTCATGTTATTTTTCAAAGCATCCTTCGTATCAACAGAACGTTTTGAAGCATAATTGCAGGCACGAATGGCTTATAGATTTCTCGTAATAATTGAATGACTTTGGATCGTTCACCTCAGACGAACGAAAATAATTTAAAAAAGCCCTATGAAATCTAAATTCTTACTTAGCTCACTTACATAGTCAAAAGTAGATTTTTCAGAAAACCCGTCTAAAGTTTTCAATTGACTCCCACATTGCAGAAAAATAGCGAGATATTCGCTTCTCATGCGGTATATACTGACCGATATTAATATCGTACATATTTATTATTTTAATAATGATTTTCACTGATCCTTGTTGAGTACGTCCAAAGTAAAGTAAGGAGTAGGCAAAAAAGACCTAACTCATTTCGAAAATGTATTCAAAGAAAAAAAGACTCAACTTATTCGTTATTAGGAAATGAATTATTCCAATTTTATAGTTCAAGCGAACTTCGCAAGGAACTATATTTCATTTCATTTCATTTCTATAAAAAACATACACATTTTTGTTTGAAGTTTACTCCTAATTATTTATAACTTCTTTTTTGTCTACCATCATCTGATATTACTTCATATTTTCTTTAAATATTCTTGTTTTGTTTAAAATTTAAATTTTGATCTAAAGACACAGAGGCACTTATTCTTCACCTTTCTCCACCTGACGGCTAAACGAAAAGAGATAAAGGATTGTGGATGATTTTTATGAGTTTACTGGGCCATAATTACCATGGAAAAAATTATGCGAACATTTTGTTCAATGGTTTTTGAGATTTGAGTCTTAGGGTTAACTGCATATCGCTTGTACTGGATTTTTTTGAGCAGGTTTCTGTATGGGTAAAAATAGTTTAAACTCTGGTGGCAGCTCATCCTCTGAATACAGTCTGTCCGAAAAGTAGACACGTCGTATTCGACAATTGGCGTGTATTTGTACTCGTAACGTTTCAATATAGTTCGTGCCGTATGCTCGTCTTGTAAAGTCGGACAAATTGAATTGTATCTGATTCCAACCCTCGTCTAAGCGCATGGGCATAGTGCAAATAAACGGTTTCACACGGGTTGTTGACTGATAATTACTGGCTCGGAACCGCCTGCGAACATTTTTATCATCCAATACCTAAAATTGAAAATTGTATAAGGAATCCCATTCCGATTGCAAACATCATACCTGGACTTCAAATGTAAAATATTTTTTCACATTTTTTATAATCATTACGAGGAATGGCAATTTAATTCCCAATGTCTTCTTTGGATCTGCTGGGCATGTGATGAATGTAGTGCTGACATTTGTTCCTACAATTTCAAGCACCAAACTCTGGATATCGTTGTCCGTAATACGTTTAATATGTCCATTCCTAACTTTTTTGTCCCATATTTGCAAAGGCTTACTACCGATGCTATAAAGCACAGATAGGAATCCAGATTGAAATGTATTCTTGAACATAATTAGAACAGAAACTGAGAACCGACTGGCACCTTAAACTGAAAAATTTTGTTTATTATGATTGTTGTGAATTTCGGTTTCTATATTTAAAGTGATGCCAATTGTACTAGAGCAAAAATCGAACAACAGAAAACGCAAGAACTACAAAAATGGTACAATCTAATACACACAAAGAAAAAATTCAGAATTCTTCAATATCTTTACAAAAAATCAAAAAAACAACCCAATATCTATATGTGTGAACGAAAACTGAGTATATGGTGTGCTTAATGGACTTAAATCAAGAATACGGACATAGTTACAATCATTATTGTAAGTGTTTTACTGCATAGTTATTTTAATTTTAGTAAGAAGAATTTAAATAAATCTTTGTTAATTATTGTGCAATTTCAATGGACACGTCCTGTGTCATTTTAAAAAAATAGAATAAAATTTCCGCAGTTACATGCCGTTCGATTTGCATGAAATTATTTCTTTTGGAAAGGACATATCATTTTATGAAAATAAGCTTATAGCCTTGCCACACTTCATGCGAATTCTAGTTTAAATCACATAAGATCGATTTACAAATGTCAGATGCTATACAAATTTGACATTTGAAAATCGACCTTATGGCATTTGAGCTAAATTTCGCATGTAGTGTGTGTCGAAATAAATCGATCGCAGCTTAAAATGAAATATATTTCGCACGCAGTGTGACAAGGCTATTATAGCCAAGTTGATCAATCAATCCTGTCACACTGCAATTTTTTTAAATTTGGTCGATTTAGATTGACAAACGATTGTTTGTAAACAAAGCAAAATGTAAACAATAGCCACAACAACCGCAAAAAATATAAATATATAAGATAAATCTATAAGGTCCGTCCGACTCTTTGAAATCTGACAGTTAAGTGCGACGGCGTTCTTATTTTTTTGTTTACATGTTATTATGAATGATTTCTGTCAAAACCGACGACAGCACTCTCTTAAATTTTATAATCTCCATTTAATCTAACGTAACTCGATCAATTTTTTGGAATAAATCTTATTGTTTATATTTTGTGACAACCGCAATGGAACTCTAATAAAGAAAAATTGAATTTAACACTAAAATGTATGTTAATTTCCATTCGAATAAGAAAAAACGAAACTGCAGTGAAGACTATCCGTGTGAATCGGAACAAAATTCGACAATTTACATTTTTGCAGAAAAAAACTGCAATACTATTATTATAGTTTGCTCTTGTCCAGCCGTTCGCTATGGACTCCTTTACTTTCTTCCATCACTGATTCCATGTTATATGTGGAGGATCCTATTATGGAATGTACTTTTTGAAAAAAAACTAAGTAATATGTGGAAAGGATTTAATAAACCTATTTTTATTGCTGAAATTGTGTAATTTAGATTGTACGTCAGATGGGGAAAATACAAATTATTTTTTCGGCATTTCGTCTGACATTACTTTATATATGTGTAAGTTTCGCTTGTTCGAACAGAGGCTGTTTATATTGTCCTCCCATAGAGCTAACAGAACACAAATTTCCTCAAAATTTAACTAAACTAATTAAATTTAAGAGACACTTTTAAATATTTCATATTTATTACTTTTCCTCTTCCATTTTTGAATTTCAAGAAAAATTAGAAATAAATGTCAAATTCTTCTTCCTGTTTAGTTTAGTTATGCCATAAATTGTTAAAAATTTTCCTGGAACACATCTACTTTAGCAAAAGAGGTCCATATAAAAAACAATTTTTTTATGTGTAGTTTATATGTAAACACGCAGACAGAAACACGAAGCTTTTTTGCGTATCGTAGGGTTTAAGATTTTCTCCTATGGAGTATGTCCAAAACCGGCTAAGCAGACTAAAATTTGCCTAGGCAGCCGGCCTTCGGCCGTGGTTTAAGATTTTCTCCTATGGGGTATGTACAAAACCGGCTACGCAGGACAGACTAAAGTTATTCTGTGTAGCCCGCCTTCGGCCGGGGTTTACGATTTCCTCTTATGGGGTATGTCCAAAATCGGCTACGCAGGGGGTTAAAGGTTACATTTTTTTTCATTTGCACCACTTTGTTTTCTAATATCTCAGGTTTTTTAGGGTTAACTTCCCCTAAAGGGGCTTAAATTTTGGCGCATGATCTTGTCTACATGTGTGTGGTGTACTATTTTCAGATAATAAGCTCTTTTGTAGAAATTACGACTAAAAATTGTAAATATTCTATTTGGCTCGCAATGGGTTATCGGATCGAAAAAAATATATAAATATATATTGTTTTAAAGGTATTGATAAGCTTTCTAATGATACCCATATTTATCCGATCCGATGAAAAACATGGAAGATATCGAGAAATATATCTACGAACTTTCAGGGCCCATAACACGAGAAATATCGGCCGCGACCAAAATTTTAAATTTTGTATTATAGCCTTGTCACACTGCACGCGAAATCAAGTTTAAATGACATATGACATCGATTTACAAATGTCAGATGCCATACAAATTATGCATTTGAAAATCGACCTAATGTCATTTAAACTAGATGTTGCATGCAGTGAGACAAGGCTATATGGAAGAAGTTCTAGATTTAATTTCGATTTGGTTCGAAATCTATTTAAACTAGATTTTCCCTGCAGTCTGACAAGCCTATAAGACAATTATATAATTTTATGTTTACTTTTTAATAGAGCTGTTTTTCTTTAAGCTGGAACAAGCTGCGATAACAAAAACGTTAATAAAATTTAATTTTTTGCTCAAAATACACTATATATATTTGTATCAAAACAAATTTTGAAAAAAAATATTTTGTGTCGTCTTTATTGGACTTAGCTTCGATAACCATAAATTTGACTTCAACTGGATATATCCAGGCTAAGTCCAAAATTTTTAACACAAAATTATTTTTCAAAATTTGTTTTCACACACATTGATATTGCTTTTGGCGAAAACTTTTAAAAGAAGATTTTTTTATTTTGAGTGAAATAGAAAATGAAAATTTATTTTTGTTAATGCAGCTTTGTTTTCCAGTCTTAAAGAAAAACAGACATATTATTAAATGTGTCATGCGTACAGAAACGCCTATACTCTTGATTTTGACACACGTTTCACGCAGCGTGTTTTATTAGGTTGAACGATGACACTTTATACAGCAGCATTGCCAACATCAAAAAAATATCCGGCTATAAGTCATCTTCACACGCGAGATTCTCCCAAATTTTTCCAAAAAATTGCTTCTATTCGTTTGAAAGTGAAAACATTTGTTACAATTTTTGCAAATTTCTCTGAAAATACCCGCACGAAGTAGAAAATAAATAAAGATGGCATCCAGTGAAGGAACAAATAAACCAGAACAAATCAATTTAGCCAATTTGAGTTTAGAACAATTGATGCAAATCAAGCAAGAGTTCGAGCAGGTGAGTGTGAGAGGGTAGTGTAGTGGTGGTGTAGTCAAGGAGTCAGTCAGTCTGCTTGAACTAATCAGTTGGGGTTTTATGAATTATGAATGACTATTGACTGTGATGGTATTTATTTCTATATTTTGTAGGAAATCAATGGTATTCAGGAATCTTTACAAACTCTGTATAATTGTAAAGCGAAATATGCCAGTTCTAAGGAGGCGTTAGAATCTTTCCAACCCGAATGGAATGATCGCCAGATCTTGGTCCCATTAACCAGCAGTATGTATGTACCCGGTCGTATTAAGGATATGGACAATTTTGTCATTGATGTCGGTACAGGCTATTATGTAGAAAAGGTGAGTGACTCAGTGGAAAGGAGGAAAAAAGTCGATGAATTTTAATCAATGATGTCATAATTAAGGAAAGACCTATCGGTGCAATTTCCACGTTTTTGGGTACATATTTATTTTTTCATTCCCCGAATAAATTTATAACAAAGTTTTTTAACGCAGCTTCCATCCCATTAGGTCATGACGCATATATTAAATGAATAGTAGAAAACTTTATCCACTTCAGAGTTACAATTAGTCGTGAAGGATATTGGTGGATTAGTAAAACTAATACAGTGTCATTGCATAATTCATAAATACGTCTGTTTTACACAAATTGATCACATTGTGTCAACTAATTAAAGCGGTTTAATTTTGACTTTTTCCCGAGAGGTCGTAGAATAACTAGTGGAAGAGTCAGGATAAAAACGGTATGTAATGTAAGATATCACAAGAGCAAAAACCGATTATGTTTAATTTTCAAAAAAAAATGGATTATGGAATGCAATTTCTGAACAGCACTAAGTACTTCTTGACATTCTACGTTATGCGAAATATTATGTCCATTTTGACCGCCTTATCACAAGACTACGTCGTAAGATATACTTACATAGATCCCAAATTTCAAATTTTAGCTTTATAAAATTGATATTCGAAGACCTAAAGTTCGGTCTCTTCTCTGATCAACAGTCTATTTCACGTTTTCTTGTTTTGTACCCCGTTTTTACTTGAAGCCAAAATATTCATTATTTATTTTATTTGCTTTCAAAAATAACCGAGCCAAATATATAAACAATAAATGTAATATGTTACCCTATACATCCCATTGATCAATAAACAAAATTATATATTTAACATTTACGACAGTGCTTTATCGTGTTCCCTTGATGGAAGCGTGCTGATATTTCTCATGCGAAAGCCACACTAATGTATGTATATAGTTTTTTGTATTTTCAGATAAAATGTTGATTTTTGTATAGATATGATTTAATACGAAATGATGAACAATTCAATTTAATTTACTCTGGCGAAGAATTGCGTTCCAAATACAAATGATTGAGTTGGAAAGGAAATGACATTAACACATGACATTTTTATGCCTCTTATCTTCGTATTCGTATCACATGTCCCAAATACTTCGTTTTCGAAATGTGATTGGGTTTAAAGAAATGGTCACCGTATATCAAATATCTGTCAAATCGTGTCAACGAATCAAAATCTTCAAATCAAAATATGTGATTCACTCTTTCTCATTACCTATTACCCCAAAAATGAAAGTTCCGTTCTGTATTTACGTCGTAACGTATCTTCCGATTTCTATACCTGCATATACACACAACTCAATGAGATGCTTGTAAGATGACATGTGTACTTTATTACTTGGTGCGATTTTTTAAACGCAAATTCGGCAAGTGAGTTGTGCTTCTCGTTCGTTTGTGAGAATCATCTCCTTATAGAGACCGGGTTTGATGTTGAAAAGTCGCTGCGAAGCCACTTGAAAAGACTTTTGACATGGTCGAAATCATGATCGTGGTAGTCTGCAACCAAGTAATAAATGTCACCATGCCATTTGTAAATAAATTTGCATTCTCTTATATTCAAATATCAAATTGGGACCGATTTCGAAATCTGTATTGAAGTTATGTGGGTGATATTGTTTGTCAATGATATCGATAATCTGCGTGGGATGTACTAGAAGAGTCGCGACATTTCATGTGGGCACAACGAATATTAACACAAAGTATATAATTGTAAATAAATATAGTTGTTGTACAAAATAAATATTGGCTCAATATTCTGAAGACTGTTCCTAAATAACTGTTTCTATGTGAAATTCGCAATATTTGTACCATCATAATTACCTTCAATTGGGCATATAAGCAGGTGTGTGATTTGTGGAATTTTTGCAAAAGCTTATCTATAAATTTTTTAGTACGGTTTTCGAGTTCAGAAAGCTAAAATACATCAGGAAATGTTATACATAGCACATCGACAAAATGTTTCTAAACTAGTGTTATAGGTGTAATATATAACGTCATAGTTTTGGTGTTTTTACTCGTATTATATTTTGTATTCTTAGAGTGACATAAATTCCACTTTCTAAGTACATATTTCCGACATGTTACGGATGTTGATATTAGATTTTCGCTATTGTTCTACTTTCAATTAATTTTAATTGCATTTTTGAGCCGAAGCATGTCACATAATCTTACAATTCGTAATAAAATTATAAAAAATTTTATTATTAACAATTCTTTATTTTTTTTCTTTCTCTCTTTTGCAGAACTTGGAAGGTTCCAAAGACTATTTCAAGCGTCGCGTAGAATATGTACAAGAACAAATTGAGAAAATCGAAAAGATTCAAATCCAAAAGAGTCGTTTCTTAAATGCTGTGATAGGAGTCACCGAAATGAAACAGATGGCGGCCGTTAAGCAAATGCAACAACAACAAACAGCTTAAGAGCTGACACCCACACACACACATAAACACCAACAACAAAACGACATAAATTGGACTCATCAATTCTATTAAAAAAGAACAACAACAAATTTCACTCACTCATCTACACTTTGAAAGTGTTATTCTGAAAATAAACATTATTTAAAACCAAGAAATAAATACAATCATTTAATGAAAGTTAAATAATTTCAAGTTAACGGCTCTCGCTCCATTTATTCATTATGCTATGGTGATGGTTTAAAGAAATACAACAACAACCAATCATTACCTACATAGAAGTGGTAGCTAATCACGGAATTCAAATTCGAGAAATGCTGTTATGGAAAAGTATACATTTCCCACGAAAATAAATGAAATAAATGATATCATATTTTGGTTTCTTGTATACTCTTCACAATAAAAAACAGCTTTTTCGGAAGTGCATCACTGCATCTATAATCCAATTAACAAATTAAATTTAATTTGGATTATTCTCATTTTCAAATACAAACGCAAAGACAATACCAATTATAATAAATTTAATGATTGTTCAAATGTATCAGATGCGTTTCCGAAAAGGCGCACTTTTCACCACTTCGAATGCCGTGATTGGCCGCCATTCCCCCTGTATATAAGATTGTTAGACTAGAATATATAATTTTAATTGGTTTCAATCCTCCTTTAGCTTATCTATTGTATGATTTAAAACTTTTATCTTTTGTTCATAGATGTCCTTCAATTCTCGGTGGATTTTTGATTGCAAATCATGTTCCGCCTTCAGTTTGTCATAAACACTTTTCGATATGATCAATTTCTTCTCCAATATAGTGCATTTATCCTTTTCAGCTTTAATCCATAGCTGTGATTTGTCCAGACGCTCTTGCATGTGATCACATTCGGCCGATTTCAAATTCAACATATCTTTGGTGACTTGCACGACATCTTTCATGGCGTCCACTTGAGCTTTCATGGTGGAAATTTGCTGTTCCTGCTGTTTGTTAACTTTGGTCTTTTCGAAAAGCAGCGTCTTGGCCTTTAGCAAGAGTTCCTCTTGATCTTGGCGAGTTTTGGGTGCATCCACACCGCCCAACATCACCGATTGCTTGAGCGACTGTTCCAATTGATTGACTTTTTTCTTCAGTTTTTCATTTTCGCCCAACGATTCCTACAACAATGATGATATTTATTTACGAAATGTCGATGCACAAAATGGAAGTGAAAATAAAAGAAAAACTAACCTCCAAATCTCTGCGCAAAGCTCCAATGCGTTTGCGAGACTCTTCTACCAATTGCTGTTTTTCACTTTCCAACGTGAACACCATGTCCAACAACTCATTGTCGCTTTGCGGTTGCGTTTGCTGTGCCGCTGCTTGTGGTTCTCCTGCTGATTCTGCTCCATTCACCGCCAAACTTTCGTTGTTATTTAAATCTTGCACAGCTTCACCGTTATTTTCTGCCATTTTTATTCAATTTTTCAACTTATTTTAAAACGTATTAATAAATAATCAGTAGAAAGTCTAAAAGCGTGTGGTTGTTATATATTCCAAATTGTTTTCCTTTAACAAAATTTTGTCTCTATTCTATTTTGTTGTAGCTTTTTCCGATACCAGCATAGAGACGTGTAGAAACGAAAGATTTTCTTGTTTTCCTCAAGTAGTTTTGGTTGTGCATGTTCTATTTTTAGGCGCACTTTTGGTGTATGCGTGTGTGTGTGACGATCAGACCGCTCCTCCTTTTCTTGTCAGTATAGCTCGGACTTTACGGTTGTCGAGGGGAGGTGATCCGTATGCTTTTCTTGAAAAATTCATAAACATTTTCTCAATTTTGTTTTGTTTATTTTTCATCTTCGTTTTTTTGGAAGTGTGCGTTTCGTGAAAAGTCATATGAAAAGAAGGTGCAATTCAAAGCAATTTTCCGTTTCAACTCTCCTCCTTTTTTATCATTATTTTGTTTTATTCAATATTTGAAAATTTATTGGTCCATTCTTTTCCATAATGTCATGTTATGTGTCATTAAATAGCGTGAATATCTATTTAAATTTAAATCAGTTTCGAATCTTGTCAAACACAGAAATAGTAATTAGCAATATTTTTGTTTGAAATTCTTATGATTTTTCCTTTTTTAATAATATTTAATAATTTGGAACCCGGTTGAACTTAACGTATTTTTACGCGTTTTCTTTAAAATACATCCCTGATCGCAGCATAATTTATCAGCTTTGTTTTTTTACTTTTTGATAGTGAAATAGAAAAGGAATAATATATAGTAGACTTGTTATTGAGACGATCTTTGGTCGTTGGTGCTTATTAATAACAAGTAAGGAAAGGCTAAGGTCGGGCGGGTCGACTATATGATACCCTCCACTTTCTATCCTATTGCAATTGAATTTGGAGAAAAAGTGATATCGGGAACGATTTTTGTATGAGTACTACATTTGTGGGGTATAGAGCGGAAATGGTCAAATCCGGAGCGACATTTGTATGGGAGCTATATTTAAATCTAAACCGATCTGACCCGCTTTCACTGTAGTTATTTCTTGTTGGATTATAAGATGTTGTGCCAAATTTAAAGAAAATCTGGTAAAATATGTGGAGCGGAAAAAATCAAATCGGGAGCAACATTTGTATGGGGTCTATATCTAAACCCGAACCTATCTTACTCGCTGTAACCACAGGTGTTTCTAGTTGGATTTTAAGATGTTGTGCGAAATTTAAAGAAAATCGGGTAATGTGGTTTCTAGATTGAGAAATGACAAATCGGGAGCAACATTTGTATGGGGTCTATATCTAAATCTGAACCGATCTTATCCACTTTCGCCACAGGTATTTATAGCTGCATTATAAAGTATTGTGCCAATTTAGAAGTAAATCGGGTAAACGATATGGTTTCTGATTTGATTTATTTATTTCAACTTGTAATTCAAAGCCATCGGGCCAATTTAAAACAAATTACAAAATGCATATATAATACTTTCTAGAGCGGAAAATGTAAAATCGAGAGCGACATTTGTTTGGGGGCTATATCTAAATCTGAACCGATCCTACCCTTTCACTGTAGCTATTTCTTGTTGGATTATAAGATGTTGTGCCAAATTTAAAGAAAATGGATTACAATATGTGGTTTCTAGAGCGGAAAATGTCAAATCGGAAGCGACATTTGTATTGGGGCTATATGTAAATCTGAACCGATTTCTTGCAAATTAAATAGCGTTCGTCCTTGATCCACAAAACTTACTTGTGCCAATTTTTGTTAAGATCGGACAATAATTGCGACATAGACTGTGATTACAACAATAGATGGACAGACAGACGGACATTGCTAAATCGACTCAGAAAGTGATTCTAAGCCGACCTTTTTAATAAACGATGGGTCTAGCTCGTTTCCTTTTGGGTGATACAAATGCACAAAAACATATTACCCTCGTAGAGGGTATACAAAAAGTAATGACAATTTTTTATGTGAAAGTGTTCAGAAAATTGGCTGCAGGAACTATTATTTATGGTGAAAAGTGAAAATTTGTTGATGTTGAATTTTACCAGTGCGCCGGCCGGGAATCGTATCAAGACGCGCACACTTCCACTTAACTATGAAGGCCTCTGGTCACATTGTAATGAACCTGGTGAGCGAATTAGACGAATCGAGAAATGAATATTGGATTGTTTAAAGCTGATCTGCAAAATATTTTGTCACTGCGAAAAAGTTTTCAATTGTCACTATGAAACAACATACAAAATATTACAAACGTCCAATAAGATATTCTAAGACATTAGAAAATATTTGTACTGTATTCAAGGGTTTGTAAGGGCCTGTTTCTGTAACTTATTTATCAAAAATCACTCAATTATTACATGAATTCTCTAAAACGTAGATTAAGTGTATTTTAATTACGAGCACATTTCGAGCTTTGCTATATACACAACGAATTATAGACTCCTGTGGCTTATAGATTAAGTGATTTTGGATCGTTCGCCTCAAACGAACGTAGACAAGTTACTGAAATTCGGAAAATGTGTACAAAAATGCAACACAAATAAATTAAACATGATTTCTATGGATGTTTTTCACGAGCGTTTAGCTCACAGGCAGCTTGATATTGGAACGAAATCATCATTAAACAATCCAAACATTACTTCTGTGGACCGCAACACAGTATAAAATGCATATATAATGGGACAGTTTTTCTTTTAGCGATAACAAAAAAAGTGAATTTTTCACACCATGAAAAAAAATAGAATTAGTCACATTGTCGTCAAACACATGATACGCACATAAGTACAAAAATGCCAACATAAAATAATTGCTTGCAAATTTGTTTAATATAAGCATCTATTTTCTAGCCGTCTATAAGTAAATAATTAAAAAATTATCATAATCAAATCAAACTTTACTTTTTGTACCGCGACATATCCTAATATATACACTTCCTTACGGTGATTTCAAAGTACTGGTATTTTCGTGAATTCCTCCTTTTAAAATTGGATTTTGTTCAAAAACCTAGATGTTTCGAAGCCATAAATGTAAAAAAACGACACCACAAAAAATTTGGTTATTTATTTTTCTCGTTAAAACTACCAATTTAAATTCCGCAAAGCTTTTTGAAAGTAAATGAAATAAAACGCAAACTTTATTTTCTTATGAGAAAACAAAAATTGATCTCGAACCTGAGTAAACAGAAAAAAGCTATGAAAACTCAAAATGTTCACTTTCAAACGATTTGAAATTCTGTGACGTGCCTATTATAACCCATTTGCTAACTTCTGATTTAGAATAGAGAAGTGGAAGAAAACAACAAAAGTTTACTAAAAAAGCGTAAGTTTCTTGTTCTTTTTATTTGATCAGAATTCCTTAATTTCAGCAAGGCTTCTTTTTCATTCATAAAAAATAATTTAATATTTTTGTATGTATATTGGGGGTGGTTTGTTTGGTTTTTTATTTAATGGTGAATTAATACAAGAGTTTAGTTAATAATGCTTTTGATAGGAATAAGAGACAAACTTAAAAGGATTAATAATGAAAACAAGGAATAGAGGTAATTTTTTGTTTTTAAACAATTTAATTGTTAAAAGTAGGTGTGTGATTTGAGTGGTTTAATGAATTATAAATGCTTAAACAAAGAACGCTACGAGATGATGAATAATTAAACTTAATAAGACGAAGAAAAGTGAATGTGATGATTGTGGAGCGACGGCTCTTAAAGTTCACCAGCAGCACAAGCATCAGCATACGATTTGTCGGCCTTCTCTTCAGGATTCAATTTGATCATATCGTCAATACGTAAAATGGTAATGGCGGCTTCTGTGGCGAATTTAAGTGATTTGATTTTAGACATGGCAGGTTCGAGAACACCGGCTTTTTTGTTGTCACGCACGACACCCTCAATCAAATCCAAACCGGTCCATTTAAGCTGGGCATGTTCGGCTTTGGTCTGGCTAGAATTGTGATAGGCACGCAATTTGGCTACCAAATCGGTGGCATCCTTAGCGGCGTTCACGGCCAATGTCTTGGGGATGACCAAGAGGGATTTGGCGAATTCAGCAATAGCCAATTGTTCGCGGGAACTCTGTGGAAGTAAAACAAACATAAGTCAATGTTTTGATGGAAGTTAAATTATTTCTATGATCCTACCAAAGATGTAGCGAAGTTTTCGAGATAAATGGACAGGGCAGCTTCAACACAACCACCACCAGCAACAACCTTTTTGCTTTCCAAAACACGCTTGACCACACACAAGGAATCATGAATGGATCTTTCCATTTCATCGCAGTAGAAATCATTTGGACCACGCAAGATGATGGAAGCGGCAGCTCTAAGAAAATATAAAAACACTTCCTATTTATAACATACTCTACCCCGTGCGTATTAGTTTTTCTTACCTGGCCTTGGTGCCCTTAATAAGTATAAGTTCATCATCACAGATGAGTTCTTGGGCTACCTCAGCAGCTTCACCCACCATTGAAGCATCGAAACTTTCATCACCTTCCATGTTGGTCAGTGAGGTAAGGAACGAAGCACCGGTAGCTTTAGCAATGATTTTCAAATCACTCTTCTTCACACGTCTGACGGCCATGGCTCCAGCCTCAACAAAGTATTTCATGCACAAATCATCAACACCGCCGGAGCACAGAACAACATTGACGCCAGTCGACAAGATCTTATTGATGCGTTCCTTAGTGATGTCCAATTCACGAGCACGGATACCCTCCAACTTATCGGGGTCGTTGATCAATACTTGGACGCCCATTTTCATTTTAGTCTTTTGCAGAGAGAAATCCAAACAAGCGATCTTCGCGTTGACAATCTTCTTGGGCATTTGCTGAGAGGCAATGGTGCAGTTCAAGGCATAACCGGGAATCAAAAGTGATTCGCGGGCGGATTTACCATGAGCTTTCAAAACATTGACAGCTTTAATGGAGTAGGCGGCATTGCCCTTGGGATCAGTGATCTGGAGCGAAACAAAGAATTCTTAATATCGATTCTGAGCGAGTTTTCTGCGAGTGTGTCTCTTACCTTAACAGCTTGAGCGGCATCAACAACCATGGCTGAGAAGAAATCAGCATCGGCTCCGATAATTTTAGAGCTCATGGATGTTTTGGCAATGTTGATTAGAGAATCACGGCCCAATTCATCAACGGGAGCAGTCAAATGTTCCGATATATATTTGCAGGCTTCTTTGCAAGCCAAACGATATCCAGAGATAATGGATGTGGGATGGATCTTTTGTTTGACCAATTCATCGGCGTTCTGAAAAGGAATACATTTTATATGTTAATGCTGATTGCTGCCGTAGTCTTCGAATGGAATACTGGAATACTCTGATAAAATGAACAGTGAATGGAAAAAATCTTTCTAAAATATTTTCAGATAGGAACAATTTTTCAATTCTGAATGTGAAGACGAACTTTAGTAATAATTTCAGTATAAGAAGAATAATTAAAATACTTTTATTGGAGATTTATTTAATAAAAATATTTTCTCAAAATTTATTTTACCCGGCGCAGAAGCCTATCCGCGGTAACCTGCGGTAGATTGTCAGGACGGATTTGTTGTACTTCGAATAAATAAAATAGTTTGAAGCAAGAAAATGGAATAAATAACACCGGATTCAAATCAAATACAAGACTTTCATCGGACAAGTAGATGAGTCATAGTTGAGTTTAATGCAATTTTTCTTTTCTAACATTATTTGAAGCAAATTTAAAATAAAATCTTACCTTAAGTAATTCAGCTGCAATGATAACTACGGAGGTGGTACCATCACCAACTTCTTCATCCTGTAATTGAGCCAGCTCAACCAAAACTCTGTTCGGAGGGAAACATCAAAACATAAATAACCCTTCTAAATTAGAATGTTTACAGGAAAAAACTTACTTAGCAGCGGGATGTTCTACCTCCAAGAGTTTCAAGATGGTGGCACCATCATTGGTGACAGTGACATCACCGATGTCATCGACCAACATTTTATCCAAACCCACCGGGCCTAAGGAACTTTTGACGATGTTGGCTATGGAGCTGGCTGCCATAACTGGAAAGGCAAAAACCAAAATCAATATGACGTCATTGTTACAAACAAGAATACAAGTTATAGACCAACTCCCACACCACCTGGGAGAGGAAGCCTTAAATAAACCAACATAACCTCAAACTTAATAAAAAGGTATTGCACCTTTCTGTCTGGACCATGTTTTCTATTCATATTTGTAATTTTCATTTCAAATAATTAATCTGGAAAATTCTTAATTTTGAAACATGTGTTTCTAGCCAAAAAGATTCATCATTGTTTGGCCATGCCGGCCTCACCTCTGTCACAATGCAGCGACATTAGCATCTGTTCCGAATTCTCACTAAAACTTACCATTTTGTGTACGCACAGGCTGACCCGACTGACGAGTACCAGCTATGGATAAAGCATTTGCCATTGTGGACATTTTGAATGTATTTTTTGGAGGATTTTATTCAAAATTAATAAAATTGCGTGACAAAAACTTTTCTTCTTTCAGCTGCAAAACCGCCTGACTCACAAAATGAATGTTACTTTCTGGAACAAATGTGTCGGGTTGCCGAGTAGCATATATGCACTAACACACAGGGTTGCAAAAGACACGATTTATAGTCTTTCTATGGCCAGTTACGATATGTACTGTTTACACTTTAAGATTTATTGTACAAGTTGAAAATAAATTAAGAAAAAAAACTTAACAAATGCAGAATTTCTCGATGGAAAATAATTTTCATCTGTAAGTTAAGGCTTATAACGTTATCAGACTGCATTCGAAATCAAATGATTTCAGCTCATGGTTGCTTTACAAACGGTAAATTTGTATTTGTTAGCTGAAATCGTTTGGCTACGATAGGCTTTTCAGATCGCATGCTTGATTTAATTAGCTTGATTTTTTGTGCTAAATTTGTATGGGATCTTACATTTTTTAAATCGAACATGATCGATTTCAGCTTAATTTCGAACGCAGCCTGAAAACCGGCGTTTTTTAATTTTTCGTCTGCTTTGAATAATACAGCACACTGTTTCTTACAAGACCCCGAACACCAACGCTTTTAAAAATCAACGTTTTTTGTTCGTGCAGCATTTGAATTATTTTTGTATAAATAGTGTTACTTAAGCTTTGATGTGCGCATAGTTTTCGTTTTACTTTTGCATATTTATTCTAACGCTCGCTTTGATGATTTTCAAAAATTGACGATTTTTGCTCTCCCACTTTGACGATTTTACTACCATGTTAACCATATCTTGTAGCCAGCAACCCTTACATCTCCAGCGAAACTTGGCAGCATTTATAACTAATACAGCGGTTGATTTGGTAAAACGTAAATAACGAATTGTGAGTTGCTGAAATTAAAATCAAATGTGAATATTCTTGTTAAAATTTCTAAATTATAACGTAAAAAGTGGTGCAAGGACAAGGTAAGTGTTGGCTGCATGTACATGGTACATATCGGATCATGCCAAATGTTTGATACACCTAGATTATTTAACTGATGGCCTTTAACTTGCGTATCGTTAAATGGGCTGTTTTTGGAAAAAACAGATCATAGAACTGCTTAATATATTTTTGAAAAGTGCAAAATTAAACACACTTCCGTATATTTTTTCAACCGAAATGGATTTTCTATTATTTTTCTTGAACATGTATTATACTCATTCATTCAGATATGATTAATTTTAATTTTGTGTCTACCGATTGTAAAAGGGAAACATAATTGAACCGCATTTGAGTCTGAAACATTATATCCTATGAATAAAATCACATTCAGACATTCCACTGTGCAACGCACAGAAATTATAATTTAATCAATAACTAAAGCTTAATATATCAACCCAATATTTGCAAAAAACCAGGGGATAATGGCTTCCAGTTTTTTTATTGTTCATTAACATACTCAACAGTGGTTGGCACACATTACATTATTACATATTGAGTTTGTATCGAAAATAGTAAACAAAGCGAAAGCCGAATCGCCAAAAACAAACTAAACGTCTGTCAACAGCACAGTAACAGCACCCATGTTATGAAATTAAATTCACTGATATACATGATCGACTGATTGTGGAAGCAGTATTTTTCAATGCATACTTTTAGGATTATAATAAATTCGCTATTGAAATATTATGGCTATAATTTTTGAGAGACGTTAGATAAATTAATAGTCATTGGACACAACACAAATATTTGACAGAAAAGTATTGCCCCCAAAGGTATGATTTACAAAAATGTTTAACATCCAGTAAATGTGATCAATTTCGGGTTTCTTGGCAAGGGCATTTTTGAGGCTATCTGGCAACATATTTACATCAGTTGTTCTACCTATTTATAGCCTCCATCTTAGGATGGGGTACATTCATTTTGACATTTTTGTAACACCTTAAAATATTCAACTGAGACCCCATAAATTATATATAATGTGGGTCGTGGATATATTCATGTCCGTCTTTCTGTTAAAAGGACATTAGCTGGCGAACAAAATGAGCTAGGTGGTTCAAATATTCCATATAAGTGTTTAATGGTTCCAGATCGTTTGGGATTGAAAATGGATAAAATCGACCCAGAAGGAAAAATGTTTCACTAACAAGGATTGATATTGATTGATTGAATATCCTAATTTTTAATTTTCGTCTCATATTCTATTATTATGAACTTTTCAACTATTCACTCAAAAGAATTTGTCAGCAAAATTAAGCAGAAAGTCTGCAGAAAAATCAGAATTTCTGCTGAAAAGAGAAAGCTTTCTGCTGAAATAGCAATCATCAGTTTGCTGTTTTTAGCAAAAAATTGTTTAAAGCATACTTTAGGGTAAGGTTCTATGACATGTGAGCGCATGTAAAATGTGAGCTGATATATTAAGCTTAAGTTATAACAGTTGGTTGCTATCGATTAAAAGATACAAAATTGTTAATCAGAAATTTAAAAATTCGTAAAAAACTAAAATTTTTATGTCGGCGTGGCACAGAAAATTTTCATTTAATTGTGGACTCACGTGAAATCAGTGCTAATGATTTGTGTTAATATATAGGGTAAGTGTCCCTAAGTTCGGCATGTGCCAGTAGTCGGCATTTTAGAATTCCAACGTAAATAAATATGAATAGCGATTGTTAAATATTTATATAAAATGAAGTTTGTGTTGCAAATATAGTCAGCTCACTTTATCATATCATATAACGATTCAATGGGATGAGCTGAGAATGTAGTAGTATCCCTACTACTGGCAAATCCCATGAATTTTACAAAATATATTAATTAATCAAATTAATTATTTCTTTTTGTTTAAACTGTTTATTAAATCTAAAACAATATTGAATATTGAAGTAAAATATATAGTTCAAATTCGTAAGGACATAAGCTACGAATCAAAAAGTGGCGACTATTGGAACACTTACCCTATATTAAAATAAGAATTTTATGAAGTTTTTTCATTTTATGTTATGTTATGTATGATTTAGATATAGCCCCCATACAAATGTCGCTCCCGATTTGACTTTTTCCGCTCTAGAAACCATATATAGTACCCGATATTCTTCAAATTTGTCTTAACATCTTATAATCTAACTAGAAATACCTGAGGCGAAAGCGGTTTAGATCAGTTCAGTTTTAGATAAAGCCCCCATACAAATGTTGCTCCCGATTTGACTTTTTGCGATCTACAAAGCCACATATTGTACCAGATTTCCTTTAAAATTGGCACAACATCATCGAATCAGATTCGTTATTGTCATTTCATTGCAGCAACGAAATAGTACGTTCCCACAACATTCCGACACGTTGCTGCAACAATGTGAACGTTTATGGTATGAAACCGATTTTTCGTACTTTTCGTAGTTTCGTTTCCGCAACCATCGGAATCCCTTCGAAGTCCACTGCCGGTGGTCATCATGGAATTAAATTCGTTGCTGCAACGAATTCGATAGTAATTCTGATTCACGTTGTTGGAGTTCTGCCTTAAGTAGTTGAGCTGCTGTTGCGAATAATCGAAATCACACTGTTTCAGCAAGGAAACCGCGTTGTTGTAGCAACGAATCAGAGTTGTTGCACCAATGAATTAGAGTTATTGCAACAACGAAATAGCATTGTTGCAGCAATGAAACATCATTATTGCAGCAACGAAAAGTTGTTGCAGCATCGAACAGATTCGTTGCGGAACTACAATTTCCATTAAATCAAGATTCGTTGCATCGACGAAACTTTGTTCGTTGCAGCAACAAACGCCGAAGTTGGTTGACTTTCAATGACCAAATTCGTTGCAGCAACGTACAATTTTGTTCCGGTTTTTCTTTCAGTGTATATATAAATGTTGCTCCCAAAATGTTTAACCGATTTTGGCCAAACTTTACATTTTTCGCCTTTACATATTTCGCCTATAAACATAAATGGTGAATGCGGGTCACACCGTTCCATGTTTCAGTATACCCCCATACAGATGTCCTTTTCGATTTAATTTTTTTTTTGTCAAACACATACATTTACAGGATACAGAAATCCTTCCGGATTTCAAATATGTACAGAATTGAATTGTAATTGGATAGAAAGTGGAGTGTATCATATAGTCGGCTCCGCCCGACTTTAGCCTTTCCTTACTTGTCAATATTGTATCAGTCCATACTATTTTAAGTGCAATAATATTTTTTGGTGGGAAAATGAAGCTGACGATAATTTTGCTAATTACACGATGCACTGATGCATGCTGATTTATAACAACACAATTTTGTATGTATAAATTTTTTTAATTCTTTACTAAAATTAAGTTTTTTTCTTGCAAGAAAAAATTGTTTTTATTTTCGAAAAAAAAAATATTTTTTTTCCCAAATTTTTAAATACTGTTTCTATTTGAAAGTGTAATTCGTAATAATGGGTGATTTTTTAAGAGCTTGATAACTTTTTTTTTTAAAAAAACGCATAAAATTTGCAAAATCTCATCGGTTCTTTATTTGAAACGTTAGATTGGTCCATGACATTTACTTTTTGAAGATAATTTCATTTAAATGTTGACCGCGGCTGCGTCTTAGGTGGTCCATTCGGAAAGTCCAATTTTGGGCAACTTTTTCGAGCATTTCGGCCGGAATAGCCCGAATTTCTTCGGAAATGTTGTCTTCCAAAGCTGGAATAGTTGCTGGCTTATTTCTGTAGACTTTAGACTTGACGTAGCCCCACAAAAAATAGTCTAAAGGCGTCAAATCGCATGATCTTGGTGGCCAACTTACCGGTCCATTTCTTGAGATGAATTGTTCTCCGAAGTTTTCCCTCAAAATGGCCATAGAATCGCGAGCTGTGTGGCATGTAGCGCCATCTTGTTGAAACCACATGTCAACCAAGTTCAGTTCTTCCATTTTGGGCAAAAAAAAGTTGGATATCATCTCACGGTAGCGCTCACCATTCACAGTTACGTTACGATTCGCATCATCTTTGAAGAAGTACGGTCCAATGATGCCACCAGCCCATAAACCGCACCAAACTGTGACTTTTTCTGGATGCATTGGTAGCTCTTGCAATGCTTCTGGCTGATATTCACTCCAAAATCGACAATTCTGCCTATTTACGTACCCATTGAGCCAAAAATGAGCTTCGTCGCTGAACACAATTTCTTTCTTTCTGAACTTTCTTAACAGAGCACGCATTTTGATAATAAAATTCAATGATTTGCAAGCGTTGCTCGTTAGTAAGTCTATTCATGATGAAATGTCAAAGCATACTGAGCATCTTTCTCTTTGACACCATGTCTGAAATCCCACGTGATCTGTCAAATACTAATGCATGAAAATCCTAACCTCAAAAAAATCACTCTTTATTTATAGCCATCACTACCTTTAATTTTACATATATTCTGGGTGTTATCGGACTTATATTTCCAAAAAGAGAAACAAACATTTAAGGTACCTTCGCTGAAAATTGGAATTTAAGTATAAAATTAAGAAAATAGAAATTATCATAACATTTTTTAAGTCGTTTTGGAGTTTAGAAATCAGAAAATGTTATACATGACCCTCCGACAAAGTTTTTGTGGCATAGTATTATTAAATGAAATCACGACTTCAATTGTGTAAGTAATTGCTACACTCAAAGGAATTTGTCAGTAAAAGAAAGCAAATGAGATAACAAAATTTGTACCTGCTGAAATTGCAAACAGCTGTTTGCTGTTTTTAGAAATAACGATAAAAAACGTTTTCTTGAAACTTTAAGCATATGTACAGAACAATATAGCCAGTTAACAATTTTATTAACAACACTTTTTAGAATAAATAATATAAGATAATAGAATAGAATAATATATAATAATAAATAATAATATAATATAAGGGAATTTATTACCTCTGAAAGATATTTTGATTGTCTTTTTAATGATACACATATTGTCCCAAGCTAATATAAACTAAATTCGTTTTCGCCGTCAATCCGAAAGGCCTTTAAATTATAAATGCTTATTTTTTATCTATTTTTATAATTTAATTATCAGAATCCATTTTTAGCAGACTCCAAACACTTTAGCAGTGTGAATGCTGATGGAAAATTGCAGAAAAACTACTGTTATGGCAGAAAAACTTCTGTAATAGCAGAAAATTGTCTGCTGATAGGCAGCAGACAATCGCTGCTGTTAATAAAAGACTTTTTACTTTATACATTTTAATTGTATGTCTTCTGAATTGAATTCTATCTTAGCGTATACATATAAGAGTAATAATTAATAAAATATTTTTCTGAAATCCCAAACAGGTTTTTTCAAATCCTGGTCCGGACGAAATACCTAATATCCAATTACATCATATTTAATTGGAATTCAAAACTCATCATATGAATTTCAAAAGATTTCATTCATCCATACAAATTAAAATATTTTTTTTGAATTCCAATTCACTTTTTAGAATTTGAATTGATGTCCTTTCGAATTTCAAGTGGAACTTTTTGTTTTCTAGAAACTGAACATAAGTGGACGTAGTAATTGAAAATGTCCCCATTTGAGAGAGAGTTAGAAAGTTTTTTCACAGACTAAAAATGTCCTACATGGTGAAGGGTATAAAGGATTCAACAAATTCCAATTTATAGCCAGTTTACATCTTCATAATTATTTTCTGTCTATCTATTTCTTAAATCTGCGAAACTACGTAATCCACCCAACTTTAAAATCCTGTCTTTGAATATGACATTTGAATTTATTACAGTAGTTAGAACTGATAGCAATTAAAAGAGTTCTATACGAGTAGTTCACATACGAGTATACATACATACATACATGTATGTGCATACATACATACATGTAAGCTACTTGTTAACCCAATGATAGTACCTCAGTAACATCAATTACGTTCGTGTGTGCTATTTATTTCACTTAAACAGCAGAACAAGGACAACAGCAACAACTGTATCATTAGGCCGTCCTCATCATCATCATTAGCATTGGTAACAATGTAACAACTACAACGACAACAACAACAGCAGCAGCAACAATAACCTTTACCTTTATCTGGAGGGATGCTGTTGTATTATTCATGTTTAATGATTTGTGACTGCAAATTAACTTGTGAACAGCACAACATATCTTTTGTTTGTTTGTTTATTGTACCTACCTACCTACAAAACACTTACGACAGATGTCCTGAAAGGACATGTGTGAAGGAGTGGCCAGTAGTCAGTCTGGCTTTGTGTGTTTGTTTAGGGATAGCGATGCCGAAATTATGGAATTTTCAAAAAAAAAAAACTTCTTTAGAATAAGTAAAAATGATGGAGTGGAATATGTTTATACACTCCACGAGTGCATTATGTCTTTGTGCATTTGTTTGTAACACCCAAAAGGAGGCACGACGCAGGACACTTAAATTTGCGTCGTGTTTTCATTGAATGGGCTCTCGAGTCCTCAAAATTGGCTTCAATTCTTCCACAAGTTGAATTTTGTATGCATTAGGGCCGAGAACCTTACGTAAAATACGAGTCAAAAGCCTATCGAAAATCAAACCTTACGACGAATCACCCGATAAATGAACTCTAACAAAAATTCAAGACTCTCCCCATCACAATACTCCAAACATGTCGCTTTATAAAAAAAAACTAATAAAAAAGTAAATAAGCTTCAGTCGGCTAAACCGAATTATATATTCCCTCACTCTCAGAGAACATATAAATGGAAGTTATAAGGAATTAAAATTAACCTAGGGCAGGATAATTAGTGTGGGAGGTTCTTGTCACATGATTCCAGCTTCCACATTTATAAAACAATTGTAAAAACTTGATAAAATATCAAGTCATAGTGGATTCCATGCACCAGTATAGAAGTTATGAAGGATTTAATTTTACATATGGTAGAGAAAATTGTGTGGGAGGTACGAGAAGAGGCGTGGCTAAAGCGTAAATATTTTTTATGTTTAAAGTGATTATAAGAACATTTTCAAATATCAAATTGCAAATGATTTTGACTACCCGTAACATCCATTATGTCGTTTTTATTGTAACCAAAGTTTATGCCACTTTGTGTGAGAGGTACCAGAGGGGGTGTGACAATATCGCCCATATTCCATTCGAATATGATTCTAGCTGCAGCAGATTGATTGTTACCATTTTTATCCTCATTCTCACCGATTTGTCCATAAATTTACATCTACATTTATAAAAATAACTTTATGTTGAGTGTCTATACAGCCAAAGAAAAGTATATACCAAATTTCATGATTTAAACTTCTGCCGTTTTTATCCCACTTTTCCCTTTTATTCCTTAAAAGTACGAATTTACATTTATTTATAAATTTATATATAAATTATATGGACCTAAATTTGACTTGGGGTCAGATAATTTATGTGGAAGGTACTGGAAGGTATGTGGCACATGGTCCCAGCTTTCGCATTTATAAAACAGTTCAAAAAACATATGAAGTCATGGAAGTTATAAAAAAAATTAAATTTACCTATATAAAAAATTTTATAAAATATAAATTTATTATAAAAAAATTAAATTTACTAGAAGGGGCGAGGCAAAATAATAAATATTTGTAGGTTTAGAGTGATTATAAAAACATTTTCAAAATATCAAATTGCAACTGGTTTCGACAAGCCGAGTGAAAGTTGTATTAGTTTTATTTTGACCAAAGCTTATGCCAAGTTGTGTGGGAGGTACCAGAAGGGGTGTGAAAATATCGCCCAAGTTGATTTTAGGTGTATTCCGATCATCCGTACATAAGTTATAGCTATAATTTTAGGTAGGCTACGGCGATTTGTGTGTGAGGTAATAGAAGGGGCGTGACAGAACCCACCATATTTCGTACACTTAAAGTGATTACAAAAACTTTACCATATACCAATATATAGGCAATTCCAAATATCCGTGTGGAAGATTTATTGGGTTTAATTTATAATAGGAATATGAACCATTTATGTGGGAGGTACCAGAAGAGGCGTCTCAATTTCGCCCATCTTCGAATTGAAACTAAGTTTGGGAAAAATATTACTAAAGTCGTGAAACGGATTTGGTCCAAACATACCTAGGGTCCTAAGTTGTTCCTGTAATGCGTTACACTTTTTATACATAACTGTTGTTAGAACTAAATGAAACTTTGCACAACGAAGTTTTATGGGATAAGGACGAACGCTATTTAATTTGAAGCAAATCGGTTCAGATTTATATATAGCTCCCATACAAATGTCTCCTCCGATTTGACTCTTTCCGCTCTAGAAACCACAAACTGTGACAGATTTTCTTCAAATTTGGCAAAACAACTTATATTTCAACTACAAACAGCTCTAGTGAAAATGGCTCAGATGAGTTCATATATATATATATATTTATATATATATATATATATATATATATATATATATATATATATATATATATATACTGAATTGATCATTTCTGCTCTAGAAAAAGCATAGAAATAGAAATAGCAATGTTTCAAATAGAAACAACTATAGCGAAATAGAAACAACTCCCGATTTGATTCTTTCCGCTCTAGAAACCAGGACCATAGTCGGTCCACGCCCGACTTTAACCTTCCTTACTTGTTTCTGTTCCAAATGATATATACCCTCCTACTCTGTGAGGTTTGAGGTTGAATTAAAGGTAATCAATGTTGTAAACATATTTCTTTATTTTTCTTCTACAAGAAGGGTCCTTATTTATAATTGTTAGTAGCGATCGACAAGCCTATATAATGTTTGTACGTGTACACATATACTCACCACATGGTATTATTTCCTTCTACATTTCTTTGTAACACCCAACAGGAAGAGGGGTAGACCCAGCGCACAGTGGGGTATTTAAAGAAAGGGAAATAATTATGTCACACCTAAATGGGATAACTGATTTTGATGAAATCTCACACAGAAATAGCTTGTGTTCTGTGGCAGAAATAAAATTTATGTAGCGTATTATTGAAATTGAATTTTTGCACTGACTGCCACAAATTCAGTATTTGTTAAACAATTTTAAACAGATACCTGCAGAGTTTATGACTAATAGAAAAGTTACGGAGTGCTTGAGTCGCAATGCTGTGACAAACAATTGGCGTCCTTATCTACTCGGGTACTCAGTGTCCCCTAAACTCTCTTCAGGATACGGCCAAGCAGTTCGATATTCAACATATTTGCATGCCGGGGCTTAGTGACATCCCTGAGAAGTATAAAGCTGATGTGTTTGCAATAACTTACTAGCATAGACACTCCCTGCCACCCGCAAGCTGTAGTTTAGGCCGTTGTCACTGGTGCTGGCGAATAGTTTGTGGGCCGTCCCAGAGTCTTGCAACATCCGAAGATGGTCTGCCCAAAGTATGATATGTGGAGGTAGAGCTACATTCATTTATTTGAAGGACTTCAATTGTCTACGTTAATGTCAGTATTGACGATGCACTGCGTAATAGCCCAGGAGCTGGACAAACGAGTCAAACGAGCAGAAGAGTGAGAGCGTTGCACACCTTCCCTCTATCTGTCCGGCTATTGCTAGAAGACATTTAGTGCCACCACAACCTGACCTAAGAAATATTTTTAAATTTGTTGCGTACCTTTGATGTCCTTTGCATTTTCTCATACGCATATCATTTACATACATTGGATGTTCAATGCCATTGATGAGGCTGTGGACGAAGGTATTGCAATCACAAACGTATGCGTATGTGTTTGTAAATATTTATGTGTACCTACCTGGCTATTGCGATTCAACCATGACCATAATTGCTGTCTGAATGTAGACGTAATGTAATGTGCATCATTGAATTGAAAACTTAATTTCACTTTCAATTCTAATTAAATTTACTTTTTATTCTTAGTAATGTAATGTTTTAGAATATTACCGTATTGGTTTGGCGCAACGTATGCAAAGTAATGTGCCATGGTCAATAAAAGCTTTCTTTGCTTTCTGCTTCGCTACTTGCTACTTGTTGGTCATCATGTTGCGTATACGCACAGTGGTACAGTGGCGAGGAATAAATAAACGCTGATGAAACAGCTAATGTGTTATTGAAAAGGCGCAACAATTAGTGGGCGTATACTAACTTTGTCATTCCGTTTGTAACCACTTGAAATATCGACCTGAGACCCTAGAAAGTACATCGTTACTCTAATATAAAAAAACTCAACTAACATTTTTTGCAAATCGATTTTTTTAATTTATTAAAAAAAACCAAAAATTTCGCTTTGATAAAAATATGTTTATCGTTATAAAATTCTAAAACGATTTAGCCATGTCCGTCCGCTAGCATCTAAACGAAAGGAGCTAGGACGTCCCAATTTTGTATGAATACGTCTTATAGTTGTAGATCGGTTTGTGCGAAACTGGGCGAAATCGGTCCAAAGGGAAAATGTTTTGCCTCACAAGGACTGAAATAGGGGTAATTCCTTAATATTTAGGGTTTTTAAACATGTTTTTCAACATATTTATTTGACGTTGGGTATGTGCATTCCCCTTTTAGCAACAACGTGGCATAAAGTGATTCTTATTCGTAGGGGTGAAGTGGGGCAAAAAGGGATAAAAATGGTGCCTATCAAACGACAACAGCTAGAAGCACGATATCCAGTGTGTATATTCCTCTAATTGAGTAGATACATAATATAAAGTTTTTTTTTTTAAATTCGTACTTTTAAGGAGTAAAATGGGAAGAGGGGGATACAAATGGTACTTACCAAACGGCTGCAGCTAGAATCATGAAATTCGATGTATGCATTCCTCCGATTGCGTAGACATGAAAAAATAAACAGGGTTTTCAACATTCGTACTTTTAAGGGATACAATGGGAACAGAGGGATAAAAATGGTACGCACTAAACGGCTACAGCTAGAATGGTGAAATTTGGTGTGTAGACACGTAAACTAAAGAGATTTTTGAAAGTCGTACTTTTAAGGGTGTAAAAGGGGATAAAAATGGTAACAACCAAATGACCAAAGCTAGAATCATGGTATTCAATGTAAAGGGTGATTTTTTAGCTATTATCTTTTTGACAACACTGGTTTAAACAGCTGACGCACGTTTCGTGTTTTGTTTCACTGTCAAACATCTTTAGTTTGGTCTATAATTTAACCACAAACGAACAACGCTTGCAAATTATTGAATTGTATTATCAAAATGCGTGCTCTGTTAAGAAAGTTCATCGCGCGCTTCTTCCATTTTATGGTCAAAAAATTTTGTTCAGCGACGAAGCTCATTTTTGGCTCAATGGGTACGTAAATAGGCAGAATTGTCGATTTTGAAGTGAATAACAGCCAGAAGCATTGCAAGAACTACCAATGCATCCAGAAAAAGTCACAGTTTGGTGCGGTTTATGGGCTGGTGGCATCATTGGACCGTACTTCTTCAAAGATGATGCGAATCGTAACATAACTGTGAATGATGAGCGCTACCGTGACATGATATACAACTTTTTTGCCCAAAATGCAAGAGCTTGACTTGCATGACATGTGGTTTCAACAAGACGGTGCCACATGCCACACAGCACGCGCAACAATGGTCTTATTGAGAGGCGAGTTCGATGAACATTTTATTTCACGTTCGGGACCGGTCAATTGGCCGCCTAGATCGTGCGATTTAACGCCTTTAGACTATTTTTTGTGGGGCTATGTTAAAGCTCATGTCTATACAGACAAGCCCGTTTCAATTGACGCATTGGAAGACAACATTGAAGCATTTAATCGTGAGATACCGGCTTAAATGTTGGAAAGAGTATGCCAAAATTGGACTAAGCGGATGGACCATTTGGGGCGCAGTCAAGGTCAACATTTGCATGAAATAATCTTCAAACATTAAATTATATGGACCGTACTATCGATTCAAATAAAGATTTCATGCTTTTTTCAGAATTTTATGTGTTTTCTTTTTTTGAAAAACTTTCCTATAGCTTTTAAAAAATCACTTTATAACTTCCTCTGAAACGATTGGTACTTTATTTTCATACCCTCCACCTCCAGGATGGGGGTATACTAACTTTGTTATTCCGTTTGTAACACCTTGAAATATCGACCTGAGACCTTATAAAGTATATATATTCTTGATCGTCATACAATTCTAAGTCGATCGAGTCCGTCCGTCCGTCCGTCTGTTGAAAGCACGCTAGCATCTAAACGAAAGGAGCTAGGACGTCCAAATTTTCCATAACTGCGCTTATGGTCGTAGAACGGTTTGGATTGAAACTGGGGGGAAATCGGCCCAAAGGGAAAAAATTTTCCCTCACAAGGACTAAAAATACCCATAACCCCTAATATTTTAGAGTATTTAAGCATATTTATACACTCCACGAGAGTATTATGTCTTTGTGTATTTGTTTGCAACACCCACAAGGAAGAGAGATAGACCCATTGTTAATTATACCGATCGACTTAGAATCACTTTTTGAATCGATTTAGCAATGTTCATCTGTCTGTCTGTCAATCTATTCATCTATTCTTGTAATTACGATACAGGTCGCAATTGTAGCCAGAACCAAATGAAACTTTGCACAACGAAGTTTTTCGGGACAAGTACGAACGCTATTTAATTTGAAGAAAATCGGTTTAGATTCAGATATAGCCCCCATACGAATTTCACTCCCGATTTGACTCTTTTCACTCTAGATACCACATATTACAACATATTTTTTTCAAAATTGGCAAAACTTCTTATAATTTAACTAGAAACACCTGTGGTAAAAATGGGTAAGATCGGTTCAGATTTATATATAGCTCCCATAGCTCCCTCGATTTGATTCTTTCCACTCTAGAAACAACATATTTAAGCGATTTCCATCAAATTTGGGAAAGCGTCTTATATTTCAACTAGAAAACCTATTTAGCTTAGGTTTTCTAGTTGAAATAAAGAGTCAGATCAGTTCAGGTTTACATATAGCTCCCAATTTTCTTACAAATACAGATAGAACTATGCATTTTGTAGTATATTCTTCTCTTATAGCTGTATCGAATAACGTATTTATGCCCTGCACCACAGGGTATAATGACTAGGTGCCCTGCACCACAGGGTATAATGACTAAATGCCCTGCACCACAGGGTATAATGACTAGGTGTAGGGTATCATATAGTCGGCCACGCCCGACTTTAACCTTTAAAGCATACATTATGAGAGTGATTCACAGTGGTCCATGATTAGGACACATACAAAAATCCTTCCCGATTTAATACTTTTACCGAATTGAATGGGGTAGAAAGTGGAGGGTATCCTATAGTCGGTCCCGTCCGACTTTAGCCTCTCCTTACTTGTTTTCAATATGTCTGCTTGTATTTATTTGATATTGGTTATGTGCATTCCCCTTATAGCAAAAACGTGCACCATAAAGTGATTCTTATTTGTAGGTGGTGAAATGGGGCCAAAAATGGGGATAAAAATGGTGCCTATCAAACGACAGCAGTTAGAAACCTGAAAATCGGTGTGTACATTCCCCTAATAAAGTAGATACATAATATAAAAGTGTATTTTCTAAATTCGTACTTTTAAGGGGTAAAAGGGGAATAGAGGGATAAAAATGGTACTATAAAATAAAAAAATGGAAAAAAATAATACCAAACAAAAAACGGCAGCTAGAGTCATGAAATTCGGAGTATACATTTATTCCTCTGACTTCATAGACACGAAAAATAAAAAGGTTTTTCCAAATTCGTACTTTCAAGATAAATAAAGATAAAAATGGTACCAACTAAACGGCAACAGGTAAAATTGTCAAATTTGGTGTGTACATCCCTCTTGTATTGCGTCCTCACGTAAAATAAAGAGATTTTAGAAAGTCATACACTTAAGGGGGTAAAATAGGAAAAATGGTACAAACCAAATGGCCGCAGCTAGAATCATGGAATTCGGGGTATATATTCTTCTGACTGCATAGGCACGCAAAATAAAACGATTTTTCTAAATTCGTACTTTTACGGCAAAAATTGTTTGAATCATGAAGTTATTTTATTTTGTACTATGTACGTGAGATAATAGATTTTCGAAAAATTTACTTTTGGAATTAAATATAATGGAAATATTTATGGTATTTGAAGCTTTTTTGAAAATATTAATAAAGGGTGATTTTTTAAAAGCTATAGGAAAGTTTTTCAAAAAAAAAACACATAAAATTCAGAAAAATGCATGAAATCTTTATTTGAATCGATAGTACGGTCCACATAATTTAATGTTTGAAGATTATTTCATGCAAATGTTGACCTTGACTGCGCCTCAAATGGTAAATCCGCTTAGTTCCGTTTTTGAGTAACAGAGGCCCAATTGCTGCGAACGGCGACGAATCGATAATTGATGGACATCATTAACACTGACCGATACAGCTGCGATATTTTCTTCAGTTCACAATCTACGTAAGCGTGTTGGTGGTTTAATGTCCAACAATGTAAATTTGGTGCGAAATTTAGTCACAATAGCCCGAATAGCCGCTTCAGTGGGTCGATTAAACTGACCCGAAAATGGAAGCACGCGATGAACTTTCTTAACAGAGCACGCATTTTGATAATAAAATTCAATAATTTGCAAGCGTTGTTCGTTTTCAAGACGATTCATGGTTAAATTATAGACCAAACTGAAGATGTTTGACTGTGAAACAAAACACGAAGGGTGCGTCAGCAGTTTAAACCAGTGTTGCCAAAAAGATAATAGCTAAGAAATCACTCTTTATAAGAATACTTATTTTTTGAATTGACTGGAAGTATTATTTCGTATTGGTAGCCTTGCATTATAAGCGTGGTTTGAAATAACAAAAGTATTATTTCTATTGTGGAATGCAATCCATTGTGGAGGGTATATAAAGTTCAGCTCGGCCGAACTTTACTTGTTTTTCAATATTTTTACTTATATCGGTTTGCATATATTTAAAAAATGCAATATTTTCGTGTAATGTTACTTCACTTCTATAAAGTCGACTGTCTCCATGTCCATGGTGGAGGGTATATTATGTTCGGACCGGCCCTTTTTACTTGTTTTATTTTTGGTTAGTTTTGTCTTTCGCTCCTGCAAATGTGCCAATCTACCCGCAAAGAAATACACGTTTGGAGGTTGTTTATCGCAAACATAGTTTATTTGTCTAAAACGATCAACTTTTGCCATAACATTTGAAAGATTTCCCGCAAATGAAAAAGTTTATCGGAAATGAAGCATTTATTGTTGTGCACGAACGAATTTTATGTCAATTTTTTTCATGATTTACGTTTATGGCAAACGAAACATCTCCATCCATCCATCAATTGTGCTTGCATACTAACTAAGATTAAGTTAAACCATATGATCTCAACAGTTTTGATACCTAGTAACCTAATCTACACTTACATCAGAGTTTCAATGCATTTTTATTGAACTAGTTCCTCCGCTAACACACTATAACCTCGAAAAACACAAATGGTCTTAAAGTGACCAAGAACAGTTTTGAGTTCAACTACATGTGGCTGGCGCGTTCGCCCATATTTTTTACATCAATTGAGTCAATATCAAGGTTTCTTGATACCAGTTTTGTCAAAATCAACATTCCATGGTTCCTTGACCCCTGGTATTGATTTGTTTTTGACAACTTACAAAAAGTAAACAATAATATTTTGTCATATTTGTTTTTTAAGAATTCATGTGGAGAGAGTGTCTTATCTACGAAGCTAGCTTATGGTAGGCGACATTAATCAGACAACTTCTTCCCTTGATTGAGAATTATACAATAATTCAAAATGACAAGACATTGAACTCACACATGCTTATCGCTGTCAATAAAAACTATATTAATATGCAACACGACAAGATGGTTCATTTTAAGTTTGAAAGATGAACCAAACAATCTTCACCCAAAATTACAAGCTGTAATCGCCAATTGCTATTTAATCGTGCGAAGCGCGAGTCTTATTTTCAGTTGTCGAGCAGAAGAGCTTCAAACGAACGAACGTTCTTCAAAGTCGAAAAGTAATCGCAACCGAGCAGAGCGAGAGAGAAAAATGTTAACGAGGTTTATAGTTGTTGTAGTATTTCTTGTTCGAGGATCACTAGCTGCCGTGAACGATGGCCCAAATACCGGGAACAGCGCGGAAGACATACGACATACCAGGTCCGAGACAATGCGCAAATATATGAATGAATCGGTGGATCCATGTGAGAGTGTTTTTGAGTTCGCCTGTGGCAACTGGGAAAAACACCACTCATTAAATCAAACCGTATCGCAGACGCGTTCGTTTATGATGGCCATTGACGAATTCAATCCAATACTCTCGCAAATGCTGACCGCTGTCACTGAGGCCGACGGTGAAGCTGAGCGCAAAGTGAAAACCTTTTACGAATCATGTCTGAATACGGCCGCAGTAAAGGCGGCTGATCGCAACCGGCAGCTGGCAGAGATGCTGCGAGAGTTCGGGGAAATGCCCGCCTTGCGAGCCACCTCCACATGGAAAGAAGAGGATTTCGATTGGCTACAGACGGTGGCAAAGATATCGCACAAAAATATGGCATACTTTTGATTTTCGGCTATGATATACTGGCGAATTTTCAGGACCACACCTCTCACAATATGGTCTTAACAAATCAGAAGTTTGCAAAGCTTCTGGGAAGTCATCCAACGCAATACAAATCAATTATTGCCGACAATTTAAAACGGTATTTGTCATTGAAATCTAAAGCGGCCAACAGGTTGGCAAAGCAAATTGTTGACCTTGAAGCTGTTCTACATGAAGCCAGTCTCGCTGAAGATGGTTCGGTGTCAACAACTATGCAGCAACTGGCCATCGATTATTCACCCCAACTGGATATAGAGCAACTAGTGAACATATCGTTGGGTTTCATACCCAGCGGAGAAGTTGTTGATGCTACGCCCAGTTACGAAGCAGCCATGATTGAAACCCTGGCAAAGACCCCCAAGGAAGTGGTGGCCAATTTTATATTTTATCATTTGCTCAACAAGTTTATCGAACAGCTACCGAACCCCAGAAACAAATTGAACTTGGAAAATCAGTGTCTTGAGAAAGTGAAAACGTCGTTTGCGCCGATTGTCAGCAAACTGTATTACCGGGTGTACAATGCTAACAGATCAAAGCAAGACCTTGAGGAAATGTGGCAGGATATCAAATCGATTACCAGCAATATCCTGGAGTCCAGCAGGCTCGCCTGGTATGATGACACATCGCGGGAAGATGCCTTAGAGAAACTGCACTCCATGCAAATGATAGTTGCCTCGTTTGAGGAACGTGATTTCGATGCCGAATACCGCCAGCTGACTTTCGACCAGCACGATTACATAGGCAATCTGAGAGCGTTAATGACATTCAATGCCAAACAGAAAAGAGCCTGGCTGGAGAGCGAACCTGATTACCAGCAGATGGGGCTGACGTTGACCACGCCCACGTATCTAAAAGTGTCCAACATCATTATATTCCCCGCCTCCGTGCTGACAACGGACTATTTTTGGTCGAACTCTCATCCGAAGGCTTTGACGTACAGCCGTTTGGGATTTTTGGTCGCTCACGAAGTGATGCATGGATTTAGCGGTACGGGACGTATGTACAATAAATTGGGCAACCTTCAAGACGAGATGAATGCAGAAGTCGAAAGCAAATTTCAGGAACGTAGTGCATGTCTTTCCCAGCAGTATCACAATATCACGTACGGCGGTAAGCCTCTGCCCCAAGATCCCGTGCAAGCCGAGAATACAGCAGATACTGGAGGCATTGCGATCGCCTATGATGCCTACATGCGTTGGTATGAAGCTGTGGCACGCACAAGGGAGGAACTAGATATGGAAAGGCTGCCCAATTTAAATTACACTAGCAAACAATTGTTTTTCATCAATTATGCTCAAATGTGGTGCGCCAGTACTGCTGAATGGTTGCGTCCTATTGCTGCTGCCGTGAGCAATCATTCGCCCGATGAAATTCGCTCCTATGTACCATTGACGAATTTCGGAAAGTTCTCCGAAGAGTTCAACTGCCCGCCGGGCAGTCCCATGAATCCGGCAAGGAAGTGTTCGATATTTTGATAGCATCGAACCCTCCATTCGATTCAGTTCTCAAGTGCTATCGGTTACTTGGCTTATGGTCAAATTGAAAATTAACAATGGCTACTAATAAATCTAACTGAAGTTTTGGAATAAATTCGAAATGAAAGAGTGGCCAGCATTTTTATTTCAATTGGGGGTACTTTGTGGAGTTGCAAAAAACAGGACTTTAACAAATCAGGACTTCGACGAATGCCTTCTGGGAGAGCCTCGATCGAAACACGAAATTAAAAAAAAAAAACAAATTTTGTGTCCAAGACCAAACAATTTATTTTTGGTGATTTTTTTATCGTAGGTACCTTTAATAATTGTACTCTCATTATGGAAATATATGTTCAATTGAAGGTAGTCATAATGGCTGCAAATGTTGCGAGCATAGAAAGTGAAAGAAAAACAAAGATTTTTTTTGGAAAAAGACATAAAAATTAAAAACAAGTAAAAACGTCGTTAAGTTCGCCCGGGCCGAACTTTGTATACCATCCGCAAAATATCTTGCCCAGAGGCTGGCGATTTTCGTAGAAGTGCAGTAACATTACAGGAAATGTTACATTTTTGTAATATAGCCAAACCAAAACAAATAAAACAAGTAAGGACGCCATCTGCATGTGGATGTCACAGTTCGTCAGACGTGCATCGGGTGACGTCGATCATATGGTCGATCTTCCACATGCCAGCATCATTTAATTCGGTAATAAAGTGAAAACGTGAAGAATTTTTGTATCCTGTAAATGTATGTGTTTGACAAAAAATGTTAAATCGGAAAGGATATTTGTATGGGAAAGGACATTGTATTGAAACCTCTAACGAAATAGGTGCAATATAATATGTATAGTTTGGCAAAAATCGGTTAAACATTTGGGAGCAACATTTGTATTGGGGCTATATTTAGTGTGTTTTAGTTGGTTGCCAATTTTAAAGAAAATCGGGTGCTAGAACGGAAAATGTCAAATCGGGAGCGACATTTGTATGGGAGCTATATCTAAATCTGAACCGATCTTATCCACTTTCTGCATAGGTGTTTCTAGTTGGATTATAAGATGTTGTTCCAAATGTAAAGAAAATCGGATACACTATGTGGTTTCTAGAGCGGAAAATGTCAAATCGGGAGCGACATTTGTATGGGGGCTATATCTAAATCTGAACCGATCTTACCCACTTTCAGCATAGGTGTTGCTAGTTCGATTATAAAATGTTGTGTCAATTTTAAAGAAAATCGGGTACAATATGTGGTTTCTAGAGTGGCAAAAGTCAAATCGGGAGCGAAATTTGTATGGGGGCTATATCTAAATCTGAACCGATCTTACCCAATTTCTGCATAGGTGTTTCTAGTTGGATTATAAGATGTTGTGCCAAATTTAAAGAAAAAATTTAAATGTCAAATCGGGAGCGACATTTGTATGGGGGCTATATCTAAATCTGAACCGATTTGCCTCAAATTAAATATCGTCCTTGATGCATAAAACTTACTTGTGCCAATTTTTGTGAAGATCGGACTATAATTGCGACCTGTAATTTAATATAGTAATTACAACAATAGATGGACAGACAGAAATTGATTCTAAGCCGATCTGTGTAATAACTCGTTTCCTTTTGGGTGTTAAAAACAAATGCACAAAGACATAATACTCTCGTGGAGTGTATAAAAATGCTACTGAAGTTCCTTATTTAATGTACCTTTACTAAAAATGAACTGTATTTACTTTCGTAATAAAAAAAATAATATAAATATTTTCGTACTTCGATTTAAACAAACCGGTTATAAACGGTTTAACCGGTTTTGTAAAAAAAATTAACCAAAAACCGGTTTTTAAAAAATTGAAAAAATAGCCGGTTTTTTGACACCCTATATTGGTTATTTTCAGGTTTATGCTCGACATTCGTAAAATGGGACGCTATACGCTCGTCTTTAACGGTAATTGTAAGCAATTTGCATGGAAGAGAAGATATCGGCCTTCAGTTTAGCCTCCATAAAGCTCATTTTCTTCTCGGTGGCTATGTCAATAAGCAAAATTGGCGCATATGTGGTTCAGAGAACCCACACGTAAGCCAATGAATCCGCAATGAGTCACTATTTGGTGTGTATTTTGGGCTGTAGCGAAAAATTTGGTTGATCTGATGAGGTACTGTCGAGCCAGTCGTGGTAGTCATGTGAATAATATTGTGTTCCATTACTAAATGACAAAGTTCAACCTTTCCAATAAAATCAGAAATTTGAAAATATTTTTTTTTAACTTTTTACCCACTTTTGCTCTTATTCCCTCAAATGCAAGTGGGAAACATTTTTGCTTGGATTACCTTTGGCGTGGGTTCTGTTAATATTGGCCATCAAATCCAATTGAATTTACCTCCTTAAAATTTCGAATGTGATTTTTCGTTATTATTCTCATATAATATTAAATGTTGTCCTTAAGAAATTTCCAAAAACTTTTCAGCCTTTTGTCCTTCTGTGAAGAACCAACAAGTGGATGTTTAGAATAAAGCTTTTCTGCTTTGATTCATTCCGACTAGTCATCAAATAAAGGATACAAAACAAAGAGACGACCACTTTAATAGACACTCTGCAACAACAGAGACGCACCATACATTCTCTCTTTCAAATGCACACACACGCAAGCATACACATCACACACACACAAGCATACAACCATAATCGAGGAAGGGCTGCTCCAAAGGATTTCACAATAAAGTGTTTATTCAACATAACCACAAAGACGATGTTGAATGAAGGACCAACACAACCAACACTTGTTCCATTCCAACAGAAAACTGTGAAAGAAATGAACAACATTGTGATTGTACTCTCACAACACACCTGTGGGGCAACTGTCAGAGAAGAGAAAGCCAGCCAGAGAGTGAGAAATGGGCACATCCCTTGTGAAAGAGTGTGAGTTAAGAGATATCAAGAGAGTTATAAATACAAATACTAGAATACACTCACAGGGCATTTAAATTCATTTATCACACACTTACATTCACACACTCGCATGCAACACTACGAAAAATCTCCCCTAAGAGAGTTGAGTCCCTATGAACAACAGAGAACGAGACTCACGATATGAATTGGAGGGGGAATGGGGCGGGGGGTGTTGGAGTTCCATTTGTTTTGTAAAATGGAAAATTAAATTAAATGTGTTAAAATATTTGTTGCTGCTGCTGCTGTTGGTGTTGTGTTTGTTGTCCTAGTCATCGGCGTTGTCTCGTTGTGTCGTTGGCGTCTATTTAAAGCCCAATGCAAACAAACACTCTGGCTGTTGTTTTTGTTTTTTTTTGTTACGGTGTGAGCAGGTGTGTGAGAGTGCGTGTGTGCTTTCACTATGTTGCTCCTGCTCCAGGTTCGGCTGGCGTTGCTACACTTCATTAAGAGGTGTTATCCTACAACGCAGAGGAAAATACGCCCAGGAGGCCGCAACGACACACAAGTGCTCACCGACACACAGACAAAGTCGTAGACATTTTACAGTGGTCGCCTGGCTTTCTTGTGTTTTTTTATTTTCTTCTTTTTGTTGTCATTGTACATTGACTGAACACTCGAAAAATAATCCACCTGAGGGTGAATAAAATCCATACTTCATTTTAGTTCAACAAATTAACTAAGTATGAGTCCTTTGCACCTTTATGTCCCATTTCGCCAACTAAAAGTACGAAGCACATTCAATATATGGAGTTTATAGGGGGTATTTTTGTCCGATTTCGACCATTTCAAATCCCAACTGATCTACAGCTATTATACACTTTTTAATTTAGATCGCCTAGCTTCATTCGTTTAGATTATAGCGTGCTTTCAACCGATGGACAGATGAACGGATATGGTCTTAGAATTTTAAGAAATGGTGGTGGTAGGGTGAGTGTAAATGGGCGCTCACCGGGGTCAAAGGTGATGAGGTGAAAGAGGGTATAAATACGAAAGTCCCAAAACTGCCTCGGAGGCGTTAAATGTAAGACCGAACTCCATTCCATCCCCAACATATTTCCCAAACAATCTTACCTCCTATCCCCACTCCTTAATGGGGCTCCCATACAAAAGCTAATTTTTATAAAATTTGCTCCCACCATTCTAAATGGCCCAAGGAGGTCTCTAGTTGAGTCAAATGTATGACAACCCCTAAAATTTTGTCGCACAGCGTGTGTTGCAATTTTTGATTAAAAAATTATATACAAAATTTAAAAGATCGAATACATAATATTTTTGATATTTTAGCCGTCCTTGTCTTTACTCTTTTCATCAAATAATCAGTTTTTTGATGTGTCTACTGACGAATTATTTTGAGTGTATGCAAGTGTCTAGTGACATTACATTGTATAGAATTTCGTCCGCCAGACAAAATATTATGACACTGGCATTGCGAAAAATTGTGGATGATAACCGCTGAATAGGAAACCATGTCCATTGCACAGGGATTCACAGATATGGTATAATTATTATCTTTTCTCTCTCATAGACTGTTTAATCAAAATTTTGGTTGCCATTTTTTAACACAAACAAGTGGAACTGCGTAAGGTCTATTAGCAATAATATTCGCTTACATGACGTCGAGAGTCCAGAATTTTACATGAGATGCGTTCAAACTAAGTTAGTTATACAAGTAAGGAAAGGCTAAAGTCGGGCTGGGCCGACTATATGATACACTCCACTTTCCAACCGAATACAGTCCAACTCGGTAAAAAAGTGAAAACGGGAAGAATTTTTGCATGTTTCCTAATTATAGGCTAATACGACCTGGTTCGATTTGTCAAATCGATAAGAATATTTGTATTGGGGCTATATCCAAACATGGAAAAATGTGACTAACTTTCACAATAAGTTCTTCCAGTTCAAATATAAGGTGTTATGCTCACTTTGAAGAAATTCGGTGAAAATTCGTGGTTTCTGGGGCGGAAAAAGTTAAATCGGGAGCGAAATTTGTGTGGGAACTATATATAAATCTGAACCGATCTAACACATTTTTACCACAAGTGTTTTTAGTTGAAATATAAGATGTTTTACCAATTTTGTAGAAAATCTCTTGTAATATATGGTATCTAGAGTGAAAAGATTAAAATCGGGAGTGAAATTCGTATGGGAGCTATATGTAAATCTGAACCGATCTGACCCATTTTCACTATGGGTGTTTCTAGGACAAATATAATATATTTCGCCTAATATGAAGAGGATCTGTTAAAATATGTGGATTCTAGAGCGAAAAAAGTCAAATCGGGAGCGAAATTTGTATGGGAGCTACATATAAATCTGAACCGATCTGCCCCATTTTTACCACAGGTGTTTCAAGTTGAAATATAAGATGTTTTGCCAAATCTGAAGACAATCTGATACAATAATTGGTTTCTAGAGCGGAAAAAGTCAAATCGGGAGCGAAATTTGTATGGGAGCTATATATAAATCTGAACCGATCTGACCCATTTTTACCACAGGTGTTTCTAGTTGAAATATAAGATGTTTTGCAAATCTGAAGACAATATGATACTATATGTGGTTTCTAGAGCGGAAAACGTCAAATCGGGAGCGAAATTTGTATGGGAGCTATATATAAATTAAATTAAAGCTACTCCTGATGGCTAAAAATATTGCGAATTATACTTTCACATAGAAACAGTGGCTTATAAACAGTTTTCAAAAATTTGGGAAAAATTAATTTTTAGGAAAAAAATCTATTTTTGAACCTAAAAAATCGTAAACAAGTAAAAACGGCGTTAAGTTTGGCCGGCCGAACTTTTTATACCCTCCACCATGGATTGCATTCCACAGAGGTTGTCGGTTTTCATTGAAGTGCAGTAATATTACAGGAAAATATAATTTTTTTAATATAGCCAAACCAAAACAGATAGAAATATTGAAAAATTAATTTTATAAATAAATATAATATTTTAATTATTTCAAACCACGCTTATAAGGTAATGCTACCAATACGTTAATTGAAAAAATAAATATTCTTATATTTATATTTTCAAAAAGATACCATAATACCATAAATATTGGTAGATAGTGGGTGCTTCAGTTGGTTGTATTTCCATTCTATTTGAATTTCAAACGTACAAAAATTGAAAATCCATTATCAGACGTGCATAGTGCAAAATAACCATGATTCAAACAATTTTTGTCGTAAAAGAAAAAATACGAATTTGGAAAAAACTTTTTATTGTGCGTGTCTATGCAGTCAGAGGAATGTATACACCGAATTCCATGATTCCAGCTCTGCCCATTTGGTTGGTACCATTTTTACCCCCTTGACGTTTCTACGCAATTAGAATTTTATCATTCTAACTGTAGTCGTTCAGTTGGCACTATTTTTATCCCTCTGTACCATTGTATCCCTTGAAAGTACTAATTTCGAAAAATTCGTCTATTTTCCGTGTCTACGCAGTCAGAGGAATGTATACTCCGAATTCCATGACTCTAGCTGCGGTCATTTGATTGGTACTATTTTTATCCCCTTTTTCATTTTAACCCGAAAAAGTACGAATTTCGAAAAATCAGTTTATTTTCCGTGTCTACACACACTAGATGCGGTCATTTGATTGGTACTATTTTTATCCCCTTTTTTCATTTTAACCCCAAAAAGTACGAATCTTGAAAAATCCGTGTATTTTACTTATCTATGCAATCAGAGGAATGTATACATCGAATTTCATTATTCTAGGTACAGCCGTTTGGTTGGTACCATTTTCATCCCTCTATTCCTATTTTACCCCTTAAAAGTTCGAATTTGGAAAAAATACTTTTATATTATGTATCTACTCAATTAGAGGAATGTACACACCGAATTTCGTGTTTCTAGCTGTTGTCGTTTAATATGTACCATTTTTATCCCTTTTTTGCCCCATTTCACCCCCTACAAATAAGAATCACTTTATGGTGCACGTTTTTACTATAAGGGGAATACGCATACCAAATATCAAGCAAATATAAACAGACATATTCAAAAAACATGCTTAAATAAGCTAAAATATTAGGAATTATTATGGGTATTTTTAGTCCTTGTGAGGGAAAAATGTTTCCCTTAGGGCCGATTTCGCCCTATTTCAATCCCAACCGATCTACGACTATTAGACGCATTTATGGAAAATTTGAACGTTCTAGCTCCTTTCGTTTAGATGCTAGCGTGCATTCAACACACGGACAGACGGACGGACGGACGGACGGACGGACGGACATGGCTAGATCGTCTTAGAATTTTATGACGATCAAGAGTATATATACTTTATAGGGTCTCAGGTCGATATTTCAAGGTGTTACAAACGGAATGACAAAGTTAGTATACCCCCATCCTGGAGGTGGAGGGTATAATAATGTCTTTACAAATTAAGTAACGTCTACAGAGAGTGTAATAGCTTCTATA